>QKWP01000343.1:96600-135383 GCA_003550325.1 Gigaspora rosea | reverse complement strand
TAGCATTAGGTGCTACTATAGTTTTTCTTCCCCTGGTACCTAATTCCAGAACATAGGTCCTTTTCCTCCAGTACGACTTCGGTGGCCAGGTTGGTGGACCCTCTCCTACGAAGGTCATGTCGTCCAGTTCTTCAGCTCCGGTTTCCGATATTACAGTTCTGGTAGCACCGTCGAAGATCGTTGCTACCTCCTTACTCGGGACTTTCCAAATGGGTTTCCATTTCCCCGGTTCCTTGAATTTGTCTGTGTCACCGGACACAACTTCGCCCGAAAGCTTTCATTCAAGATGGTAACCAAGAACTACAGGTAATATACCCAACCGATCGACAGAAAATGGTTACCGTAACACAGGTCTATTTTTCCAAAGCGTCGCCAGTGGGATTTGAACCCTAGACCTGACACTTGGGGGGTGACAACTTACCAGCTTCCCTAAGTCGCAACACTCTAAAAAACCCTATATTATTTAAAAATAACTACCTTTATATATTAGTAAAAAAATCTTAAATGAACAGGACCCCGAAATATCATAGATAGGTTAGATATGAGTTTGCTTATTTTTGAAGTTTTTTATGCAGATCTTTTCTATTTATAGTAATTTTTTGCTTATTTTTGAAGTTTTTCTGCAGATCTTTCCTTTTTTAGTAACCCTATAATTAACCTGACCTATCTATGTATATTTCGGGGTCTTGATGAACCCAAATTTTTTTAGGTTATACAAAAATTGCTAATTCTAATTCAGATAATATAAAATGCACCAGTAATGTACCTATGATATTTACACTATAGATAAATTAGATTTACAAATCCATGTAACAAAAACAAAAAATAAATTTTTATTACCTTAGAGTTAGGGTGAGGCCTGGGATTTTATCAAGGCATTAGTATATACAAAATTTAGCAAGAAATTTTTTTTATTAGAGCACCAAAGGTGGTTTCATAAACAAACTTTTGAGATATGAATATTTTTTTTAAAAATAAACAAAAAAACTGAAATTTTATGTTACATCTGATCTTAAATTTGATTGGCTATTCTAATGGCTTTGTGTAACATGGTATAAACACCATATGTGCATTTTAGTAATCCCATTCTGATTTGTTAAATCTACATTGTTTACAACCCTAATTGATTGATCACCTGATTTCATATTATTACAATATAATTACTATTAAAATAATCCATGTTCACCCTATCCTTAAATATTTTAAAATTTAAATTTTCTAAAATTTGAAAATTCAAAAATTTAAAATTTAAAAAATTCAAAAATTTAAAATTGAAAAATTTGAAATTTGAAAAATTTTAAAATTTCAAAAATTTTTGAAATTAGAAATTCAAAAATTTAATTTGAAAATTAAAATTAAAAATTTACAACTTCTAAATATAATAAATAACTACACTTTATATTTGGCAATTAAATTAGAATTTTATTATTTTGTGCTGGTGCATTGAAATGCACTTTATATGATCTGGTATAATGTGAAATCAAAACAACCAAAACAACCTATTTTTTCTGATAGTTAGGTTAGGGTAATGTGACAGTAATGCATGGCCAAAAATAGGAGGTTTATAGTAAAATTTTACAAAGGATTTTTTTTTTGTTAGAGCATGAAGAGTGGTTTCATAAGCAAAAAGTGATTGTTTAAAACATCACTGTTTTTTTCGATTTTAATTACCTGATCCTACGATTTGATTGGTTTATCATATGGTGTGTTACAATGCACATGCGCCATTAAATTACCATGTTTAGGTTTAAAATTTTCAATTTTTTAAATTTTCAAATTTTCAATTTCAAATTTTCAAATTTCAAAATTTTCAATTTTGAATTTTTCAATTTTCAAAGTTCCAAAATTTTCAATTTTCGCAATTTCAAAATTTTGAAGTTTAAGTTTTAAAAAAACTGCAGTTTTGGCCCAAATGGAACACCGTAATTGCGACGTTCTCGATTGTCTTCATGATAGTAATGATTGCCAAATCTGAAACTATGGCATCTCATGACGTCAAATCTGATTTTTCTGATTAATGATCGTAATGCATACATTTGAACTTACCTAATATCATGTTATGTCATCAACAGTTATCGATATAAATATCATAAACTAAATGTCATATATTCGAAATTATTATACATTTCCGTGACTTGGATCCGTTTGTAAAATCAATCAGCATAAAATTCAAAAAAAACCCCGAAAACATCCATTGAGTAGAGGTTTTCAACACAAATATCAATGTAGATTAAGGATCAATATTTAGGTAACGTACGTATTGTCGGGATCAACGTTATAGATTACAAGTGTAAGCAGGACGCTGCTGACGCCAACAACTTTAAATTCAGATAAGGCTAAAATTTAATATCTCACTTTGTGCATACAGTTTCATGAAAAGAATCAGATTTAGAGTTATCTGTTGAATCTCCGTTATTTTAATATGAACGGATAACGGTTTAAGCTCTAAAACAGGTCATCAGTTAAACTATTTTACTAAGAAACAATAAGAAGCGATTTATCAATTAATAAATCAGCATAAATAAGAAATTCATAATAATATAGATTATGAAGAAATTATAATCATTACAAATTAAATAAATCTAATTAACAGATAAGAAATCGATGAGAAGTGGAAAACGTTTTAATCCAAATTTCTATTCGTTATTTTAATTAAAATTTCTATATTTCATATTGACAATCTCTCGATATCTTTATATTGGTATTCTCGATAAGAGTATACAGATCATTGCGATATTCTCAATCGTCCACATGATTGTCAAATCTGTAACTATTGTGACACCATATACGTATATCTATATATACATATACAGTGCCACTAATTCAGAGTTTCTTAATGGTTTGATTAGTTGTATGTAAATTATTAGCTGACATAACATTCATATGATGATGATCCAGCCACATATACATTCTTTGAATATCGCATAATAAATTTGTCGTAATTTTTGACTAATTTTTTTACTTTTAAATATTATTTTCACTTATTGTGGCTTTTTTTTGCATTACTAAAAACGTTGAAAGCATAAATATTTTTGTACTTAAAAAAATTTCTGAAATATATTAAATCCTCTATCAAGGTAAATCGCTGCGCATCCATAGAATCACCTAATTGTTGCCCGATTGCGTATGCTAAAGATTAATCTAATATATTATTTGTTAGCCATATCTATACTCACTAAAAATCATTGTATAATCGTGCAGCCGGACAACAATCAGGTGATTGTCAAGTGATTGTATATATAAGTGTGTAGCAATCTACAAATTTGAGTGTATGCGTTTATAGTTACTGAAAATAAGTTTCTGATTTACTCGAATAAAGGTCTCTTCAGCACTACATTAGCTTACCTCCTTTATTTTTCTTAAGTAAAATCGATGTGAACTTCATGTATCTCTCTTTATTGAAGTCAAATTCATTAACATGCTACATGCTATTCAACAATGGTACTACTGCCTAACAAGTTGGCGTGCTATCTAGAAGTTTCAAAATTCTTACCCCTTAACACGCATACGTGCTAACACGTTAACGTGTTATAAAGATTTACAAAAAGGGATAATCAAAACATTTAATGAATTATACAAAAATGGAAATGAATGTTATCTATACTAAATAAAGAAATGAACTGTACAAATGTGGGGTAAACTAATTGGGAAATTCGACGAATTTGTGACACTGCATTTCATATCCATCTAATTCTGAGTTTGTATATTTTATCTATACAAATTCTGAGCTTGTACACTTTATTGCTTTTAAATTACATTACATTCATTACGTTCATTATGTTCATGATCGTTTATTGCGACGTTTCTGCTCATCCGCATGATTGTATAACCATTGCGATATACCCAATCGTCTGTGTGATTGTTAAATTTATAACAGAACAGGGTGAAACCTTAATAAAATCCGCTTTGTAGATTTTATGTTTTTATTATATAAAAAGCGGATTTCAGCCTCATGTGATAATCATAGCAGATTTCACTCTGTCGTTTTATAACTATTGCTACATTCTCGAATATTTACTAGTAGGGCCGGGCTAAGCCCGGAATTTTTCGGGCCAGGCCGGGCCGAGCTTGGCTGGCTAAAATATCGGACCGTGCTTGGCTAACAAAACGGAGTGCATGGTTTACTGCATGTAGAATGGCGTGTAAACTCTTGCATTTGATTAAACAGCGTGATCATAATAATCAAATGCAGATTTTATAAATTACGTCGAAAAATGTGTTTTTGCATGCACTATTAAAATCCAGAATTAGCGGTTTAATATTGTAGCTTAGCGCTGGCCGGGTTTCTTGCCTGCATAATGAAGGCAGATCATTAGCATGAACATGTGATATTGATATCTAGCAATTATAATATGAAAATGTCACGTTCTTTTGGGAGGAAGGGCTGGATTGCGAATTGAGAATGTTAAAACTGAATTGGAACAGTTATGGGAAAGCTATTTAAAATCAGACTCACCTTCTGTGAACTTAATTAAGCAGCATTGGTCCTGTATCTCTAGATTGTTCAAATCCGGATAGCTTTTGTAATTCACATTACCCCTATAACAAATTGCAACACGTAATAATACTACAACACACGAAAAAGTTTAGATATGGAACCACACGAACTTGCACGTAAATCTATACGAGACAGTCTATGAGAAAGCACGTTTACAGCACGTAATAAGGTGCAGATTCTGTGCAACAGTATACTTAGCTTCGCTTGACCACACCGCAGCAAGACCTAAACGAACCTCGGACCAAATCAACCACGCCTCTTTCTGCCTGCCAATTCGAGGATCAAGAGTCTTGCAAGAATAAAGGACATTGGTTTGATTAGATAGTGGTGTTGTTAGAGTATTTTGTCCACATAACCAATCATCACCACTGTAATAACGTACATATGATTTCAGTTATCGCATTGAGGTTTAAACCAAGATTATTGTTAGCCTTTCTTATTTGAGATATTTTACTAACAAATACGTACATCATATTTATTAAACACTATGGATCCATCCTAATAAGGCCGTTTGAAGTTGATTCTTTGGTTAACATCACTTTTCCAGGACTCTCGAGGGGGGGGGGGGGGGGGGTAAAATGAAACGAACATATGAAACAAACATATAAAAATGAACAAAGATGGGCCAATTTCATTGGTTGATATAAATCAGGTGACTGGTGAGAGTCATCCAGCGTTTTGATTGGCTGTTCGTTTTTTTGGGGGAGGTGGGGGAGATTCAGCTGGGGGGGTATGTTAACCAAAAAATTAACTTCAAACGGCCTAAGCCATAAATCCTTGCAATAATTTAAGCAACTATAATGCAATTCCACTAATGCCTGTATAATTTAGTAATCTGATTGGTTGAATTTGAGAATAATAAACTAGCGTGGCTTAGCTCGTTTAGCACACAAGCATATATTAACATTTCGATTTTGACAATAGCTAATACTATTTTTTGTCTATGGCAATATAGCATCATCATGGGATGGGTTCGGTCAGCTAATAGTCGGCCAGCCGATCGGTTATAGCCGCAGTCGATGTAGTCGACTATAGGGCTTAGCTGACCGGCTAGCCGATACCAATTTTTTATTTCCTGGCTGATAGATCATAATTATTGCTTAATTCAGCATCTAGCTGTCACGTCACAGCAGATTCTCGATTTTGATTGGCTAAGAGCGGCGATCAAAATCTAGGCTGAAAGATCTTATTATTTTGATTTGCGTTTACAGCATGTGACCCGAACTTTTTTTCGCCATAGCTAGGATACTCTAATATGTATAACTGTATAACATATAAAAATATAATTATTTGGCACTGTTTATATGTTTGGTTGAAAAATTGATTAAGAAATTGATCAAGTAATTTATCGGCTATAGCCGGCTAGTCGATGATAGCTGACCGAACCCATCCTTAATAGCAACCTTTACTAACAGCTAATAACTATAGTCCTGACAATTCGCTTTCATTTGTCTAAATTAATCTATTCATTCTGAACTAATCTGTGCGTAAAATTTAAAAAATTTATAACCCACAGTTAGTAAAAGCACTACCATACCAATTTTTGTACAATCGATCCTCCATAAGTGCATGTTGTTTCAAAGAAATGCACTAATGGAGAGTAATATATACAGTAGTACAAATAAATTACATTAGACTAATCAAATGGTATGCATTTATAGGTAGAGATAGGTTCCGTATAAGAGTCACGATGGTCACTTAGATAATGTCCACTAATCGGGTCATGATTTTGCCATATAGATGACATGAATTAAAAAATTAAAAGATCCCGATTGGTCAACAAATGCAATTGCGCGAATAATATCGAAATCAATGACCAACAAAAAATCAGCTAAAGCTAATTTTCAGTTTAGACAGTCAATTTTTTTTTCAAAATCGGTTACAGTTACAACCGTTTTCATAATTCTGGATATTTGAAAAATTTTATGATGGCCGAATCGATAAATTACTGAGTCAGAATCAATAAGTTACTGACGTCAGCAGTCATCAAAAGTCTATTCGACCATAAAAATTTTTTAAATATCCCAAAATTTATAAAAAACGGCTATAACATAAGTTCTCGGGCACTGATAAAAAATCAATTAATTTCATTGCATTAATTTAGTTGGTGAGATATAATGATTATAAGTTCACAAATCAAGATTATAAATACTTATTTTACCATTCATATCATTTGCTTTAATTAGTAGAAGGATCATGCATTAGTCGGCGGATTTAAAATCAGCAAAATAAGTAAGATCATAAATACTTATTTACCATTAGATAATTTATTTAATCGGTGAGTAAATAAATTCATTACAGCTATTTTCATTTCTGGAAAAGTTATAAAATATAATGCCGATTTAGAATTTATAAGTTACCGATATCATCTTATATAAGAAACTTATTGATTCATTATCGGTTGTCCCAGGATAATTATGATAATGAAAATAGCTGTAATAATGGATTAAAATCGATAAAAAAAATATATTAATCATGTTAAAATCAAAAAATTCGAATCAGCTGAAAAATAATTTGGCTAATTTTTTATCAGTATCTCAAAATTATGATAATAGCTACGTATAATCGATAAGAATCAATTGCTAATATATTACCGTATTACTCTGGCATGTGTATCCAAGATATTTCCATGGTTCGTTTTAGTATCTGGATACTCATTTAAGGGGTCTACCATACGAATACTTCTATGTTTCAAATATGATTTATTATTATAGGCCCAGGTATATAAGCGTGATATCCTCATGCTTATATACCCAAATATAAATAAAATTTGTCTTCAAAACTATTGCGAGGTACAGTACACAGAATGGTACACATGTCGGAGAAATATGGAATGTGTTGTTTTTGAATCTTCGTAATTCTAAAATCTTAACCTTTGAGATGTAAAAATCAGGAATCTGATGATACTGGATAGCTAACCAATATTTGATTATACCAGGTCATACCGGTTTGTGACCTTTTAAATAGGTGAGTGACCTGGATGGCATTTTTTAGATAAGCCCTATATCTATCCTGGAAATTCACGATAATTTCCAGATTTCCTAATTTTAATATTGCTAATCAAAATTTCTGATTCGGTTGATTTCAACATAGGTACACATTTTTACAATTGTTTTCAAACGATATAAAAAGCGATTTCTATACACTCATGTAGGAAATCAAGAATTTGTGAATTTTGATTAATAAAAATTAAAGATCCGATTAGAACAGGCCTTGGAAACTGGAAATTTCCAAAATTTTTTGTAAAAATCTAATTGTTGAGGGTCAAGAAACTCATAAAGTATGAAAAATATGTGGATATTATTGAAAAGTCTGGAGAAAAAATTAGTAAAGACATTAACAGTATTCAATCTTTCGCAATGTACTAATATAAATATACATACAGTACAGGCCTGAAGAGGTGTCAAGTAACAAGTCATGCGCCTGCCTATGCGATAAGAGTTTTTTTTTTTTTTTTTGAGTCACTTTAATTCAGTTTTAAAACGTTTAATGCATCTATGAGTTTTTTTTTTTTTTTTGAGTCACTTTAATTCAGTTTTAAAACGTTTAATGCATCTATGAGTTTTTTCTTATTTAGTATAATAATGTGACTTAATCTTGATTTAGTTATAGTGCTTGATAATGAAGTTTTTTAGGTTAGTAGTTTAGAGTTTCTAGCCCTATGCGCATGTTATGCTACATTGAAGTGTTTGGTAAACTATGCAAATCAAGACTATATGTTAAAAATAAGTACAGTATTAACCATTTTTTTTCAAATTTAACGATCAGGGTTAGTGATAGGAATTATTTATTACTTTTTATATATGGTTTAATAGTAAAGTATGACTTTATGATTTAGATGTCTAGAGCGAATTACTTTATATTTCAAATATTTTACCATAAGTCGATTCTTAAACATATTTATAACTAAGTTACGTTGAAATTTTTTTAACATTAACATTTGAATTTCATGTGACCCTTTACAAAAATTCTTCTTCATATTGTGAACTATTCAAAGAGAGATATTCTCAATATTTAATGCTAAAATACAAAATTTTTTAATATAACTTTGTTATGAACATGCTTAACAAAAATTATGCTAAAGTAGTTAAAAAAAAAAGTATAGTAATTCACTATAGATATCTAAAAAAAATATACAAGTCATTCTTTATTATCGTTATCAAAATATATAAAAAAGTGATAAATAATCCTGTTCACTATTCTGATTAATTTATTTTATACGGTACTGCATAAACTTTGATATGCATAATTGACAAAATAGTCCAATGCATGTGTATAATCAGCCATAATAAAATTATTACCCGTATATCGATATTGAAATTATTTTATACGTGTGATTTTATACGTGCATATCTATCTATCTGTGTATTTATATCTGTACATCATACTTATAATAATATAATGGCTATAATTATTGAAATAGTGTATCTCAAGCGTTTTGTTAAAAAAAAAAGATTTTAGGGATTTTAAGGATTTATATAATTTTACCGACAATCACTTCATAGACAACTTATTCACAGGCAATCAATTTCACAATAAGATTATTTTACGAACATTCAATTCAAGAATAATTCGCTCCATTGACAGCATATTTTATTGATAATTTATTGGTTAGATAGCTCCGTTCCATTTCATAGATAAATCTTTTTTATACAAATTGTACTAACATTAAATCCTAATGGTTGATTAGAATTACTTAGTAAATGTGCTGTCGATGAAATCAGTTATCTGTTAAATATATTTTCTTTCTGAAATTATTGTTCATATAAAGTGAATGGTGCCGAAAAAAATAGGTTTACTAAATACTCCTTACATGACTTTGATCTACATACAAAAGTATAGTATGTACATCTTTAATCATGTACGTAAATACACCTATAGAGTACGTATTTATGAAGAATGACTTTAACGTAAAATAATCGATATTATTTTTTATATAAAAAGGATCAAGGTTATCGATAATTACATTCGAAACTCGAACACTATAAGATAACCTAATTTGACTGCAGATAGATAAAGCAGTTATGAACGGAAATTTGATTTTCGGGACATTATTATTATTATTAGCCATGCCTTTCATGCTGAATGCAAATGATGGCTTTTCAGATTGTTCAATTGTTGGTATAACTGCAGACATTCTGGATGTATCCTGGCAACCTGATCCCCTTGGTCCTGCTGGAACGGCCATGCAAGTTAATGTTTCTCAACCATTAAATCAAACGACCACGACATTTACCAAATTTGTGATTTCATATAATGAACCGTCTGGTGTCATCAGTAATAGTATCATGCGTGAAATTCCACCAAGCATAAACAACCTCGCTGACAGTTACTCAGTAGTAATACCAGATTATATACCCGCTCCTATATATACTGTTACATTTATGATAACTGAGGCGGGCTTAGGAGATGTATCGTACTGCGTAATGTTTAACCGTTCAACCCGTTCAACCCGTTCAGGATAGATATCAAGTTGTCATTTGATAAACTAATATATTTTTTTTATAATTTTATGTATTATTAATGTATTTTTTTTAATTAATTATGAATTGTTACTTCTTTTAATTTTTTTTTATATTAAGCACTTCATGCGTTCATTCGTCTTATGTAGAATCAATGTGCTTGTAGAGTTAAGCATAGTATCATTTTGATAATCAAGTAAAAAATAAAAAAGTGCGAAAAATATAAGAAACGGCAATCTGAACTCATTTTTAAGAATCAACAAAATTAATAAAACTAATATTTTGCCCACCACCGCTTTGCTAATAATTATTGTCTTTATTCCTATCGTCGAGCTTATTTTACTTTCTGAAGTATTTGAATTAAATTATTCAATTTCTTATTCGATCAATTAAATATATTAAAGTATGCTGTACGTCGGAATAAATCTTGTTAACTTAAATTTACTAAGTTGATTCTAAATATACTTAAGTTTAAACGAAACTTAAAATATAATTATTCTGTACTTTATTGAATACAAGGAGCGGAGTTTCACGAAGTGAAACGAAATGTATGGTTTACAGCCATTTTCGATAATTGTACGTTGTGAGGGTGAAAATAATACCCTATGTCTAAATATCACAACTATACACGATCATACCTAAACCCTAATAACGGTAAGGCTTCGATTAAGGCGTGAACAGACTTGGTCCGAGTAACTAGGATCGAATGGCTCTAATATTAGGTCGCGGGATTAACCTTTAATACGAATTTCGCCTATATCAATTTATTAATAATATAAGTTTATTAATTCAAGGTTCTTTCGGGATAATTACTAGAGCTAACACTTATACACTAATTTCGAAGGTTACTGCTCAACTAAGTGAACTCTATCTTTATTTCGAGCTAGAGCTAAACCTAAAACTGCTTTACCAGTAACGTGCATAACGGAGTGTATGGTTAATCGTCATCTAGAATGGTGTGAGCAAAATCTTGCATTGGATTGGGCGCATGATTTCACATGTTAATGGTCTGTGCTATAACATACTTTTTTTGTACTTATATGAGCTTGCCGGATTTGATATTCGAGTTACTTTGAGATAGCTGTAATATCATATGATGAAACGGAATCAGATGAGAATGTCACGTCATTTCTGAATTTACGTCGGTTTTGAAATTGACACGTTATTTCTCGATTTTCGTGATGCAGACACCACAGCAATGTAACCCATCCGGGGGACGTCTAAAGCCGTGTCCAGTCACATATTTTTGATTTTTTAATTAAAGTTAGGGTAAGGGTTAATTTGGGGTTAAGGTTAGGGCATGTCTTACACTAAAATTGTCCTCCCGGCATTTTTTATTAATGCACCAAGATGGGTTTAGACTGTTGTTTCTTGTATTTTTGCGACTTTCGCTTTTTTTTCGTTGCTCGGGCTGATCCGTGTCGATCAAAATAAACAATCCTATGGCTCTATGTCATGTGATGGACACGGCTTTAGACGCCAGAGAACCGGGTTTGCACGCGTGAATTCCGTGTTGGCATTGAGTTGGAGTGTTGGCACGACAAAAATGGTCCGAATTGGACCGTCTGCACGGACATTTTGGACCGTAAATGGACCGGGTTTTGCTGCACTTTACTTGTTACTAAGCCAAAATTCACGGGTTTTGGCACGGTCGAGGCACACGTAAGGTCACGTGCATATCTTTCTTATGAGTTATAAGTAAAAGTGAATTCGATTATTAGAGTATGATATAATTGTGAAGGGTGGTAACAAACATGCCTATAGCAAAATTTTTGCAGGGAATTTTTTTTATTAGGAATTAAAGAGCTTTTTCATAGATGAAATTTTGAGATACAGAGGATTTTTTAAAAAAATCGGTTGTTTTGAATTTTCGCATTACACCTATCCTGTGATCTTATTGGCCATACGAGATACACATGCCATTTAATACGTGTAATTCCAACTAACGAGCCTATACGTATCATCCCGAATACGTGCCATTCTGGACATGCACAACGTGCCGATATGTATCATTTTAAACACGTGCCATTCCGTGTAGTCATATACGTCCACAGTACACGTGCCATCACAGACTTCTCCGTGCTAAACCGTAACACCACTCGGACCACATTTTTCATAGGGTAATAAACTACTGATAATAATTACGTATTATATAATTTATTAAGGTGATCATTTTTTATAACCCAAATTTATTATTCATACCCTGTTTTTTTTTAAACTTTGAGCAAAGATATCTTAGTACTAGCAGGCCAAATTCAACAAACTTTTTTTTTAAATTCTTTTAGGTTTGTAGAATTCAAATAAAAAAAAAAGTTCATTGAATTTGGACCAGTAGTTGCAGAGATTTCTTTGCTCAAAGTTAGAAAAAAATCTAACTGTCTATCAAAACAAACTAACTATGCAAGATTTCTTTAAACTTTGAGTGAAGATATCTTAGTACTACTGGGCCAAATTTAATGAACTTTTTTTTTGTTTGAATTCTATGAATATATAGAATTCAAATAAAAATAAATTTATTAAATTTTGACTTAATAGTTACTGGGTTTTCTTTGCTCAAAGTTTTAAAAAAATTCAAAATATATATTAAACAAAAGCTGTGCCAAAATTTTTCTAATCTTTGAGTGAAATATCTTAGCAACCAAGCCAAATTTAATGTACTTTTTTTTATTTGAATTCTATGAATTCTTAGAATTCAAATAAAAAACTCCATTGAATTTGGCTTGATGGTTGCTAAGATTTTTCACTCAAAATTTAGAAAAATTTTGGCACAGCTTTTGTTTTGATATATATAGTCAACTCTCTCTAAGTGCAAGTAAATAGAACAGCAAAATATCTTGCATTTAAAGAGAACTTGCAATTTAAAAAAATTAATAAATATATATTTAATTCTCTCTAAATGCAAGTTTATAAGTTAATAAAATATTTTGCACTTAGAAAAATCCTTTAATTATATAAATTAATTTAATTGTTTAATAAAATATTTTGCAATTAGAGAAAATAATTTTATATTGTACATTTGAATTTTTAAAACTTTGAGCAAAGATATCTTAGTAACTGGACCAAATTCAATAGTTTTTTTTTGTTTAAATTCTATAAATCTATAGAATTAATAAAAAAAATATTAAATATTTTATGGCTTACACTAGTCAAAATATTGCCACTCATTATGATGAATGTTATAAGTTTTCAAGCTGAATATATAATGATTTTTAATGCCTTTATTATAAGTTGAATGATTGCCATTTGGTGGCAATCGCTGCTACTCAGCAATCTTTCGCACTCTAAAAATCAGCATGAAATCGTAAATTGGAATTGAAATAGAATTTTCATGACCATTCGTAAATAAATCATTAAAAGTAGCACAGTACATTCATTTTAAATCGTTAAAATAGCCATAATATTCATTTATTTAAACATCAAAATTGATAAAAAATCGAAATAGAATTTTCGTAACCATTCATAAATAAATGTTAAAAGTAGCACAGTATATTCGGTTTAAATTATTAAAATAGCCATTTATTTAAACATCAAAATCGATAAAAATCGATAAAAATCGAAAAAATTCAGAACCATTTGTTAAAAGTAACACAATACATTTGTTTTAAATTATTAAATTAGTTATAAAAATTGTTTATTTAAACATAAAATCAATAAAAATCATTAGAAATCGGGTTAAAAAAATGAAAAAATGTGCTTGTTACCGGCGGTGACAAACCCCTGTGTAATGTACGATCAAAACAAACATAAACACATGTAAATTTATTTTTGTTAGGGTTTGGGTTAAGGTTTGGGTTAGGGTTTGGGTTGGGGTTAGGGTTAGGGTTAGGGTTAGAGGTAATTATATAGTAAAATTTTACGAGAAATTTTTTTTTGCTAGAATAAAAGGCGGTTTCATAGTCAAAATTTTCAGTTATCACGATATTTTTGAAATGGCGGTTTTTTGCTTCATTTTCATATTACACAATCAGGTGTAATGTTATATCTGATTTTGATTCTTATTGGCACGGTTGGCATGGGAATGTAACTGCCGGTGACAAATAGATTTACTCAAAAAATATTATTACATAAATCATTATAAAATATATTAAAAAACAAAAAAAATAAAAAAATTAGACCCTTTTACTTACCTCCTAAATTAGCTTCACAAATCATTATAAAAATTCATCTTCAAGTCTCTGAATTTTTCTATAAGCAATTGTGGAAGCCTTACAGTTCCCAATTTGCTTCATAGCAAAAAACTACTAATATTACTTATCCTTCTTCTACTACTCCTAATATCTTACAAATCAAAAAGCAACTATCTTTACGCAAAACATTTACATATAGTTAGTTGTTCTTGTGGCCAATCTGATCAACTCCATATTAACCCAAATTCATGTCCACCTATTGGTATAGCTCTTAAGAAGATTAGTTCTTGGGCTGTCCACTGAGTTAAATATAGTTCTCCTATAAATTTTATTTTAACTTTATCAAAATAGATAAGTCTTGACTATTCTAGTAGGTTTAGGTCGCAGATAAATTAGTCTGAGCTTCAATTCTTGCATGTAATTTAAATTTTGTATTTATACAAAGAAGTATACTCCATGTAGTAGCTTTTCTAAATTGCTAATAAAGATATAAGCAAGACCTCACCTTAATACCAAAAAAAAAAAATAAAAAATAAAAAAATAAAAAAACAATTTTCAAAAAAAATTATTTCTTAGGTGCTTTTTCCACAGATACCACAGACTCATCGTCCAAATCTTTACTTGTATATTCTGCAGTGTATTTAAATGCGCTACGAATTTTACCTATACTTGCACTTTCACTGGTTCAGTACTTTCATTTTCTGAGTACAAAACTTGTTTATCATAGTTGCTACTATAAAATTGGCCTCTTTTCGCTGGTCTTTCCACAGGGGCATCTTCCAGTTCTTTTCTTTTGTCTGTTGCTTTCCCTTTTTCCATTGCTTTCTCTTTTTCTATTGCTTTGACTTTATCAGTTTCTGTGCTTTTATCGGTTTCCGTGCCTTTATCAGTTTCTGTGCCTTTATGCATCGCTTTGCTTTTTTCTGCCACTTTGCTTTTTTCTGCCACTTTGCTTTTTTCCGCCGATTTGCTTTTTTCCGCTGCTTTGTTTTTTTCTGCTACTTTGTTTTTTTCTGCTTCTATGCTTTTTTTCGCCACTTTGTTTTTTGTTTCTATGCTTTTTTTCGCCACTTTGTTTTTTCTGCTTCTATGCTTTTTAATGCTTCTTGGATTTTTTCTTTTTGTTCTTTCATATGATCATGTGCAACTTCTTCTTCAGAAATATAGGCCCAATCAGGTAAATCTTCAGGTTTAGCTACATCATAAAAGAACGCATTATTGTCATAATATCGTTTCCTCATTTGTTGCGATGATGAGATCTTTTTTGCTTGTTTATCCAAAGTTTTTCTTAACAAATTTTGTAACTATAAAAATATCGTTAGTATTATTAAAATAATTAGCATAATTAATTGAATTAAGGGAGTAACAAAAATCAGATGATTTTTTAGAGGGGAGGGAGTAAAAAAAGTTGAAATTATATATAAGAACCTGACTATTTATATATTGAAGAAGAGGGAGGAGGGTAGGCCTCTGATAAAAAATAATCAGGTGATTAATGACACTGCCCTTATGATTTCTATGATTGTTGAAATTTAGCAATAATTTGATCAAAATAATTTACCTTGTCAGAACACTATGTATAATCATACACATTAGCATTTCTTTTCTTGTTGTTTTTAGCATCGGTCTTACTTATTTCTGGCAAGTGTATTTCAGTCCTTGAAAGTAAATTCATCAACCCTTTTCGCTCATATTTAATGATTCACTTTGCTTGTCGTTCATATAATAATTGCGCACCTTTAATTCTTCATGCTTTTTTTTGTAAGCAAAAAATATATAAATGCATTAAATAAAAAATAAATATAATATAAACAGTCATGTTTCAGATTTTAATATTTATATTTACCGAACTTAGCCTGCAGGCTAAATTCGGTAAGTTATAAATATTAATATCTGAACACTGGTTTTTTTAAAATGATAATATAAAATTTTTATTCTTCAATCATCCTATTATTGGCATAAAGACGTCAATTGTCTTTATCTATTTTTCCTTGCTCAACTTTTAGATGCTGGCCCTTTAGTGTCAGTGTAAAGCACCTAACCAATCCCAAATCTCTTTTTGGGTAGGAGTAAAAGTCGGCGCCAACAATCGTTCTAACTCCGGAATTAGTTTGTTAAGAATTTGTTTATTGTTTGGGCTCAAAAATACTTCATCAATGCTTAGTTGATATTTGCGCAGAATCATTTTTAATAAAATTTTCATCTCAGCCTATTAAAAATAAAGAAAAATAATTAAATCGAAAAAACGGAAAAAAAATTTAAATCGTCAAAAAAATATTAAAAAATCATAAAAAAAATTTTCACAAAAAATTATAAAAGGGAAATCGTATAAAAAATATTAAAAATTTGCAAAAAAGAAAAATTGTAAGGTTAAAATCGTAAAAAAAATCAATCTAAAGATAAAAATAAATTACTAAAAGGAAATAATTGTAAAATGGAATCGTAAAAATTTTAAAATTCGTAAAAAAATCAATAAAGCATAAATAAAAATCATAAAAAAAAATTGAAATAAAAAATTAAAAAGAAAATTGTGTTCTATAAAAATAGGTAATAAAAACAAAAGATTAACAAAATAAAACATACAAAAATAAGAAAGATAATCAAAATTATCACAACTTTTGGCTACCGTTTTCCAATATATATGTTGGGAAACAGTAGCCGAAATTTTTAATAAATGAATTGATTATAAAACCTGCTTCTGACTCTTCAAATAACTTTGTCATTGAATATTTTGTTGTTTTTCTTTGTACATGCTTTCGGGTAATCGAAGTGATAGATATCTTTGCTTTAAGTTGGATAAAGCAGAAGTTAATGCAGGTGATGAGATAATAACAGGTGAAGTTGGATGACTGAAAGTTGATTTTGTAGAGGAAGTAGTCGAATGGACAGCAGGTGTTGAAGGTCTAGCAAGTAGTAAAGATCGAACAGGAGAATGTAGTAAAGATCGAATGAGTGAATATAGTGCAGATCGAACAGGAGAATGTGGTGCAGATCGAACAGGAGAATTTTGAGTTGTCGAAGTGCCAGTTTGACGAAGTACAGTTGAAGGTAAAGTTTCGGATAAAGGTAAAGTTTCAAATGAAGGTATAGGATTTTTGGTTAAAGGTTCAATTATAACAAGAGGTTCTTGTTGTTGACTTTTGGATATATCGCATTTTAAAGGTTTTCATTGTTTTTTTAATCATTTTGACATTGTAAAAAAAATATTGAAGAAATATTTGAAAAATGTAAAAAAAAAAAAATATCGAAAGAAATATTTGAGAAGAAAAAAGGTAGGTTATAAGTATTCAAAAGCAAAAAAAGATTTTGGTTTAGTAATGAAAAAAAGAGTTTGGTTTAGTGACGAAAAAAAATTGAAGTTGCAGAAAAAAAATTCGTAGAGAAAAGTCTTAACTTTTATAGATTTCATTCGATTTCTAATTTTGTATGCAACTGTATTGTTTGCAATTTTGTTTAAATCTTTAACATAATTGAAACTTATGCCAGAGATATTATACAGTCATTATATTTGTAATCAATTCATGTCACGAGATAGACATTCGAAACCCTAAAGAAAAACCTAAATTTTATACATTCTGCAGTAATGGATCGGGTCTATGATTAATTAAGTTAATCTTATGCAATCGATCGAATCTTATACAGTAAGTTAGACAAATCGTATAAATAAATTAAACAATTAACAAAATTTAATTTAATCTTGCATAATACTGTAATAGTTCTAATGTTATCGAATTTTTTATTATACAATGAGAAATTTTTAATATGCCGAAAACAATAGTTTTTTTTATTTGCTGAAACAAGTGATTTAATTATTTATTGTTTGCAAATAAGAACTAAATTATTTTAATATATTGTTAATATATTTTGTCATTAGGGACTAATTATTACGCTTTGCAAAATGATATACTTTTGTTCAAATTTTTAGATCTGTATACTTGATTGTTATCTGATTTGACATACTTTTGATCAAATGTTTAGATCGCATATTTAGTGAATTGTACCTGTCCAAAAAATCTTCACCTGGGTCACCCGACAGGTGGACCATGTACCACCTGGATGGAAATGGTCAGTTCAAAAAAAGGCACCACCTGGATCACCTGAGTCAATTAAAAAAAATCTCTGGTGCTTAATATGACTAGTAATTTGACCCGGGTGGGTGTAACCTATAGTTGGTAGTAGAATTAATTTTACAAATTAATACAGTTACAGCATTGCTGTATTTTTTACCATAATTGCTGTGACCATAAAGCTGTAATGCCGTAATGCCATAAAGTCATAATGCCATAAAGTTGTAATGCCATAATGCCATAATGCAGAAATACTATCTGCTATAATACTGTTTATTAAAATTCTGTACTGCATTATGTTTCCTTTAAATAATATACTATTAAATATTTTTTGAATTTGATTCTGTTGACTTCATTGATTTTGTACATGTAATGACTATGAATAAAGGGGTAGGTCTAGGTTTTATTTTGACTTAAACATCGTGATTTATTTTTTTGGCCAATTAGACCAGTCTATAAGTCATTGTTTGAGAGCGTCTTTAGCAAGCTAATTGATCAGAAATAACATAATTGTTAACAGCATTTATGGCTTATATATGCATACATACTTACATGTTTAAAATTTATTATAACTATTGTATTCTGCTGCAGAATACACTTTAAATAACTTTTTGTTATTGATTAATTAATGTAAATGAAAAGATTGTATTGCAAATAATAACATATTCATCAGTTTCCAGTTTGGAGTGACTTAATTACTTAATTATAACATTATAATATTATACCGTAGTTACGGTATTGCTTTGTTACAATGTTATTGCGACATGGCACTGTGGTATTATGGAATTGTGGCATTATAGAATATTACGTGAGTTCTCTTAAAAATTTGGCTTAATTTGCATAATCGATATAAATTTGCATTAATTTGTATCAGGTCTCTGCCTGTGGGTATATATGAGGACGAAATTATTTTGGGTTCTAAAAGCTGAAATTAAAATTTGAAGACAAAATTGTTTTTGACCTATTTTACTTGAAAGACAAAATTATTTGGTACTTTTTTTGAATAAATGAAATTATAAGGAACATATTTATATAAATTTTATTTGTTCTTCTTTATAAAAAATCTTAATTTTCTCTAATAAAGACGAAATATGCCTTTTTCAAAAATCAATTTCGGTGGCATCACTACCCGTGGGTGACCCTTGGGTTGACTCACGGGTCACCTGTGGGCTGACCCACCCATTCTCACCTGGGCTGTTACAACTTGATCCGGGTCACCCACTCGTAGGTGACCCGGGTGACACCCACCCAGGTCAAAACACTACGCATACTTGATTGTTATTTGATTGCATGATTGTAAAAGATTGTAAAGTGTATTTTTTTGCTAAAAATTCAATATAAATATGTTATTTTCATTGACTATATTTATGTTTACTAAAAAATATTGCGAAGCAATCGGTCAACAATCAGATGATTGTTTAAGCGATTGTTAGTAATCTATCAATTTGCAAATCACAATAATCAAATCATGCATTGTTCGTATTTTTTGTAGGTTGATTTTTGACATAGTTGTTCTTTATATTGTTATTTTATAATACTGAATAAAAATAATTAATACAGTATTGAATCATATAAAAATCATTAATTTTCATTTAGCAAATAGCTATTGTTTTTTGCAAATTCCATTTTCATTAATTATTAATATGTCATCAAGAAAATGATCACTTTCTTCTTTATTAAATGAAGAAGATGTATCAAAACCACCCCGAAAAAATACAAAACAAAGAAAAAAGGTTATATATAATTGTGATAAGTGCAATGGATCGCTTGTCGATTATAGAATAAAAGTTGCTCATGAAAGTAGGATACAACAACTACCAAAAAGACAAAGTTCGGTATTATCGTCACAAGAACAAGAAGAAATGGGTGGTCCAAGTTCTTCACAAGATTTAATGGAAGAAATTGAAGAAATTGAAGAAGTTACTGACATTCCATTGTCTGATATGAACGAATATATTTTTAAGCCCAAAGTCAGAAATCTGGCGTAGATAGGGTTATAACTTTTAATGTTGATTACGAACATTCGGCAATTGAAGAGTTTGGTTCAAATTTAGCAGTTGAAGATGAGTTTGATAAAGCACTTGATGTGTATACTGAAGATAACAACTTTTCTGAAACTAGCACTGAATCTGATGAAAGTTGTGACTATAGCGATAATGTTTTCGAAGACTATTCAGCTCTCAATTTTGAAATGCCATGAGAACCAAAAAATGTACTTAACGACTAGTGTTTTGACCTGGATGACTGCCACCTGGGTCACCCGCGGGTGGACGGGTGACCCGGTCAAGTATCTGACAACCCGGTTAGAAATGAGTGGGTCAACCCGTGGGTCAACCCGCGAAAGTTAAAAAAATTTAATATTTAAAGTCCAAGATAAATACTTTCAGATGTCTTTACAACATAAATAAAACATATCTTTATTAATTTAGATAATTTGTTAACTTATTGTATGGGTCTTATGTGACAACTCGTGCTTTTTTTCATTTACTTATTGGCACAGAATTGTTATGTCAGATATCGTGCAATAAAATAGTTATTATATGAGTATGTTGAATAACCTGTTACATACATGGGTTCATATTTAATCCCGTGCCTTTAGCACGGAATATGAACCTGTGTGTAACTGGGTTATTCACTACAACCCATACAATAACTATTATTAATTTACTATTAGCATTAACGAAATTGTTACAATTTCTTATACTGTACATATCTTATATTCAACTATATATCGAATTTAGAATCTAAATATCTTGTACAATCTCTTATTACACAATACTATTTCATCAAAAAATCTTTTTATATTGTATACACGCAAATACATTTTAGTCTTTCTTTGCATCTAAGTTTTTATACCCAAAAAACAAAAGCTTGAAATAATTAGCTATATATACTATGATATATATAATTTTTATATCATTTTTTTGAAACTTTTGTATAATGTATACAACAAAAATTATACAAATTAATATTGTTTACTCGCATTACTTTTGCTAAATCGTCGTTCTAGATGTTTTAACTTCTTTTTTCGCACAACAACGAACGAAATTTTGGTAAGTTAAGTTTCTTACATTTTTTATAACTTCGGTAGAATAATCATACTATGAAACTTGGTGGATTAAGATGGATTAAGTGAATATGTTGTAGGGAAGCTTCGAGTTTGCTTAATGAACTTTTCCCTCTTTACTATGGTGTTAGGTTAACTGAGCTTCCTAAAAAAGTATTGTAAATGTATAAAAAAAATTTTTTTTATTAATTGGATCATATGTCATGTACGGTCCTACCTCGACTCTACCTCGACCCTTTGATCAACCCGAGTCAACTGGGTCACCCATGACCCAAGTTGACTCTTTGATCAACCCGGGTGACCCGCGGGTTAACCCGACGGGTCACCCGGATCACGATTTTTGGACGGGTCCAATCACTATTAATGACAATCGATTTACATAGATACTTTTATGTATCATGAACTTCAAAATGCAGTATAATATATCGGAAGATGCAATTAAAGTGCTTTTAAAGTTTATGAAATTAGTACTAATTGTAGTTGGTGGTATCGAATTTAATAACTTTCCTATATTCAAGTATAAAGTAAACAAAGCACTTGAATTGTCTGACGAATTTATTAGTTTTGTGACATGTCCTAAATGTCAGAAACTATACAAGGAGAAAGAAGTGATAAAGTTTAAGTTTAATAACTAGCTGTTGATTATGTGTTGTTCCCATATAGAATTTCCTAATTCGAAAATCAGAAAAAACAAGATTTGCAGCACCAATTTATCAACACAATCTAAGTTGTTAGATTGAAAGATCATAAATCGACCAGAGTTGATTTTTCTTTACAGCCCAATTATACACTAATTGGATAATATGTACCAGCGTTCAGGTTTTGATATTAGTCTTTAGCATTGAGTAAATTGTTCAAGCTTCGATGATATTTTATATGATATATATGATAGTGAAATTTGGAAAACCTTTAAAGATGAACGAACCATTTGGCGAAGATTTGGCACTATTTTTCTGTAAAGAAAAGGCAGATTCACATTTGGGATTGTTAGTAAACCTTGAATGGTTTCAACCATTCAATGGTGTATCGAATAGTACTGGTGTATTATATGCATCTATTGCGAATCTGCCATGTGACTTCCAATTTAAGCATGAAAATATATTAGTTTTAGGCATATTATCTGGGCCAGATAAAGTGAGTTTTCATAAAATAAACCATTATCTTTCACTAGTTGTTGATGAATTAGAGTCCCTTTGGCATAGTGTGGCACTAAATTCAATAGCTAAGTTTTCAAAAGGAAGAACGATTCGTGCTGCATTTATACTAATTTCATGTGATATTCTAGCTGCTCGAAAGTTACGTATCATTGTAAGAAAAGTGCTAATTACATTAACAGATATTTTAATTTCAGCGGTATGCAAAATATGGATGATAGTTCATTCAAAAAAATTTAGAAGTACATCAGGAAAAGGCTCTTTAATAAAAACATTGTAGTTCTGATGCTGAAAGAAAGCATTTTGTTAAAAACAATAAAGTTCGATGGTCAGAATTACTTCGTCTAAATTATTTTATTCCTATTCATCATTTTATCATTGATCCTATGCATTGCCTTTTTTTGGAAATTGCTAAGTAGATTGTTAAGCGAATATGGATCGATGAAGGCATATTGACACAAAACATGCTTACAAAAATGCAATCTATGATGAATAGAATCCAAGTTCCATCAGATATCGCTGGATTCCAGGAAAAGTGAGTAGTGGAAATGGATTTTTGAATTTTATAGCTGATCAGTTGCAATATTTTTTTACAATTTATACTACTATTGTTCTCTGGAAACACCTTTTAAATAATGATCGGCAAATTTTAACACAATTTGTAAAAATTTGCCAGATCTTAGTATCCAGAATAATGGAGTGCGACCTAATGAATGAAGCTCACGAAAGGTTGATCAATTTGATAAAACTTATAGAAAGAAAATATGGGCCTGAAAAAATTACTCCTAATTACATCTTTCACTACATTTATGTGAATGTGCACAAGATTATGGTTCACTATATTCCTTTTAGTATTTTTTATTTGAAAGAATGAATGGAATATTAGGGTCTTTGCCGAATAGCAATCGAAAAATAGAACCTGAATTAATGTAAAAACTAATAAATGTTAGTCACATTGTTAGCTTAACAGCTGCATCTGAAGTGGAAGGACTGAAATTGTTGCCAAATTGATCAGAAGTAGTGTTACTTTCAGATGCAAATTAGTTTTCTTCTGATGAAATGCGTAGGTTTTTATTTAATACGTATAATATTCAAGAATCATTATTACTGGTTCAGAACAATTTCCTGGCAAGTTATTACCACCTTAATGGCAAAAGTTAACAATTCCTGCCAATTTATTGGACTTGCTAGTAGAATATTATACTGCGACTTATGAAAATTTGAGTTTTAGAAAACCTTTTGCTAACAACCTTGATGACTCAATTTTTGTCACAGATCATAATTTAAAATGAAATCTACATTCTATACTTAACCTGCTAGCCTTCTAAAACCCATTAATACTTGTTTATTATAATTTTTTTTAAAACTAACCCTAACCATAAACCCCTAACCCTAAAAAATGCACTCCAAAAAAATTTAGTTTTTGAGATTTTATACTATTATTTCATTTTAATCTGGATTTCTTTATAATCTGTCACAATTATTGTTCTTAACTGGGCGGACCAGTATGGAAGATGCAGAATAGAATTGGAAATATTTGGTTCTGACATGTCTTCTCGGCATATAAAAAGTTCGTTTGTTTTGGCCCAGTTTGTGAATCAAGATAGAAGTATTAATTTGTATCCCAGACAAGTCCAATATTTCATTAGTCATTAGTAAATCTGCTGAATGAGTTTATTGAACACAAATTGGCATACATCAAATGTTATAAGCCTGTAAGTTCAGTGGCAACTTGATTTCATTTTAGCAGCAATGATGATGCTGAAACATGTAATGTCGAACTTTGGGACACTCAATTTTATCCGATTCGTCGTGAATGCATTATTCTAGTACATAATATTTTTAGTCAATTTATACCATTTAAGTATAAAATATCAGATAGACAAAATTCTCGAGAATATTTAGCTGTAATTCCTTTAAATCGTAAATTTAATATTTAATATATTTAATCTAAATTTAGTAATTAATAATGTGATTTTTAAACTATTTCTACCAATTTTTAATTTACATTGACTTATATTGTTGCAATTATTCAAGTTTACATTGATAAAATTATATCAATATCCATCTTATTAAAAAATTTCTTAATATATGCGAATTATATGTTTTATTTGACAAAACTTATACAAATTGTTAAAATAGCTGAAATTATACAATTTATATAATTTATAAAAATGATAAGATTCAGCTGTCGATTTTTTCTATTTTTGCTGATTTTTGCTGATTTTTATTTATAAAAATTGGTAAACAAACAGATATTATATCAAATTTGCTTTTTAAACATTCGGCTATAGCCGAATGTTAATCGATTACTCTCTTTTAATGCTAATTTGTAGAGCTTTGATCCTTAATCCGACAATCCAAATTGATCTTTAAATCTAAACAGATTCAGATATCCAGATCAGAGATTTTTACTCGGATTGGTCAAAGAGCTTAAATAACGGATCTAAAAACGTGCTAAAAAGCTAGCTTTATATGTAATCTAATACGGATTCAATCCGGATTTAATAGGATCTGGATTGTCCATCAAAAATAGGATCGAAGCTCTACTAATTTGTATACGAACCTTGTAGTGCCAAATTTTGATATTTCGACTAGTAGTTACCCCCAAATTTAAAAAAAAAAAAAAAAGTAATAAAAAAATAAAAAATACAAAAACTAACATTTAACAACTTTTAATACAATTCAATTATTTTTTATACTTACAATTCTTATGCTTTATATTATTTAAAACATTTTTATAAATATCTGTTATTTCGATTTTAAGACTATTTTAGTTGTTAAAACAATGCTTTTGAAAGAATTCACAAACCTACTTAGTTATATGTTGTATTCTAGTAGAAAACATGCAGCATTAGTAAAAATTCCCTGGGAATAGGATTATATAAAATCAAATCTGTTAACTGCTAGTAAAGCAAAAACCAATGTATTCTAAAAATTATTTGACTATAGGTTGCATGCTTAGCTACTTGTCATATGGATGATACATTTTTATATAGGGAGTAATATAAATAATTTGTGTAATGATCTATATTCAATTGTATCACAATAGCAATCAAAAGGACTTTCCATCATGTTTGTGCATTAATGCACACATTATACAGTAGTTATCACATGATATAATTTTTGAATTTATATTTTCTCTTTAAAAAATATTGGACATATACTCAAAATTTTACTTCAATCTTGCTTTTCATTAAAGTTCATTCATTTTCTTTTCAGAATTTTTTAAGATATTTGCATTTATATTCCTTAAATTCCATAATTATTTGATAGAACTAATGGAAAAAATATAACTACTGTCCAAATTTTTTGATTCCTTGATTCAAAATGAAAAATTAACTTTGCATAGCCTTTAATGTGAACATTATCCTATTAATTTACAGTAAATTAGAAAAAAAATCTGACTGACTGACAATAGTTATAATAATAATAATAATAATAATAATAATAATTATTATTATTTTATTATTACTATTATTATTATTATTATTATTATTAATAAAGTTTAAAATATTAAAAAATTAAAAAATATAAATAAATAAATAAAAAGCGAATAAAAATGAATTAACATATGCTCGTCTAAATATTAAATTCTGGCTATATTTTTTTTTTTTTTTAAAAAAAACATATATCTGCCTTATTCCACATTTTTTTATGACCATCATTCTCAGTATGGTAGATAGCGCAGATAGTTCCGTAAAATTTTCGACATAGCAAACTTGCATCCCCAATTCATTCCTATCTAGTTTAGGTGTAGTACTTTAGTGCGCCAATACAAAGAACCTTAAAGGTATTAGCTTGAATTTCGAGTTACATAGGAACTTTTTAGTATATTTAGACATTCATTAAATGAATTTCACAAGTCATGAGGCGATATCCTTGCAGATCAACTAAGTGTTGAAGAAGAAAATATGTAATACAAGACGATAAAAATCGATTCGAATAAAATGAATGAATAAAAAACATTTGAAACAAAACAATAAAGAATTATCTATAAATATCAATAAAAAAGATCAATACAAATTTCAACGTGGTTATTAACAATTATCGTCATTGATAAAATGCGCAATTTTTATTGTCATTATTAATAAATTATATCATACACAATTATTTTCAGTAGTTTATTACATTGCTATGGTTTCATATCTGCATCACGAGCGGGGAAAATGGCAATAACACGTGTCAATTCAAAATCAACGTAAATTCAGAAATGATGTGGAACATTCTCACCTGATTTCGGCAGCTATCTTAAATTCAAATCCGGTATGCTCGATTTGTAACAAAATTTTTTACGGTAAATCATGAATTAACCAAATATTGCGAGATTACAGCAGATCAGTATAGTATGAATGATCAGAATTGTATTATGCAGAATACATATATTTTACCCCATTGGGTTATCTTTATACCGAAATTATAGCAGATCAGATGACTGATTTTAAAAACCTATACTGTTAGTGATACGGGCTGATTCCAAAGGCTTGGGACGACCCGACCGACAAAATTACTCTGGACGGCCGACCTGCCAACCCATATAAAAAATTTTTAGTCAATCCAAAATTACCAAACACTCCATAATATGACCTCCTAACAAATTTCGGTAATTTTACTGAACAAAGTACCATACTTCAAAAAATTCTCAACACCATGCTCGGCATGCTTGTGTTTATGCATCTATCATCCCGAAAATTTCTGATATTACACTATCTTTTCTTTGATTCTAACTTAATGCTGTCTGAATCTATGATTAATTCCAACCTAATTCGAACTTGCCCAAAAGTTCTGGTAGCTTACATCAATGATCTTAGTAACTTACCATTTGATAATTATCAACAGTTAAGTCAACTGCGGAATCAAGTCCTTAAAAATTATTTACAAGAAGTAAATAATTAGCAGTAAGAAAAGGCAGAATGATTAATTTGGATTAGTTTATTGATGGTCGGTTTATTGACTATTGGTGGTTCCTAGTAAAATTAAAGCGGATAAAAGATAAAAGGTTGAAAATAGATTGATTTAAAATTCTAATATATTTTAGTTGGCCCACCTGGCCCGTGGGTCGACCTTCGGCCCGTCTGATCCGGAAGGTTGGGCTGACTATCAGCCCACCCAGGGTCAGCCACTAGTTATATATTAGCGTTATTTGCTAATCAGTATGGTACTGATTAGCTAAATATGGTACAGATTTAAAAATTCAGGGTGTAACTATGCTGATCTGCTGATCTGCTCACCATATTGATTTGCGAAGATATTAATGAGGTACCATATCGATTTTTCTTATGTGGTATAATATAAAATTCTAAAAAGACAGTTTTTAAATGACTTTTCACTGATTAACCAATCGAAACATTTCATATATAAAATGTGTCATATGTTTTGTATCCATTTTTTTCCTCAATTCACGTTCCTTATGACTACGAAGTTATAGTCTTTTTTTACATTACATATAGTAGAATTTATTTTTTTCTAAAAACATTTTTATTTGATGGGCAGAAAAAGTTTTAATTAAATTGATAAGCTTGATTGGTCAAAATGAAAATTTCGCTCTATAGTTTGGTTCATACAAAAACTAATTCAATCTTAACTGTATAGTGTGCACCACCACAATTGTCATAAGTTGCAAAAAAAAAAAAAAAAAAAAAGACGAACCTTTTTTTACAGCAAATTATTTACTATAAATCATAGATAGTAATGTAGAATTCATAATGTAATTCCAGCACAAAATATGTATCATGATAGCAGTTTCATAGCAAAATTTTCACAATAAATCATTATAGAATTTACGACTAACTTCTACATACTGTGCATCACCATAGTAGTTTGTAAATTTGTGTAATAAATTTTTAGAATAAGTTGTGATAGAAATTGTAACTAAATTTCAATAAATACAGTATGTCATCACATTAGTAATACAAACTAACTTAACAACATAAGGGAGGTGGGGTATTGTGGACAGGGGGGTATTGTGGACAGGGCAGATATCTTGCAATCTAGTAATCAGAATTGGATGATTTTTATACCATTCGAATCAGCTCAGAGAGACGAATCGAATGGTATAAAAATCATCCAATTCTGATTACTAGATCACAAGATAATATTATTTATGCAAATTATAAATTTTTATATATATTTGAATTTAATTAGTAAATCTGCAAATTTTTGCATAATAAACCTTTAATTATCTTGGGATCCCGTGATTGGGTTTTAACGATTTTGTGCTTGTTAGAATCGTCTCGCTAAGACGGTCATTTTGGTAGTAAAATCATCCAGTAGATCAAAAACTATTCATTGTGTCCACAATACCCCCCTTTTCTCTAAAATTTAGTTTTTATGTTCTATTTTGTGTACTAATTATTTATATCTAAAACTATATATGATATAAAGATTTTTTTACAGTAATTTATTCTTTATTAAGCATAGTTCAAATAATAAAAATTGTATAAAAATCTATTTGATTATTAAAAAGTTTTATTAGTAGAAACTTTAACCTGTTCATAATACCCTCATCCCCCTTATGTGTTATTGTGATAGCTCATAAGTTTTGTATTAGAATTTTTTTCAGTAAATCAAATAGAAATTATGACAATTTCAATACAATCTAACTCATAGTTAGCTAATACAATAAAGTTATTGCTAGTAATATAATGAAATTATAATAATTTAAAAAAATAATGAATCTTTAAATAAATGGTCTTAAAATTATTTAAGAATGGCTAAACATTGTTATTTTTGATGAATAAACTTATGAATTTTTAATTAAAATTATCCAATAATAGCTAAACTTTATTATTTTTGATGAATAAACTTGAGTAAAAATATTCTTTAGCAAACATAAGAAAACAAATTTAATTTATATGCAATAAGTAGTAACAACTAAAAAAAAGCACTAATTTACTATAATTATATTTGCATAGCTCACTGCATTTGCCCAACACTTTCTTGTTAACTATCTGAAATGGAAAAGGATAATTGCCGAATAAACAGAATGCTTAAAGCATTGTGCATCATATTATTTATTTAATTGAAGTTAGAGTAAGGTTAGTTTGGGGTTAGTGTTAGAAGAGATCTTATAGGTAAAATTACCTTTCTTACATTTTTTATTAGTGAATCAATATAGGTTTATAGATTTAGACATTAGTTTTCTTGTACTCTGTGATTTTTCACTTTTTTTTTTTAACTCATATATGGGTCCCAAAATTCCAGTTGGGATATGTCGGAATGCATCAGAATCATAGTCGACTGGATTGGAATAGAACAATTTTGCTCCATGATCATAAAAAATTTTACTAATAAATCATATCCATTCATTAAGTAAAATGCTCAGTTGGTAATTTTACTATAGAATCTGCTAACAACTAGATGCATCTGACCTAAAAATTTTGATAGTCTTGTAAAAATCTTTTTCTTTATTAGTTTATCACGTGATTGCACAATGCTTTAAATAACCCTGAATAAGAGAAAATATTTAAAATTTACACGAGGTATATGCTATTATCCTGTTTCTTGATTTTAGTTTTTAGGGTTAGGGTTAATTTGCACGTGATGTTTATTTTAAATTTAATTTATTTATTTATAGTCATAGGTTAAGAGCCTATACCGAGATATATTTTAAAACGTCCTACTTTTTAACTGGTTGAAGAGTCAAATTGTAGGGTAGCTGTGTGATGCAGTCACACTAAAACCAGGAACACTAAATAAGTACATCTTAAAATTAAAATTTCTGGAATAAAATATATTATTTACATTATTTTGCTTTTTTAATGATAAATATAGTTATATAAGTATATGTTATTGTCCACAAAGTGGGCAATATCTAAAAATCAATTCCAGATCAGATGATTAGATAATGACAGTTGGCCACTGGCTAGTGTGCATTCCATCATTATTCGATCATCTGATCTGGGATTGATGTCCATTTCATGAATAATAACTGAAACTTCTATACTATTTCTTCAAAGTATAGTTGCGTATTTCATAAAGTTTAGCTTACTATAAATCACAAATCATCTTTCATTTTTTCTCTTTCTTTTCTCTCTCTTTTTTTTTTTTTTTTTTAGCCAGCGGCTTTTGCCGTCGCGAAATAACAGGCAGGGGTAAAATTACAATTTTCGGCCTAATTTAAGTTTAATTTGGGCCATTATTTTAAATAATGCCCATGCCCGTTATTTCGCGACAATACGGTACTCTTCGTTTGTAACTAATAGTTTAAAAAACTTGTATATCATAAAAAAGTAAAATAAAGATATATAATCAAAAAGAATTATGAAAATTCCAGATCAGCCTGAATCTGAAATCTGGGCAATAATCGAGAAGAAATAGTATAGAAGTATAAATAAGAACTGGGGAGTAAGTACTATTTATACTCGATTAAGCTAAGTGATTTATTTATTATAAGAAAAAGAATATAAATCTGTTACTGGATGTTTCACATCCAATAACAGTGTATTTGGCTTTAATAAGCGCATTTGGCTTTGAATTAATGCACTCACAACCTGAGCCCTTCATGGTCCAGGTTAGTACATTAAATACAAAGCCAGATGCTTTTTTAATTGTCATGTTAAAATGATCACTCTGTGATCTTTTGGATCTTTTGCCTACTAAATAAAACTGTTATTGGTTGCCACGCATCCATTAACTATATAATATAATAAGGTTAATATTGTAATAAATTAATTTTTGAAGGGATTAAAATCTCATCTCATTATTATTGTGGACTAAATTATATTCTTTTGAAATAAAATAAAACAATCGACTCATAATAAATAAATGAATCTACATCCATATCATTTTACTGAAAACGCTTGTTGAAAACTTAGTTTGTAAATAATTATTTTACAGACAAGGTTATTTTACAGGTGATTAATAAGTATATTGTACTGACAATTTTTTTATAAATAGCATCAACTTTAAATCTAAACTTAACTTTAACGACAGACTAGAATTAATTTGCATGCGAAATTAGCTTTGGTAAAATAACTTTTTATGAAATGGACTTGTTTATAAATTAACAATTGCAATACAACCTTGTCTGAAATCAATTCTCTGCAAATTAAGTTTCAGTAAAGTAATTATTGGTGAGTTGACTGAAACTGAGTGAACCTGATATTATTAAATAAATATTAAAAGACAAACTCAATAAAATCTAATTAATGTATATAATAAATGAAGATTAAGGTGATCAGTTAATAATGGCAAAAATAGGTTATATATTCTTGTTCTTCATCATTTCTAAATTTATATCGATTCTGAATTGTCATTTTAGAATTGGTATCCAAATTTTATCTTTCGAAAAAAAATATATCCATTTTTGTGGGATTACTTGGTAAAATTATGCGGTTGAATTCAAATAAAGTTGTTGCCATTATATAGCATCAATGTTTTATAATTACAAACCAAATTAATCAGTTTTTTCACAATTTGTCAATAAAAATTCTTATTTGATTACAATTTATTAAGATAGCCAATTATTAATATTTATGCAGATAGCTTATCAAATGCTATTGGTATCAAACTAGGGTTCTAAATGCTATTTCAGGCAATACTTTATTTGTTATTAATAATCCTATAACCTTAAATAAATTAAAAAAAGCATACTAAACCAAAATATTTTTTAAATATCTGTATCTAATCAATACACTTATACAGATTGGGACAACAAAATTATTATAAACCATTTATAATCAAATAATAGATGTATCAAGTATTTCAAATTTGGAAACAGCATAAAAGTAATATAATTGAACTTATACTTACATTAAAAAAATATATGAACAAGATAATTACTCTGAAAATGTGAATTGTGGGCATGGTATGCAACATTTCATGCAGCAAGATGTACAGAAAATACTCTTTAAAAGAAAATTTCAGAGGTAATCATAATAAATCAGCACAAATTACCTTGTTTCAAAAAGATGTAAAAGCTGATTTTTATATACCCATATGAGAAATTGAAAAATATAGAAATTCTGATTAGTAAAAATTAAAAACTAATTAAAATTACCCATAGTATAATAATCAGCATCTTTTCACAACTTTTGAAATGCTGTAATAAACTTTTTTCTGCCTATATTGATAATCAAGCAATAATAAATTATAATAATAAATTTATTTAATATTCTTAATAACCAATAAATGCATTTTCAAAAATCTAAATCATTGAATTAAAAAGTTTTAATTAGTGAAATTTTGTTCAAAGATTAAAATAATTATTTGATAAAAAAAAGTTCAGATTATATATTGATGAATATTCAAAGACCTTTTGAATAATACTAGCAATTGAATAATACTAAACTTCTGTATTATTATAGCAATCTAGAATTTGTCTAAAATTAGATAGTGGTTTCAGCATTTTAGTTTTCTCAAATTTTTGTATAAAAAAATGTATTAATATTTATTACAAAATTTTAAAAACAAATTTGAGACAAACTAGCCTGATAGCTAAATAATTCTATAATTAAAACTTTTTATAATACTATATAAATTATTAGCTTAGAATTTTTACAAATTAATTTGAGTAATATATAAGCCTAGAAATGAGCAAATGCTTCATTGTTCCTATTAAAATTTATATGACTCTTTTTTTTACGCATCTTTGTATATTCACATGATCATGCACATAATTTCAAAAAATGTACATTTGCCCATTACTGCACAAGGTTAATTTTCTTATAACTTTGATAACATAAAAAGATTAGTAATTAATAAAAGATAAATACAATATAGATTGAATTTTGGACCAATAATCCTGATCCTGAAAAGATTGTAATATGCTCAAAATCTATATAAAAATAGATTTTTAAATATATCATTTCAAACTTTATTAGATAAAGTAGATATATTACTACAAGCTTTATCAAATAAGATATTTTGGAACTGTTTTCATAATAGTTATAATTAGAGATGGGCACTATGTGCTATGCGCATAATGCTAAGCAATTTAATACTTATATGCCCATACAAAAAAAAATATTTAATAACAAATGACTTTATAATTCTGCTACCAAAATAACTATCTTGGTGTGACTAGACTTCTAGGTCCAGTTCAGGTCCGTTCTAGTCTGAGTCTGATCTGGGATGAAACCAAACTCAGACTCTAAAATTTATTAATTTCAAACTTAAATTAGACTAACTCAGTTATGAATTTAATTTGGGTTTGTTGAAAACAAATTTGAATTTGAATATGTTTATATATATTTTTTTGTACTAATCAAGTTTATTTAGTGCATAAAGTTAAAATAAATTAGTAAAAACTTTGTGAATCATAAGATTTTATAGAATTTTATTAATAAAATTCTATAAATCTTATAATTCACAAATTTTTATTAATTAATTCTACTTTATGCACTAAGTAAACTTGTTTAACACAAAATATATTAAATTAGTAAAGTTATTTTATTTACTTAAATTTGAAGAAAAATGTATAATTTTAGATTTTTGATCAAAAAGTCAAGTTTATGCATCTTTTTACCAATTTTTAAATAAATAAAAACAACTCTACCTATTTAATATAGTTTTAGGTACTGAACACAATTACTTGATGCATGAAGTTAGAATTAATTAGTAAAAATTTTGAATAATAGATTTTATAGAATTTTATTAATAAAATTCTACAAAATCTTATTATTCACAAAATTTTATAAAATCTAACTTAATTCACTAAGTAACATTGTTCAGCATCTAAAAATATATTAAATTAGCAAATTGTTTTTATTCTGGAGAAAAGATGATAATTTTAGATTTTTGATCAAAAAAGTTAAATTTAAGCATCTTTTCTTCAAATTTCAAGTACAATAAAAACAATTTTGCTAATTTAATATATTTTAGATACTAAACAATTTTCTTAGTGCATAAAGTTAGAATTAATTAATAAAACATATGGATAATAAGACTTTATAGAATTTTATTAATAAAATTCTATGATTCACAAAATTTTACCAATATATCCTAATTTAATTTACTAAATAAACTTAATCAGCATCTAAAAATACATTAAATTTGTAAAGTTGTTTTTATTTTACTTAAATTTGGAGAAAGATGTATAATTTTAGATTTTTGATTAAAAAAGTTAAATTTTAGCATCTTTTCTTCAAATTTCAAGTAAAATAAAAATGATCTACTAAATTAATATATTTTTATGCGTTTTTAATTTTATTTAGTGTATCAATATAGAATTAATTCGTAAATTTTGGAAATTATAAAATTTTAAAGAATTTTATTAATAAAATTCTTACAAAATCTATATTATTCACAAAATTTTATTAATCAATTCTAACTTTATGCATTAAATAATCGCATTTAGCACCTAAAAATATATCAAATTAGTAGAATTATTTTTATTTTACTTAAAAAAATACTAAAATTTAACTTTTTTGATAAAAAATCTAAAATTATACATCTTTCTTCAAATTTCAAGTAAAATAAAACAACTTAGCTAATTTAATGTATTGTCAGAAGCTTAACAAGTTTACTTTGTGAATTAAGCTAGAATTAGTAAAATTTTGTAAATTATAAGATTTTGTAAAATTTTATTAATAAAATTCTATAAAATCTTATGATTTACAACTTTTTACTAATTAATTCTTACTTCTTGCACTAAATAAACTTGTTTAGCATCAAAAAACACATTGTTATAGAATGATAGTTTATTATATTATCTTATTATTTTATTATTTCATTTTTTATTATTATTATATTTTATTGTATTATTATCTTGAGCAGTTAGAATAGTTAATACCGCTTATAATACTTATACCGATTATAACGCTTATAACGATTATAACGCTTATAACGATTATCACGCTTATAATGCTTATAGCGCTTATACTGCTTATAACGCTTATGACGCTTATAGCACTTATACCGCTTATAACGCTTATGACGCTTATAGCACTTATACCGCTTATACCACTTATAACGCTTATACCGTTTATAACGCTTATGTTGCTCTTGTAGATTATAGTGTTTATCATTGTAAATTAACGCTTATAACACTTATTCTAAAATGTATTTAAAGACACGGAATTTCCCTTAGTCAAACTAGACGAAGATACCCACTTCTCTTTATATTTATTATACATCTTGTACTAGGATTTCTTAGGAACGGAAACCTAAGGATAGCCTATTATAGATTATTAATAAAGAAACTATTTAACACCAAGTTTATTATCAAGTAATAGTAAAATCGATAATTCCTCATTGAATACTATACCGAACTGCCCTTAGAGAAGAGTATAATTTCTTACAGACTAAGGAATTATACCTACCTCTTGGACACCGCTATAAACTGATAAAGGATCCCTGTAGCTGTGTCATTGTTATAGTAAGGAGTTAAAGAAGGCCTCCCTACTGTAACATTTGGTGCCTTCTGGCGGAATCATTTAAAACATTTGGATATTATTGAAGATATTTGAAAACCTCTACAACTCTAGCTGCTGCTGTTTGTCCTGGAAGTCTCTTTGCCCACGGACTCTATAAAACCTATTTTGCTGCTGCCGTTCGTCCTGGAAGACTCTTTGCCCAAGGACTCTATTTATTTTAATTGCTGTTTATTTCTCATAACATTTGCTGCTGCTGTTCATCCTGGAAGACTCTTTGCCCAAGGATTCTATCTATTTAACTAAACTTACTAACAAGATATTACTAACAATTAATTATTTTGAGATTTAGTCAGGAGTCATAAGGCATATGACTACTGATATTAACGAATTATATAATCGATATATTAGAAACCACCTAGTAGAACATCATCAAAACTCTGCTCTTCCATTTCACTCTCTCCAACTACGTGCTCCTGATCTTTCTTGTCAAGAGTGTTATCCTCCCCCTCGCTCTAGTGGTCGTGTTTTTGCTCGAACACCTTTTGGAAGATTTTGGCATTGGTATTCTGGTACCTACTCTGCTGATTCCTATACCTCTCAAACTACTGGAAACTTTATTCGCCTGACTGCTACTAGAGACCCTGCTACTATCCGTGCTTGTATTCGAGATATTATTTTTAGCTGCCGATATCAAATAGAACTTGACAACCCAAGAGAAATTGCTCTTGCTATTCTTCAATGCTTTACCCATCGAACAACTTTACCTCCTCTTGATTTTGCGGACTATACTACTTTTGACCCATACTTAGACACCGATACTGAAAACTATAACCCTCGATATCCGGACTTAGGATATTCTATTATCGAAGGATCTAGCCCTACTTTTAACACTGTACCTCTTCTTACTATCCCTGAGGATCGCCCCTCTACTCCTCTTGGTTTTAACCTACTCCCTTATAGTGAACATAATAGTGATATTAGCTCTCACACCCCTTCGTTCCAACATACTAGCCTACCTGCAAGTCCCACAGTTTTAGCACCTAATCAACAAGATATAGACCTTGAAAATTTCTTTGAAACTACCTCTACTTTTAATTTAGATAGACTTTTACCAGATACTACTGAAGAAACTAGTGAAGAAGACCAAGAACCTTCCCTAACCTCACCTGTAGACAACTCACCTCCCATTATGGCTGAACGAGCGATTGCTGATGCTGCTACTGCTATTAATACCTTAGCTGCTGCGTTTGTACATGGAGGAGTTGAAAAGAATCTTCTTCCTGTTAATTTCTTTAATGGAGATGGAACCCAAGACCCACTCGAATGGTATTCAGAATTCAAGCGTGCTGCCGTTGCTAACCGATGGAATGCTGCCCGGAAATTAGAACTTGTCCCTGTCTACTTGAAAGGAATTGCCTTAGACTGGTTTTCCTCCCTTACCACTAAGCCCACTGTTTTTAGTGATAAGGATAACCAAGATACTAGTTTTAAACACCTGTTCCTAGACCGATTTGTTACCCCAAAACAAAAAGTTATGTGGCAAAAGCAACTTTTTGATGTCAAACAAGGTGCCAACTCAGTTGATGACTATATTAACCGGTTCAGAAAACTGAAGCGACGTGTTGACCCTGACGATGACTTCCCTGATGACTTTGTAATCCAACTCTTTATCCAAGGCCTTCGTCCTGAGTTTGCTATAAATGTACAAGCCTCTGAACCTGCTAATCTTGATGCTGCTATGAAAACTGCTCGTAAATGGGAAACTGGAAAACTTATAGCTTCTCTTAATACAGATACAGACCAAGCCATTAAACAACTAACTGAACAAATCGCTCAACTTAGTATTAACCTCGCTTAGAAGCAACCACCTGCTAACCTCTCTGTAAACTATGCTGATTCCCTTAAACAAGCCAATCCAATCAAACAACCTCCTACCTGCCATTATTGTGGTCGAACCGGACACTTTATTGCACATTTTCGTCTTAAAAAAAAGAATCAAAGTAATGAACAAGGAAGAAACAAACAGTCCAATAATAACAACTATCGACGTGACTCTTATAGAAACAGATCTAGAAGTCGAGATAATAGAGACCAAGATTATTATAATAGAGACTGAAGCAGTTCTAGAAATAGAGATAATCGTAATAATCAAGATGACTACCGCTCTAGAAGTCGAGACCAATCTTCTTCTTAGAGATCTAGCAACTGAACCCCCTCACCCTACTACAGAAATGTTAACTATCTTGATGGAACTCCTTCTACTACTACCATTACCAACCCACCTCTTAGTCCACAAAAATGGAAAACATTTCTAGACAACCCTTCTGTTCGTACTGCACTATCTTATTACTTGTACGAAGAAGCTAAAACTGCTAATTTGATCCAGACATCTGCTTATACTACACCTGTCAAATGAAATGTTAAAATCAATCAAAAACCACAAAAAGCTATTATTGACAGTGAAGCCTCTATCAGCATGATCGCACACCAATTAGTCCAAGATCTAGGATTAAAAATAGAACAAGCCTCTCTTAGCCTTATCATACCTGCTACTAGCAGGGATGGTAAATGACTTTAAATGATCCAAATGACTTAAATGACAAATGACCAGTTATTGGTCATTTCACGGCCCAAATGACTTAAGAAGGTCATTTAACTCTTGTCAATCGATTATCTAATACTTTTAGCCAATCAAAATTGATTATTGTTCATCGTAAATAAAATGTTGTTAGATGCTATCTAATAAAATTATTACACATGATAAATAACTGAATTATTTGATGAACGATTGCCATTAGTATTTTGGCTAAATGACTAGGTCATTTCCAGACTGGTTGTAAAACGACATTCTAATCGAATCATAAGATCAGGTATGAAGTGATTAAAAAAAAACACTAGACAAAAAAATAATGTATTTACTTTTTTTAAAAAAATAAATAAAAAAGTTCGTGAATAATAATTTACCGATTGTAAATGATATAAATCATTTTCGAATTTACAAATGGCATGCCAATTAATAATCGACGTGAATTGAGGAAAAACATATGTATTCGTGATCGGTAGGATGTCAACTCTATGCAAAATGACCTAAT
>QKWP01000343.1:77842-91916 GCA_003550325.1 Gigaspora rosea | reverse complement strand
CACTTATTCCTGTATATCCTAAAGTAATTAAGGATACAGAAATTAATATACAAGACAGTATATTACAACAAGCTTACGAATTAATAGACAAATTACCAACCATACAAGAAGAAGCCCGAGAAAATACTAGAAAATCACAAGAAAAACAGAAAAAGTACTTCGATAAAAAGGTGAAAGAAGAAACCTTTGAAATTGGAGAAAAAGTATGGATACAATGAAAAGAAATAGAAATATCTCGCTCTGCTAAATTTGAAGATAAAGAATTGGACCCTTTATAATTCAAGCGAAATTAAACAATGTGCTTATAAACTTCGAGATATGAAAGGAAAAACCTTACAGAAATATTATAATAGTGATAGACTTGCTAAATATTACGAGAAACAGACATGGGAACCTATAATTGTAATTGAAAATTAGAAATTTCTTGAAGAAATTTATTGTGAAAGGGAGTGACATTTGTGTAAAACTTTGTACACAGCCCTATAAAAATCTTCATATTACACTAACATTTATATAATCCTACACCCCGATTAAAATTTCCCTAAAATATTATTAAAACCCCTAAAATGGAATTTACCACTCTACAACCCAAACTATACTCGCTCTTCGAAACTTTCTTTCTATTTGGAGACAAGACCCTGCTGCCCAATACAATTTAGGAATTTTTAGTCAAAATGTAATCCTATGGGATGACCAAAATCCAGAACAAGTAATTAATGTTACTCCAAAGGAAGAAACAGAACCCCTTGTCAAACTTAATGAATTACTGCGACCATTTGATAAAAACATAGAAGCCCTCTTATCTGAAAAACCGATTGAGAAACCTAAAGCGATAACTCCATTGCTAAAAGACTTGACCCAGACTCTTAACCCTCAAAAGACCATCCGAACAAATCCTTTTCTTCTAGAAACTTGGACCGCACAAGTTGATAAAATCCTACAAGACCTACCTAAGTTTAAACAATCTCGCCGAGGACAAAGACAGGCCGTTGAAGCCCATTATTATTTGGGAACAATAATAGAGAAACAGGCTGAACATAGAGACCAAATTAGAGAACAAATTCGAAAGGTAAAAGGAGACCGGAAACTCAAGACATCTGGAAAGGAGCCCAGAGAATTAGAAAAATCTTCACAATTTGTCCAAAGGACTTAATGTACCAAACCAATTACCTTTCTGTGACCCAAGTGACTAAACTGAAAGATGAAGTTTACACTGCTCTATTGGAAGAATTAGAGAAAGAATTTACAGAGTAAATTTTCTTAAGAGGATGGAAATGTTATAGAACGATAGTTTATTATATTATCTTATTATTTTATTATTTCATTTTTTATTATTATATTTTATTATTATATTGTATTGTATTATTATCTTGAGAAGTTAGAATAGTTAATACCGCTTATAATACTTATACCGATTATAACGCTTATAACGATTATAACGCTTATAACGATTATCACACTTATAACGCTTATAGCACTTATACCGCTTATAACGCTTATGATGCTTATTTCGCTTATACTGCTTATAACGCTTATGACGCTTATAGCGCTTATACTGCTTATAACGCTTATACCGTTTATAACGTTTATGTTGCTCTTGTAGATTATAGTGTTTATCATTGTAAATCAATGCTTATAACACTTATTCTAAAATGTATTTAAAGACACAGAATTTCCCTTAGTCAAACTAGACGAAGACACCCACTTCTCTTTATATTTATTATACATCTTGTACTAGGATTTCTTAGGAACAGAAACCTAAGGATAGCCTATTATAGATTATTAATAAAGAAACTATTTAACACCAAGTTTATTATCAAGTAATAGTAAAATCGATAATTCCTCATTGAATACTATACCGAACTGCCCTTAGAGAAGAGTATAATTTCTTACAGACTAAGGAGTTATACCTACCTTTTGGACACCGCTATAAACCGATAAAGGATCCCTGTAGCCGTGTCGTTGTTATAGTAAGGAGTAAAAGAAGGCCTCCCTACTGTAACAACATATAAAATATTTAAACTCAAACTAGCCTGCAAACTTTAGACCAAACCTGGACTAGACTAAAATTTAATTAACTCTAATGCATATAATATGTATGTATGCAGCATAACATTTGCTTGCATAGTATAGAAAAATACATTTTACCCATTTCTAGTTATAATATAAATTCTATATAGGAATAGATGGCAAAGTTTGTATATTGTCAGTTATTGCAGAAAGCTTTACATATTAAAACTTAATAAATAAATTAGACTTATATTTATAAATATTAATAACTAGTCTTTTGGTCTAGTTCATAATAAAAACTAGTTCATACCAGTCTTTTATTAAAAATTTGGTCAAAAACCTAAATTATTATCTTTTATAACCAAATATACTATATAATATTAATAATTATATAATTTAAATATCTTCTAACATGATTAATATAGTACAAAAATTTTCACATATTAATAGAGCTGGTTGTATTGTATTAGACAAACCTACTATAACTCATTCAAAAATATTTACTGTTAAGAAAAAGGAATTTGAATTATTCTTTAGCAATAAAGATAACATTAATATAAGTTCCTATAAAGTAAAGTATAATTACCTGTACTTTATCTAAAAGAATATTTTGAAAAAGCTTTTGGCTATTTAACTAGATAGAATAAAATATATATCTTTTATGTACATTTACAAAATAGCTATTTTCAATATTGAGAAGACTTAAAAGGATTATATATTATATATAATAACTATGGATAATTAGCTTTTAGAAAATTGATCGAAATAATTACTGTATTACTGCGAAATAACAATCATGAGCATTATTTTAAAAATTGCATCCCCTAAAAATAGTATACGGGTTTCAAAATAATGCCCATGTGCATCCCGAAATAACACACATTATATATAGAATACTATAATCAAATGCATAACAAAATTGTTTGATCATGTTTACAGGTTCAGAATGTTTAAAAAAAAGAAATAAAATAAGATATTATTGATGAACTTCTTTTTCTACGCAGTCGAATTATAATTACATAACTATGTCATAATATATTAGAAACTATTTTTTACTGGTAAGCAAAAATTAACTTATATAGGTAGCATTTTACAGATTATGCAAATTAAGTTCAAATGCAAATAACAAAATATGCAAATAAAAAATTATCATTGAATATTTTTAAAAGATTTTCAGTTCTACAAGTTTATAAATACAGTATAATCAAAAAGAATTATAAAAATTCTGGATTAGCCAAAACTAAAATCTGAAGAAAAAATAATATAGAAGTATAATAAGAACTGGGAATGTAGAGTTCCGAAGTTTGATCCGGGTTTGATTTAAGTTTGATCAAACCCCAAATCAAACCAAACTCAAACTATAAATTTTATAAAGTTTGAGATCAAACCCAAATTCAAATAAAAAATAATCAAATTCAAGCCAAACCCAAATACTATACTAAGTTTGATTTGAGTTTGATTTGAAGTTTGCAAACTAGTTTGAGTTTGAATGACATATATATATTTTTATATTTTAAATGATAATCAGTCTGTCAACTGGAGAGTGATCATAGGCGAATGTGGCGTGCTTCAATTAAAATTTTTTTCTTACTAAGTTAATAATATATGTCTACTAATTGAAAGTTGTAGAGCTCGTTGAGCTGCATCTAACGGTAGTTAGATCATCTAAATCGGCCTGGTGGATGGCAAGAAATCATCAAAAAATGATTGGCTGACTATATAAAACTTAGTGATCAGATTACATATGAAAATCACTATAGGCGAAATATGACGTTCTTTCATCTAAAACTTTTTTTCTTACTAAGTTAGCGATACATGTCCACTAATTGAAATTGTAGAGCTTGTCGAGACACATCTAACAGTGGTTAGATAATCCAAATTGGCCCAGTGGATGGCGAGATATCGTCAAAAAATGATTGGCAGACTATATATAACTCAAAGATGCAGATTACATATGAAAATCACTATAGGCGAAATGTGGCGTTCTTCCATCTAAAACTTTTTTTCTTACTAAGTTAACGATACTTGTCCACTAATTGAAAGTCGTAGAGCTCATCGAAACACACCTAAAGGTGGTTAGATCATCCAAATCGGCTTATTGGATGGCGAGATATCATTGAAAAACAATTGACTGACTATATAAATAAACAATATTTGTTTATCTATTATATAGAGATTTTATATAGTCAGTCAATCGTTTTTCGCTGATATCTCGTCATCCACTGGGCCGATTTGGATGATCTAACCACTGTTAGATGCGTCTCAACAATCTCTACAATTTTCATTTAGTGGGCATGTATCGTTAACTTAGTAAGAAAAAAGTTTTAAATGGAAGCATGCCACATTTCGCCTATAGTGATTTTCATATGATCACTCTCAATTAAAATATAAAAATATATTTATATTATTCAAACTCAAACTAGTTTGCAAACTTCAAACTCAAATTCAAACCAAACTCAAATTTAACTAAAAAGTTTGCTTCAAATCAAACTCAAATATTTTTTTTAATCATAGTTTGGGTTTGATTTCAAATCAAATCAAACCCAAATCTGACCTAAAGTTTGATTTGATCTGGGTTTGTAGAAACCCTATGGGAATATTTATTTAAGACTTTGGATTATGTGATTTTAAGATATGGGCAGCCAAAAGTAGAAACCAAGGAAATTGTTTTTAATAAGTTTTTTTAAAACTTTAAATTAAAATATCTTGACAACTATTAAACCAAATCTAATAAATTTTTTTTATTTTAATTATATAACTATATAAAATTAAAATAAAAAAAAATTTATCAAGTTTGGTTTAATAGTTGTTAAGATATTTTAATTCAAAGTCTAGAAAAAATTTACTTAGAAACAATTTCCTTGGTTTCTACTTTTGACTGCCCATATATTCAAGCCACATTAATTCATGTTATGGATAATCATGAAATTGGATGATAGTGAAATTTGAATCTATTTTATGTACGATTTTTAAAAATTTTTAGGACTTTTTTTGTTAAATTTTTTTTTATGGTTGAATTAGGATTTAGGATTAGGGTTATTAATAAAAGAGTATAGGTGGATTTTGGTAGGGTTTATATTTTCAAATTGAGACCCCCAAATTTTATCATCATCCGATTTCACGATCATCCGCAACAATTCATATACTCAAATTTTTTGGCAATTTCTTATTGGTATATTTGTATGTACATATATACTGGTATGTTTATATTTATTTAATGCTAATAGAATAAAACCTGTTCTAAGTAAAACAGGTATTAAAAATATAACCTTTAGTAGTATTTGGCACACAATACTCCTTTAATAGATAGTATATATATATATATAAAGATTTAAATTTTTAGCACTGGTACAGGATAACTACTTGTTTATACTTGCGATTGATATAATTTAGAAAATTATTTGTCACTTATGCATTTCTCTATTTAAAGAGATTGAGGTTTTTTGATTTTCAGATAAATATTTATATACTGCACATGAGTATAATTTTGAACATTTTATACATGCTTAAAAAATCAGGTTAATCTCAAAATAGCACACATGTGTGCATTCAAATTAGCACACAGGTGATCAAAACACCACACAGGTGCATGTTATTTCGCAGTAATATAGTAATAAAAGCTTCTAATATAAAACATTATAAGTTAGTAAAATATAAATATTGTTAAGGAAGAATAACTTTTTGGACTTATAATTATATTTTGTACTAGACACAATCTATTAATCTATTAGATATTGTATCTAATAGAAATATAATTGAAAAATCTTGAACTACAAGAATTGGAATATAAGCTTGCTAACCATCAAGCCTTTAGCACTTTTCAACATTCATCCAATCTATATTATATAGAAACAATACTCAAAGGACTTATACCAATACCTATAATCCAATCTATTCAAAGCTTCAATATTTCCTATAATATTGCATCTACTACTATTATTCAAATCTTGCTAAATATTAATGAACAAATCTATTATCAAATCTGGATATCCTACTGTTGCAATTTTTCTACTTGGAGAAAAAACCAAAATTTACCTACTCACAATCCTTATAATAACAATAGACAAACTAATAACTATCACTCTAAATCATATAAATACAAAAATTATACTTATAGCTGTATTTGTAGCCAACCAGATGAATTACATACCCCTTTTAATACATGTTCACCTATTGGACAAGCAATTAGAAAAATAGATATATGGTCTACTTTTAAAGCCAAATTTAGCACTTCTACTAACTATATTTTAACTATACAAATCTAGGTGAGTCTTGATCACTTTAGTAGGTTTAGGTCGCAGATAAAATAGTCTGAGCTTCAATTCTTGCATATAGTTTATTAAATTTTATTCAAAGTAATTTGTATAAAGTACAGCTAGTTTCACAAAAGCAGCTGGTTAAATTATTAATAAAGATAAAAGCAGGACCTCACCTTAAAAAAAAAGAAATATAATTGAAAGTCTGAATAAACATTTTTAGAGATGGGCACCATGCACATGACTGCATGCATGCATGCATGCAATTAATTCTGTTCAGCATTAAGAAATTAAATCATAACTTTGGTCAAAACATCATGCATGCAATTAATTTTGTCCAGTATTAAGAAATTAAATTATAACTTTGGTCAAAACATGCATGCATGCATGCAAAAAATGCATGTGCATGTGCATGCTAAAATGAAAATTTTATATTTTGCCCATCTCTAAACATTTTTCTTTAGCAGTATTTATATAATAAAAGAATCTGTTGTATCTATTAATATATAATTTTTATAAAATAATTATAATCAATAAATAAAATTATTGTACTACTATCTAAAATGAAATTATAAGGAGAAATTAGTTTTAAAAAAAGCAGTAAAACTAATCATATTGATTGTATTAATTTATTGTTTTTGTTTTGCATTTGGTATATATATAATATCAGAATTTTTTACAATACACAAAATGCAATAAATCATTTGATATATTTGAAGAACTAACAAATAGGCTAGATACTTTATATTATGCAAACTTATGAAATGCCAAGAGCAATTTATATTCTATTTGGTTTACCAAACCTACATACCTTAATGCACAATTCAATTCTATATTATATAATATTATATAAACTTGATGACCATGGAGCAGTTATTATGGTTGATTATAAGATGCAAATTTTATCTACAATAACTAGAGAAACAAAAAGTCAGTTCTTTGAAAATGTGAATAGATACTCTATACAAATTTGGTATTTCAAAAAGAAAAAGATGATAATAAAAAATTGAATATTCAAGTCTATAATTATCAGAGTATTGATACTAAACAGAATGCTTGGTTCATAGCATTCTGTCTTGAGGCAGTATTCATAACAATGAATTCTAAATTATATAGGGTTAAAATAATTTTAGACAATGGAGAACACTACTATAACTCAGAGTTGATATCAATTATTAGTCATTGGCATAGTTGGTATAATGTAGAAGTATGTGAATAGATTTTTCTTGAACCCAGTAAAGCAAAAACTATAGTTGTTCTTACTATATAACTGCAAATAAAATTCATATATATTAGTCAATTTTTGGTATATTATGAATACTATTTAATCAGGATATTAAATAGTTTATCTTTTCAATTCAAAATTGAAACTGAACTAGTTAATGAAATTAGTTCAAACCAGGTTTTCAAATTTTAGGATTTAATTTAATATAAACTAAACTTGTTATAAACCAAGTTTACTGAACTACTTAATACTTCTACCATTTAGCCTACTATCTATATCATTTAACAAATAATTTATTTTTATTTGATTTCAGGCATAACATTTACAGAATTACAATTACAATTAGAGATATTAAATCATTTAACTATATTTGAAACCCCAATAAATCTAATATATTAAGCTACTACAATTAGTTCAGTTTATATAATAATATTAAACAATTTAATACCTCTAATACAATAAAAAATCAAATACCAGGTTAAATGGCATTCAAAAAAAGTTTGCTATTTGACACATTGAATCTTTAACTTGATCAATAAAATATATTTTAATTTTTGTGTTCTAATAAACAATATCAATTACAAATTGCACATACAACTAAAAGATATATTAAAATTAGGTAAAGTTTTACTAATGGTGCAAATATTGAAAAAGCACTTCAGAATTTGAGTAAAGCATCTGTAGCACACATAAAGCTAGACCGAAATCAAATGACAAAGTGTTAGCATTATTGGCTAGTCAAAGTAATATAGAACCAAATGTACAATTATTAAAGTAATTATCAAATTACTTTTCAATAACCTTGATGGGTCTACTAAAATGCACCTATAGTGTTTTATAGTATTTTACACCATATTATACAAAACCATTAGAATAGTCAATCAAAATTTAAGATCAGGTGTAATATAAAATTTCAGTTTTTTTGTTTATTTTTTAAAAAAACATTTATATCGCAAAAGTTTGCTTATAAAATCACCTTCAGGGCTCTAATAAAAAAAAATTCTTTGCTAAATTTTGTATATACTAATGCCTCAATAAAATCCAGCCCTCACCCTAACCCTAAGGTAATGAAAAATATTTTTGTTTTATAAAAAATTTATTTTTTTGTTTTTGTTGTACAGATTTGCAAATCTAATTTACTTATGGTGTAAAACACTATAGGCACATTTTATATCATCTGAACCTTGATATAATAAAATATTAATGAAAATTCTTACAATTAATGTATATAGATTTTTTAATTACTTCAAAATTAATTGTAATTTGCTATGTTATAGATATTTAAAAAAAATCTTAGTAAATTATTATTACTAACAAATATTATTGACTTTAGTTCTTACTAATAATAAAAAATAATAATTAGGCCTTAGAGTAATTATAAATGCACTAACCTATAATTGATGACTTTACCATCTCTTAAATAGAATAATTTTATCAATTTATATTAAATGCTAATTATGAAAAGTCTTCATGATTGGTTTTGATAGTTTGATAGCATGAGGTAGTTTAGAAATCTAACCTTTATTTTAGAATATAAGTAACCTCAATTTTTTGCCTACTATAACTAGATTTTTTTGTTTTAGTACATTAAAAATTAATAACAAAAAAGCTAGTCTCTTGAATATAAAATATCAAATGTAGTACTTATCTATAGCAAAATTCTATAAATACTATAGAGTGAAAATCTATAAATGAAAGTTTGGTTTTAATTGTAGCAAATTTAGTCCCAGATTCATGATAATACAATCAATTTTCCAGTTGTTTCAATAGCATAAAAACTTGCACTATATTAAAGCAACATGCAATTGAAGCAATAGAATACCAATTATATATATAATAAGGTATAATTCTTCTGGGCTAAATTTATTTTATTTTGTAGTACTTATATAAAAAAAGAATATATAATCTGATATCATCTGAGTATTGTATAAATATATATATATACATACTTTTACTCTCAATTTTGTTTTTGTATATACATGTATTTATGCTTACCTAGCTTTATAAAAAATATAAAGTATATATACAAATTTACTATATTATAATATAATTTCTATGCACTTAACTGCTAGTCCTATAGCATTAATTAGGATTTTTTTGATGTGGAATAGGCCTAAAAGTAATTTGTTAATAGGTACAAAAAAACAAATGATAAAAAAGTATTATAGTATTTGCAAGGTTTTTTTAGCAGATAACTTAAAAATTGCAAATTGTTACTCTTCCAAAGATATGCATGCTAACTTTGAAGATTTAGCTAAAAATAGAGAACTTACATTTGAAGAAATACTGTCAGTAAAAACTATTAAAAGGTTGAATCAAAAGATATAGTAGCAAACTTTAAAAAAAAGCATCAGAATGGGAACTTAAAAAGTCAACAATAATGAATATACTTTAATTAATATATATAGGACTAGCAAATACAAAAATTTGATTGAAATATAATTAAACAGAAAATTGATATGTATTACTAATATGAAATCTTTCTTTTTTCATATAAAAATTTCTCAAATAAAAATTTCTCAAATTATGAACAAATAAAGATTTGTAAATCTGAGCAATATTGCTAAGATTTGAGTTATACATATCAACTGTAGATTGTGTAAAAATATCTATTCTATTATAAATAAGCACCCCTTTTTTTAAAATTTTAAACTTAAATATTTTAACAATTAACTAATCAAATTTAATAAACTTATTTTATTTAAATTTATAAATTTATAAAATTAAAATAAACCAATTTTTATTAAATTTGATTAGTTAATTGTTAAGATATTTAAGTTTAAATTTTAAAAAAAGGTACTTATTCATGATAGAATACAGTAGCTACTTTTTTAATAATTATAATTATATATATAATTTCTTATTATAAGATCTGCACTATAATAATTTTATTTATTCTAGATGGATTTGAATTAAATTTTTAAAATTGCTCTTAAAACAATTGGAAATATTAATTCAAAAACTAAATTAGCTCATAAATTATAAAAATTTTTATATAATAAAAAAACTATTTTACAAAAATAATAATATATATAAGTAGCTGTATGATACAGTTGCACTAAACCAGATATAGTTGATAAACTATAAAAACACAAAATAATATCTAGGAATATTGCTTAAATAATAGCCAGAATTAAGCTTAATTTGATCAAAATTCAAGATTACACTATTGGGCATTTATATAGTAAGTTACTTAGAAAGGGAATAGAAATTTGTCGCATCTGCGACATGTCGCACCCCTGATTCTGACCAATCGAATCGCACGATTTTGTAAACAAAAAATTTTAAGTTTTAAAAATTAAAAATTTTACTAGTAAAATATAAAAATAAATAAGCAATATCAAAGCATATAATGTAAAATTTTATTCTGAACAACTTTTCTAAGTTATAAAGATAGATTGTCTTAGTAAAAAAATAACATTTTATTTTTTTTTTGGTATTAAAGTGTGGTCCTGTTTTTATCTTTATTAATAATTTAACTAGCTGCTTCTGTGAAACTAGCTGTACTTTATACAAATTACTTTGAATAAAATTTAATAAACTATATGCAAGAATTGAAGCTCAGACTATTTTATCTGCGACCTAAACCTACTAGAGTATCAAGACTCATCTAGATTTGTATAGTTAAAATATAGTTAGTAGAAGTACTAAATTTGGCTTTGAAAGTGGACCATATATCTATTTTTCTAATTGCTTGTCCAATAGGTGGACATGTATTAAGAGGAGTATGTAATTCATCTGGTTGGCTACAAATATATCTATAAGTATAATTTTTGTGTTTATATGATTTAGAGTGATAGTTATTAGTTTGTCTATTGTTAGTATAAGGATTGTGAGTAGGTAAATTTTGGTTTTTCCTCCAAGTAGAAAAATTGCAACAGTAGGGTATCCTGATTTGATCATAAATTTGTTCATTAATATCTAGCAAGATTTGAATAATAGTAGTAGATGCAATTTTATAGGAAATATTGAAGCTTTGAATAGATTGGATTATAGGTATTGGTATAAGTCCTTTGAGTATTGTTTCTATATAATATAGATTGGGTGAAGGTTGAAAAGTGCTAAAGGCTTGATGGTTAGCAAGCTTATGTTCCAATTCTTGTAGTTCAAGATTTGATAGTTCAAGTTTGGACTTTTGTAGTGTATTATGGATAGTATTTTGAATAATATTGTGTATTAGGAGGGAGTTATTGCAGGTAAGCCAATGGAAGTAGGAATCAGGTTGATTACACTGAAAGCAGTTAGGGTTATTGTAAAGGTATAGAAAGATTTTGTAGTAGTGGAAATATGAGGGTAGTTCATTAAGAAGCATTTTACATTTAAAAGCTTTTAGATAGTTAAGTCTGAAATTAGTAATATTGTGTGTAGGTTTTTGGTTATGATTAAAGTATTTCCATGTAGAATTCCAGTCAATTAAATGAGTAAAGCCTGACCATTCACTATTGCGTTTTTGTGAAGACCACATAGCAATAATGTGGGCTTTACAAATATCCTTAACAGGATATCTAGTTGGATGTTCTATAGGGAAATCATTCCACTGCAATATATGGTATTGATTATAAATATTATTATAATTGAGCTGCAGAGTTGATAATAAAGTATAGTGGTTTTTGGCTAGTGAATCTGCTATATTGTTAAATAGATTATCAGAATGTGCTTGAACTTTAGTAAAATTAAGTTGAATATTGAGAGATTTGACTATATTAAGGAGAGTTTGCCATATAGGCCAGTAGTTGGATTTAAATTGTTTTGTAGATGCATGGTTTAGAGTAATTAGAGTTTGATATTTGGAGATAATTGATTGAGAGTCTGTGAAAATATGAACTTGAGAATTGCGTGATACTGTAGTGATTGCTGATAAGATAGCCATTAATTCTGCTTTATAAGAGGATGGCCATAGTTTAATTGATGCTGAGAATTGATGTAAAACTTGGTTATTCAGAATTTGGACCCAACCTATGCCCATTGAGCAGTGATCAGTGCCAATATCTGTGACTGAGCCATTAGTATAAAATGTAAAGGAGGACTGTATAGCATTATTAAAAGCAATTTGTTGAAGAGTAGTAGTCGCCTGATTTGGATGAAATTTATTAGATACTATTTCATTATTAATATCGATTAAAGGTAGTTGAAGTATAGTTAATGGGTGTTTAACAGCTGCAGAGCAAATTAAATCTATAAGGTTTGCATGTAGATTAATATGAGATGGTGAAGAATATCAACCAAGAAATTGTGTAGAGAATATAATTGGGACTTCAATAGTACAAGTATGTTGGATTCTTTTGGAGTTTAAATAACAATTTGAATAGCGTTCAAATTGTATTTCTGGGGATGGATAAAATAAGGTGTGGTTGGTATCAAAGCTAATTTTCCAATGACTAATAGATGCTATTTTGTCGTCCAGATATTTTCTAATTTTTCCAATAATAATATTGTTATCTTGGTATGTTAGAAGCCATGGTTTGAGCTTTTTTGGAAAATAATCTATATTGTAAGCAAAGGGATTAATACTAGGAGATTGGAAATGTAGTAGTAGAGTACGGTAAAGCCCATGAGAAGTAACCTTATCCTCAAGATATGAGAACCATAGTGGTTGTCTACCTTTTGGAATTTGGTGAAGTCTTGGTTATAGATCTTGCCAGCAGAGTAAAGTGCTATTATTAGCAGTACATAGCTGTTCTAGATATAGAATTTTGTAATGTCTAAGCTGTTTTTTGAATTGAATATATTGTGGATGTTGAATAAGGATAGGTTTAATTGGTTGATGTGCATTACTAATCGTTTTTGGCTATATAATTTCTTGATTAGCAGTTATTTGCATATTAAGATGAGTAAGAAGTTGGATAATTTTGAAGTTTGTGGTATATTTATTGGATCCATCAATAATAGGCTAGGAATGTTGAAGTATATTTGTAGTTGACCAAAGATTGTTTTGTAATTGTTGTAGTCTAATATGTGTAGTTGTTCCTAAAATTGAGGGATCATTGTTCTATAAAGAAAGTTGGTAAAGCATAGTACTATTAGGAATAGACCATAATAGATTTGCTTTGTGCTTAGCTACTGTTAAATATTTGGCTAAAATTTTAGCGCATATTGTACGTGGAAGTACTATATTATGACTTCTATTTTCAAGTATTGGGATAATTACAGTATTAATAACATATATAATTTGTTTGTCTTTAATTTTTTTAGTACTGGCAATATTAACTAGTTGAAAAACCTCTTCTTGAATAAGTTGGATTTGTTTAGATATTTTGTTATCTAAAGTAAACCAACATCCCAAAAATTTGAATGGTTGGTTTTTAGGAATTCTTGGTATATTACAGTTAAAAAAAGAAATATTATAATTGGAGTTATTATTGGTAATAAATAGGGATTTATGGGGATTAACTTGTATATCTGCCATTTGGTAAAATGAAGTAGCTATACTAATAATTTGTTCTAATTCAGTTTTAGATTGAGCGATCCATAAAGTGTTATCCATATAAGCCAAAACTGATAAAGAAGTATGAAGTTTTTTGGTAGTTAAATATGGTGTACAAAGGCTTGTTTGCCAAGATGTAGTAAGTGTATAGCCAGTAAA
>QKWP01000343.1:19090-72959 GCA_003550325.1 Gigaspora rosea | reverse complement strand
GAGATGGCAAAGTGTAGTAGAGACTTCATCTAATGTAAATTCTTCCAAAATGTGATTGTACCAATCAGTATTAATATTAGATTTAGGGTCAAATTCAGCTTTCCAATGAGTATTATAAAGATTATAGTCAATATTACGAGTGTGGTTCCATTAATCAAAATGATTACGAATATGGTCCTTAATAGCATGAGGTTCTGTAATAGTGCTTGTATCTGTATTAATATTATTGAATTTAACTGAGTATTTATAGCGATTAAGAATACTATTAATCATTGAAGTTGGGTTGGTGGCAAGTTTGTTACATCTTTTAGAAATAGCATTATTAATTTGTTGTCTTATTTCTTTAGTATTTTCAATATTACGAGCATGAAATAGTGCTTTCCATTCAAGATTTGTGGTAGAGATCCAGTTTGGTAATAGGTTATGTGTAGTTGGTAATAATGGAATATTAAATTGGTGTTGAGTATTAATATAATTAATGTTTTGGTTGAGGTGTAATGGGATAGAAGTTTGATTTTTGATTACAATCTTTATTTGTCTAATAATATTACTAAGTTTTTTGAGATTGTAGTGAAATTTAGTTGCTTTGGATGAGAAATTATGTTGGAAGTTGCGAACTTTAAATTTTTTGTAGAGAATATATTGAAGTGCAGCATTAATTATACTTGTTTGAATTTTGTGTCAAGTTGTTTCAAGTGATTCTGTAGTATTTGTTGATAGTGGAGTATGGTTTAGAGTTAGATTTTGGGTTACTTGATCTGAAAAATTTTGCCATTGTTCAGAGTTCATAGACTTGTAGTCAAAGACTTTTCTATGAGTTTTAGTACTATAACTTTTGGTTTTAAAAAGAGCGTATGGAAATGACCATCTTGATATTAGAATTGTATTATCTCTATTAGTACTTGTTTTGGATTGATCAGATTCAAATTTAGAAAGATATCTTAGAATAGGATTATGTGCCCAAATGTAATCAATAGTACTTTGGTATCTGCTACTTTGCCAAGTTGGTAAGGATGTTTGTATATGTTCTGCAAGATTATACATGTTATTAAACTGAAGGAATTGGAGCAATTTGTATTTAATTGCTAATGATATATTGTTTTGAGATGCATTAAAGTCTCCCATAATAATTGGTTGAATATTGTTGTTAAGGGATTGGTTTATCCATTGAATAACATTATTTTGTATATCCAGACTAAGTTGTAAATCATCTGAAGGTAAGTAAACTGATATAATTCTAAATTTAAAGTCATGTTTAAAGAAGAGATCAATAGCAACTGCATATCCAGAATAGGTAAGAATATTATGAATATGTGGTCTAAGTATGTTAGAAATCATGATTGCAGTACCTGCTTTGGAGCTATCAGTACTTGCCCAAAAGTATGAAAATTGCGAGGATTTAATGAAGTAGGTAGAGGAATTATTAGAAGATATTTTAATTTCAGTAATATAACTAATTTGAATATCATGTGAGAGACAATAATGTTCCCACATTAGCCTTTTGAGTTTGTTGTTATATCCTTGAACATTATGTGTGCATATTGATAAATTGAGAGGAGAAATCTGATCTTGAACTTGCTCTAAGTTAGAATTGCTACTTGTAGGTGTAGCTCTTGGTATTGAATAACTTGATTTGAGTAGAACATTATTAAAAAGATGAAAATCCTCAAAAGGTACAAAAAAGTGATTGGGTAGAAGATGTTCATGTAGTAAATAAATATGTGCTTCTGGAAAATAGTAATTGATTCTGCTATATTTGATAGAGATTTTGATATACTGTTGTAAATAAAATATAGATATTCCTTTTGTAGATAGGTTAAGAAGGAGCCAACAGTTTGTGGTGAAGGTAAAGATTGTAATCTGTGATAGTATAAGAATTTGTTGTAGCATGTTGATGGGACATAAAACTCTGATGAATTTGAATTGGAATCAGTATTTGTTTCTTCTATAGTATTAGTATATATAGTTGATGTATTGAGATTGTTGTCAGATTCATCTGGTAACAATTCATATTCATTGTATATTTCTTGTTCTATAGTGTAACTAGAGCTATTTTGTTGTGTAGATGATAATAAATGGGTATAATATTGGAGTAATACTTCAGTGTGACATGTTGATATGGTATCTGAAGTACTAGAATTAATTTCTGTAGAGGCGCTCACCGTTTCAAGCTCGGTTTTCACAGCTGTATAGGATACCATAGCCTGTTCTGTACATTGGGTCTGGCCGTCATAAACATGGTCTTCCGCGTAAATGGACTTAACCACCTGTCCACTTACATCATTCTCTTCTGAAAATGGCCCACTAAAAGTAGAGGACATCATTATCTCAGAAGTGGTGGCTGCATTCATGTGGTCTACAGAAATACTTATTGAAAAGGATTATATGAAGATGTTGTAATATGGGATTCTTGTTTTATATTAGAGTTCGAGTTTGAGTTATTTTCTATGTTATTTGTATCTGACATAATAACATCATCATCTAGTTCACCAGATGGGTTTGAAGATTGTTGGGTTGGTGGAGGATTGGTTTGTGAGTTGGTAGAATTATTAGTTGTTTCAGTATTTGGTTGTTCTGGAGATTTGTTTTTGGAATTAATTTTGGTACTTGAAGTAGAATTATGAAAGATAGATTTGATACTGGTTTTTTGAATTGGACATTAAATTTGGCAAATAGAATTTTTTGAGCTTCTGGATAAAATTTTTTGTTATATGCATATTGAATATATACAATAGATGGCCTATCTTCCTTGAGAATATAAAAGTAGGTTATTACTCTAGCTAAAAAGTCAGTATCAATTGGCTTAGCAGTAATTTTTTCAATTGCACTATAAGGACTAAGGTTATCAATTTGGTCATTAATAGCTGCAGCCTTATTGTATGCATTAAATAAATTGTAAAAATAGAAACTAAGTCGTGCTTGATTAGTTTCTTCTTTGTTGAGATTATTGAGTTCAAGAAATTGTTGTTCAGTTTTGGTAGCTAGTTGTCGAAATAGAGAAATTAGTGTTCATTTTTGAAATGTAGCAGCATGTTGCACTTCTTTATCAAAAATTGAAAAGTCAAGAGTGGGGTGATTGTATTTGGGTTTAGAGGGTAGATTTTGAGGAGCTGGAAAATGTTTAAAGGATTCTGTAAAGAAAGATGTATATAAGTTTTGAACATTATGCTCAACATCTGAAGGCAATGTAGAGCAATTTTCTGAATTACAAGTATGGATATGATAAAGTGCTGCTTGAAAACATAGTTGAATTCGTTCACGTAAAGAGTTAATAGCAGTAATTCTAAATTCTTGTGGAAGAAGTGCTTTGCATGTATCATTAAGTTTGAGTGCAATTTGGTGTTTAATATAGTTGTATGTTTTCTTTTGGTCGATTTTTGTAAATTGTCGTTTATAGGTTTCAAAAAATTTTTCAAACCATGTATTAAGATCTGTTAAATATGGTTTAAGTGAAGGGATTTTAAAAGATTGTAAAAATTGTTTTTTGGGAATATTGAGAGTAATGTTGATATTAAATTTGGTATCATTTTGAATTTTAAAGAGGGGCTGATTAATGCTATCTTCACTTATATAGTAGTGAAGCCTAAGATAAATAGGACGTATATTTAAGTCTTGACAGAATTTGTTAGCATTGATTGTTTGGTATTTGTCATGTAAAATAAGATGTAGACGAGCAAGATTCAATGCTACTTGGTTTCGGTTATGTATAGAATAGGGAGGTATAGAATTGTAAGAGGAAAGTATTTTTGGATAGTTGAGTTGAGTAAATAAAGAAGTAGTAAACTCTTTAAGTAAATCAACAAAAGTTGAATGAATAAACTCAAATGGTATTGTAATTGATTTGTCAATAGAGGGATTGGCTTCATATATAAGATCAGTAAGAAATTTAGGTCTTTTACCAGCCATAGCTTTGATTAAGTATTTGTAGTTAAATTTAAATTCAGGTGTTGTGTTGGTAGCAGGTCTTGTAATTTTTCCTGGATAAACATCAATAAGATGTGGTTTAACAAAATCTAGAATTTGATAGGCTAAAGTATTACTAAATTTCATATTTTGTTACATTTCTGGTGTTACTGGGTATTTTTTGAACCAGTTTAAATCATTAGAAGTATCTCTTGATTGTTTTGGCTTTTGTGTTTTTTTTTTGGCCTGGTTAGAATTTTTAATTTTTTGGAGAAAAGAACGGTATATAGCTTTTTTATCCACTGAGGACATTTGTTGAAGTTTAAGAATAACAATCAGTGATTTTTGTTCAAGTGTAAGTGGAGTTTTAGGAGTGAGTAGTTTGAGTTTAATATCAAGGATTTGTGGAGCACAGGTTCAGTGAAGTAAGACGTTACTAAAAAGACAAGCTACAGTATAGTCTGGAGCATACCTACTTTGTTCTGTCGCTATATATGGAATATTTTTGATTTTACAAATATAACATGTATGGTAGTGTTGAGAGTGAGCAATAATTGTAGTAGGAGTTTTGTCTGTTTGAAAACCTGAGAATAATAATTTTGGATTGGCAGAGTGTAGTTCTAGTTGTTTATATATCTTGGTATTTGGAGAGGATAGAAGTTCATCACTAATTTTTTTAAATTTTTTAGCAGAGATTGTAGTTGTAGTTTGAGTTGAAGATTGGCCAATTTTAGTTGAATGATTAATTCTGTAATATTGAGAAGTGAAGCTAGTATGATATTTTTTGTAATAGCATGTACCAATAGTAGGTTGTTCTGGAACTTGAAAGGAGTGTTGTTTTTTAGTGCCTTGAATATCACATGCTTCTGGATTAAAGCTAGGTGGAAGAACTTTTAGTGAGGTTGGATTGTTTTCATTCATTCCAATACCATAACAGTCTCTATATTTGGAATAGTAGTAGTTCATATTATAACTATCAGGTTCCTCTAAAGAAGTTAAAGTTGGCATTGTATTTGTATAATATGGAGTAATAAAAGGTGCAGTTTGTATTTAATAATAAGTTAATATAAAAGAGATTAAAGAGGGCTTCACAAAAAGGTATAATTTGTTTCATGTAATGTACTACCAACAAGATTAGTATAGGTTACACAGGTCACGTGATACGCAAGTCATGTGTTTCAAGCAGTGTTTAAAATTGGATTTTAAAATTATATGTGAAATACATTTAATATTTTAATAAAAGTTGCAGAATTATTTATTAATATGCGGTTTACATTTTTTATTAACAATATAGTTGCGGAATTATTAATTAATATGCAGATTATATTTTTTATTAATAACAATATAGTTGCAAAAAATTAATTTAATATGTAAAAACTAGCTTTTTTATTTTTCCACTAGTTAAGAATTTTTAACTAATTCCATAATTGAATCAAATTACTTGATTACAATCACATTTGAATCAACATAAGTTGATAGGATAGATCAAAAAATGATAAGCAGGGGCAAGGAAAACTATAAAACTAGCGACAGAAACAAGACTGAATTTGGTAATCAGGTTTGGCGCAGGCCCGCATAATCAAACCTTCCGTATATAGTAACTACTAATTCAATAAAAGGCCGCATGAATACAAGGGTGTGAGATTATGCCAACAAACATCCATTCAGCTATAGATTACAATGTCCTTTCTTCTCTATGGAACCTGCTATTTTCATTCTCATTATTACATATCCCTTGCGCAAGTTAATTGCTATTTCCGGGTGCATATTCTGTAATCGTGCATGATTTACAACTAATGCTAATGCAAATGTTTTCACCAAATAAAATTCATTTCAGGTATGCTAAACAAATTATTGCAATTTTGAGCATGCGTGACTTTTGATTTTAATACCATACCATAATAATTATACTAGCCATTTACTAAAATTGTCAAAAATAGTGTTCTTAATCTAATGCATTAGAGATTAGTTAATTCTGTAGATGCTTATTTAAGTTTAAGCAGTATGCATAGAATAGTTGCTATTAAGCACAAATTATTCTTGCCGTAGTATTTCTATGCAGAATAATAAAATCCTTCGTTATATTGAAATTAAGCTTATGCATTTCTCTATACAGAGAAGATTGGTTTTATATAACAAGTGTCCACAGATTCACCTCATATCGAATCTGCGGAATAAAAAAAAAATATAAATGCAGAATTTTGTTTTTTTATATTTGCGGAATCCGCATGTATTAAAAAAAAAACTTGCGGAATAAATATTTAATCTGCGTTCCACAGATTCTGCATACCAATTTTAAACACTGGTTACAAGTCATGTGTCACACAAGTTACGTGTTACACAAGTTTCACAATAAAGATCTACTTAAGTAATGTTACAGAAATATAAATATTTGTTTTGTGTAAGATTAAATAATAATTTGTGCAGTTAATAAAGAACTACTAATTTTGAGCTATTAAAAAATGTGGGTTGCACGATTTAGGGGGCGTTTATGTTACACAAAAAACGCCTATAGAATTTTTGTAAAAAAAAATTTTTAGAAAAAAAAGGAAAAAAAGGAAAAAAGTGTATTAGAAAAATTAATATATTTTGAATATATTTTTGTTAATATTAGAGCAACAAGCCTAGAACACAGCTTGTTATGACCAGAAAAAAGTGCTTTTCAACTTTTTCTAAGTTTGCAAAATAGGTTAAGAGGACTGTTTTGTATATATTTTGAAAAGAATACAATTTTAGGCCAAAAGGCCTTTACTTAATGAGTTTGAAGACTTTTGCAATAATATTTAAATATAATATGTATTTTTGGAAGCAGAACAAGTTTATTTAGAGGCAGTAGCCCAGTTAACTTAATAAAATTTAAGATTATAAGATGTTTTTAAATAATTAATTTAAGAAAATTTGCAAACAAGTGATCGACAGGGAGAGTGCTTTTCGTCAATAACGTTTTATAAGAAAAATCAAAAATTTCAATAGTTATCACATATAAAACTTTTTTTACTAATATAATCTATATTTACGTTTAAGTATTACATGTAAAATTTTACGCTAAACAACTTTTTCTAAGTTAAAACAGTAGATAGTTTTAGTAAAAAAAAAGTTTTATATGTGCTAACTTTGGAAATTTTTGATTTTTCTTATAAAACATTTTTTTTACTAAGACAACCTATTTTTATGACTTAGAAAAAGTTGTTCAGAATAAAATTTTACGTTATATAACATGCTATTTTATATATGTTTTACACTTTATTAAGTAAAATTTTAAATTTTAAAAACCAAAATTTTTTCCTATAAAATCGTGCGATTTGATTGGTCGAAGCAGGGGTGCGACATGTTGGGGTGCGACAAATTTATTTTCCAATTTAGAAATATTAAATACTTTGATATAAATAGTTTATTTTGTATCAAATTAAGCTAATTTGAAAATTAGTAGAACATGCAGTGAATTTGTGATTATTAATAATAGTTTTAATAAAATTTTTTAGCCAGTATAAGATTATATTGAAGTAATATATTGTTCAAAAATTATATTATAATAAACTATATTTTTATTACTAAAAATTTACTTTAATTATAATATAGTAAGGTTAAAACTAAGTTGCAGAATAATAAAATCTGCTATAATTATCGCACTATAGTGAAATTTGCTTTTATTATAATAAAAATATAATAAATGCAGATTTCAACCTACTTTAATACAATCTACAAAGTGAATTTTACATCTTATTATATTGTATTATAATTACTACAAAATTTATTATGTATTATACTAATTTTTAAATCAGGTTTCAAAATTTGCTATAATCATGGTTACTGCCACAGCATCAACTCAATAAATTAATTAATCAATTATATTCTATAACAATTGTAACAGTGATATTGATTACTAGTGAACTTTGAGTTGGCTGCTTGGCAAGCTTATATATTTGTATTGGTATACAATTAACTTTTAAAAGTAATCAGGTTTTAAATTATCTATATATTAGAATTTTCTCAGTTGATATTCTAACTATTTATAGTACTGTAATTTACTATAGAAGATACTTCTTTTGATCAGTGCCTCTTGATTTGTACTAGGAATATTTAAGCCTATTTGTTGTAGTATTTGTAAGAGACCAGGTACAAATTAAAAGCTAATTTACTAATAATAATTTTTTTTACTTATGGGCTAATATATGCTTTTTACAAAAGACTCTTATGCAATATACTCTATATCATACAAAACACCTAGAGTACAAATCAAATTTTTACCATGTGAAATTAAGTTATATCTAAGTAACTTATACAGTAAATTATAGTAAATAACTCATATAATTTTTATAATATAAACATATTTAGTTAATGCAATTCTAAAAAACAATAATAAAAAAAAACTTTTTTATAGTGATCATTTTGCACTTTAAACCTGTTAAAGCAATGTTTGGTTAAACAATTCTCATACAATAGATAAATATAGTATTATGTGATCATATCATAATATTTAAATGCAGAAATTCATGTTTTATTGCATTTAATATATTATCAAATCATATAAGAGTTTGCTAATACATATTACTAAAAATGCCATAGTAACCATATACTTCATGTATTACATATCACTCTATTCCTGGTTATATACTATAAACTGTTGTATACAAGACCCATATGTACTAGACCTGGGTGTGAAACTCAAAATCTACAATAACCAAATGCAGTTTTTTTTCAAATATCTAGGCTGCCCACTATGAATAAAAAATATGCATGCTTTTAAATTTTTTCTTCTAATAGTAAAAACTCTTCACTATGTACTAGACCTGAGGTCTAATATTAGGTTTTAATATTGGTGGATGTAAGAAGCCCAGATCTTTTATACAGCAGTTTATGGTAGTTAAAATTTATATAAATAAAATTTTTAAAATATTTTTTTTTACTTTTTATATCTTACTATATATAGTAATTTATTTATTACATTTGGTTAATTATTAAAAATATTATATAACTAAAACTGGGTTAGCTTCACAAAAATAGATAAGATAAAAAATTTTAAAAATTTATTTTTCAAAGTTATTTTTTAATTTAAAAATAAATTTATATTTATAAAATATATAATTAATTTTATTAATTTTAATTTTTTAAAAACATTTATCAAATTTTTAATTTTTTATAACCTTTTAAATATAAACTTTAGTATTTTTATTTATAATAAACCTTCAGTGTTTTAGAAACAATATTAAAATTTAAATTTTTAAAAACTATCTGATTAAAATTAGCTCAATTTTTTTTATAAATAGATTATAACTACTATATTTATAGAAATAATTTATAAGATTATAGATTTAAAATGATTGAGATAATTACCTTGTGACAAAACTTTTGAATCAACCCACGTAATAATAATAATAATAAAGTAAAAATATTAAAAATTTAAAAGTAAATATATAAATAAATAAAAAGTGAATAAAAATGAATTCATATATGCTCGCCTTAAATATTAAATGCTAGCTAAATTTTCAGAATACATTCGAATATTCATATATATTTTAATAATTTTTGCATTCATTGCGTAAAATCATCCGCATTTGTTTTTTGGCAATGGCAGGAATCTGGTTGACTATTTTGTCTAACCCAAATCTAATAAGAAGATAATTACCATAATTATTTTTTTTTAAAAAAAAACATAAATTTGCCTTTTTTCAGGTTTTTTTTTCATGACCGCCATGCTCAGCATGATGGGTGGCACAGATGATTTCGTAAAATTTTCGACATAACAACTTGCATCCCCAAGTATTCCTAGGCATGTGCAGTTCTTCTGTTACGTCAATACAAAAACCTTAAAGGTATTGGCTTGAATTTCGAGTTACACTGAAGATCGGAATTTGTTAGTAAATTTAGAAACGAATTTCACGAGTCACGAAGCCATATCCTTGCGAATCATATGTAATACAACTAGTGATACGGGCTGACCTCGGCCCTTCAGCCGGGCGGGCGTGCGGGTCGGCCCTTGGCCCACATTCCTGCAGGTCAGCCCGGCCGCTATAAGTTAAATTTTTTTCGTCTGATAGAATTTCATTGTATAACTTATAATTATTAGTTAAATCACACGTAGAACATTCTCAAGTTAGTGCTTGCAGTCGATAACTATCTATCCAACTAAAATCGAATAGTCGGCTTTTCTAGTCGATATTTATAAATTCAACTAGCCAATTAGGAGTTCTGACTGCTCGCTGATTATTGCACTGATTATCGATTGTTAGTAAACCACCGTCATACTTATCACTTTATTTCCAACCATGAGAAAATAACCCGGTAGATCACCGGCCATTAAGAGGACCCATCGGGTCCTCTCATAACCGCTTCCTATTCGCATATAGTAGATCCACTATATATATGCATTACATGCACTCTTCCTACTATTTGTAATTTATGTAACATTATATGTATGTGTGCTTATGATGTGCTGATCATTATATCGACTAATTAAATGCATATCAGTGTAATTTTTTAGCAATTGAAATCTTGCACAAGTATCGTGATGTAATTCTGACTATTTTCATATTGAGAAGATCAAATTATAAGACTACTATGCATTTTGTTTGATTGAAAGTCTTTTAACAATATGATCGGCCCGGTCGACCGGGCCGATTAATTTCCGCAGCCTGGTCAGGCCCGAGAATTTGGCATCGGCCCATATCACTAAATACAACGCGATAAAGATCGATTCGAATATACTTTATATAAAAAGAATATCAGATGCATTAATATCAATAAAATAAGAATATCAATGTGATTATTAATAATTATGAATTCAGAAATGACACGGAACATTTTCACCTGATTTCGTTTCATCATATGATATTACGGTATGCTCATATAAGTACAATAATATATAGTTAGGGACGTGTCAAATATTAGCTGAGATCAGTTTACTATTGAGCCCACCCCCTCCCCCCCTCCTGAGAAATTTAGTTATTCTGATTGGTTATATGTGTATATTTAGACCTGAGATTTTGTCTACCTCCCCCCTACCCTATGATATCAGCTGATATCTGACACTTCACTTATTGGATGCGAAGCATCCAATAACGGGAGTTATTTGTAAAATAACTTCATTATCTGGCTGTAAAATTTAATGTGACAGCTTCTGGGCCTTCGGGGCCCAAGTTATTAAATCACGTGAACGCTGCCAAATAACCATACGGATAACATATGTTACACTAGCACAGCCCATTAACACGTGAAATCATACGACCAATCAAAAGCCAGATTTTATAGGAAAAAATGACGGATCTTTCTTTCAATCAACACATACGCAGGTCGAAATGAAAAATTGTAGTATTAGAAGATATAGGTAACAATCCTGATCGTCATTTTTTACGTTAATATTCATATGTCAAAATGTTTATAAAAGATACAAGTTTATAAATAAGATTAATACCCGTACACCAATATTTTTTAATAATTTTTTCTCTCTGTAACTTAGTATTATCAAATCTTTAAAAATTTTACCGCAATGCAACCATACAAAATTTTCATTGCTTTTCTTATCGTTTTATTAGCCGTTTATTCAACAATTGTTTTATCCAATTATAAAGATGATGAATTGAATGGAAGTGAATTGATGGAAAATAAGTCTGAAGAACATATACAAGTAGAACGTTATGGTAATGTTACTTTAAATCTTTTTTGTTTTATTTAGATTATTAATCCTATTAACATTTTTTCTGTTTGATTATTATTGAAATCATTACCACTGGCAGTAAACGTATTGTAATTATATTAAAATTTATTATTTACATTAGTCATTTAATTATGTCCTCTAATTATTTGTTTTTTATCATTATTATTTTTTTTATTATAATCGTTATTGGCTTTCTTAATCCAATAATATATATCTTATCCGATTATTAGACTCATGTATGAATTTAGCATTAATTTATAATTATCTTTTTCATTATAAATTAATAATACAGGTCTTTTATTCTACTATTAATCATTAGTGGGTAAGTTATGTATAACTTTCTTACAAAATTTATCAATATAATTTAATAATACACCCTTTTTTATATTCTATTAAATCATTAGCGGGTAATTTATGCATAAACCTTTTAAAAATTATCATTTGATAAATTTTAATCACTTCTCCATTTTCTCATTTTCTTTCGGATATTAGAGCGTAAGTATAAATTTCATTCATGTACGATTCACGTACTTTTAGAGGGTCCCGCTGCAATTATTAACCGACTTTGTGCCATAATTGTAAAAAAAAAAAATTAGTACTTTACCTAATATTCTGTTAGTAAGCCATCGAACCCAATTTTCAATAACGTTATTTACAGTATTAGCCGAATACAAGCTAAAAGTGCTAATTTATTACAAATCCTTCTCAAAGTCTGCTAACAATTACAGTATACCCAATTTATCCCCACATTCCACAGCTTTTATAATTTTAAATTATAACGCGTTTTCATATTCTTCTATCGGATTATTAGAGTGTAAATATATTTATTCATAAAATTATTATTTTATGAGTTTATTAAATTGATTTTTATAACCTAATAATATATATTCTGGAATATTAGTTTGTAAGTATAAAGTTAATCGCATTTCCCTAATTAGCTTTTATAAGTCCTATTAATGATCTTTTTCTATTTGCTTTTCAGGTTGTAAGTATAATCTTATTTTATATATTTTAAATTGTTATTATTTTATGATCATTAAACTATACTTTTTTAATATTGCTTGTTTAATAAATATTCTGCTATTACTTTATTAGCGGGTAAGTTAAATTTATTGGATTTATTTTCTAAAAAAAATAGTAAATTTTTTAATTTCAATTTTCTAATACGTTTCTATCGAACATTTAGTGTGTAAGTATAAATTTTACTGAATTTATTGAATTTATTTTAATGCATTTAAATTATTCTTTCTAATTTGTATTATATTTTAATAATATGTTTATTTTATATTCTTAGAATTGCGCTGTAATATAAATTTATTGCATTTATTTATGAAATTTATCATTACATATATAACTCTAATATTACTTATTTCTTAATTATTAGTATGTAAGTATAAACCTTATTGTATTCATTTCTGGAATTATAATTTATGATTATAGTTTTCTAATTGTCTGCCTCGTTGTATTATTAGAATGTATGTTTTTTATTTTTAAATTTTTTTTTCATAGCTTTTATAACTTGTTCTACATATGCTCATATTCTTCTTTTTAATTATTAGCGGATCTTATGCCCAGTATTTATCATTAAAATTATTGGTTATCATTATTCTAATTTGCATCACAACTCAATAATAATTGTTTTTTTCATGCTTTTGCACATATTAGCAAGTAACCTCAATTATAATTATTTATTCAAAATTTTCTATTTTTGATTCTTTCATGATAATTTAAATTTTTTCTGATTATTAGGAGGTGGGTGTAATTTGATTCTATTATTGTTTTGACCCTTTATAATTGATACTAACTTTCATGTGCAAAACTATTAGTCGGTATGTATTGTGTGTATTTTTATTATTTGATTTCTTTAAAATTACTCTCTAATTAGCTTTTTATTTTTTTTATTTAAGAGAGTATGAATTTTTATATTTAATGCAGTTAGAACTTCCTAAAGTAACAAATGAAATTTCCAAATCTGGTCCAAATTGTATGCTAAACCCTATAAATGCAATTTTCTTACTGTTCTTTAAATGCAAGTTTAAAAGTTTAATTCTACGAGTTGCATTTAGAAAGTCTGACTGTATTATCATTTGATTTAAATTGCGATTATATTATCAGCTTTATAACTTAAATATTTTTTATAAAATTATTATTCATCTATTGAAGTATTACAGCGTATGTATAAAATTAATTTTATTAGTCTTAAATTATCATTTTTTTTTTTATTAAACATCATTTTGTAATGTTTTAAAGACAATTAATCCTTTCATGCTAAAATATTAGGTTGTTAGTATAAAATTTTTTTTCAGAATTTTCGATAATACTTCGACTTTATATAGACCTCCAATTGATAATACAATATAATAATATATTCGCATGTTCTAATTAGTCCGTAAGTATATTCATTATCGATTTATTGAAATAAAATTATTTCTCTTAATTGTATTTCTAAATAATGGCTGTATTTTCACATATATATATATATATTAGCGCCGGGTAATTATAAGCTTAATTGCACTTATTTTGTTGGTTTAATTAAATTAACTTTTGTAACCTAATCTTGCATACTTTTCTGCTAAATTAGTTTGAAGTAAGTAAACCATTTTAAATTATTCAAAATTGTAATAAAGTTTGATTTATGTATTTTTGTGACATGGTTTTTTATTTTGCTTTTGAAATTTTAGCAAGTATATACTTTATTTTTAAATTACAACGGCTTTTAATTCATGCCTCTCTAATCGATTTTTATAACACATACTTTTTATCAAAGTCCTACCATGTAAATATAATGTTCCCATTTTACATTTTTTATTTGTAAATTTGTTTATTCAATTTAACTTTTTTCCTTATAATTATTTCTATTAAATTATCAGTGGGTAAGTATATTTAGTTATATTCGTTCTAAATATTTTTAATAAACTTTTATAACCTATTTATATTTGATTACTAGGGAGTAAATATTATTTCACTGAGTCTATTTTTAAATAAGTTATTTTATTACTTTACAATTAATATATATTTTTTATACAATTTTTTTGGATCTTTAGTTTGTAAGTATAAGATTCATTAGATTTATTTATTAGTTCATAATTTTTATATTGGTTTTTATAACATTAAAAATATCACTTATGTTGGATTAGTGACGCGTAAGTATGAATTTTACAGTATGATTTAAATTGTGCTTGCTCTTATAACTTAATATACTTTCAAATATCAGATGGTGAGTATAGTGTTTCTGCATTTTTCTAAAACTTTTAGTACATAATTTTTAAATAAATAAATAACCTTAATGCTTATTTTTTGTTAAAGTGATGGCGGGTTTGTGCTTTGTATTATGCAATAATTATAATGATAATTCTTAAAATGCATTAATCTAAATAAAGTATATTTTCTGCTAGTGTGTAAGTATAAACATTGAAATTTTAAAATTTGCTTTCTAATTAGCTTTAATAATTTAATTATTTGCGTTTTATATGGTTTTAAATTTGGATTTCTGATATGTTAATACACAAACGAATATTCACTTCTATTTCATAATATTTTTTCATAATTTAAATAACTTCTATAATCACATCTTATAATCAAATTATTTTTAGGGGGAATTATTACTATAGTTGGTAAGTATAAATAAATTGTACTATTATTTAAAAATTACACATTTTCTCATTTTTTTTTATTATGATTAGTCCTAAGTATAAAATTTATATATTTACTACAATAATTTTATTTTATATATATCTTATGTAATTATTATATTGGATTATTAGTTCGTAAGTATAAGATTCATTACATTTTTAAATTTTAATTTATGGTTCCTTACTGTATGTATTAATGCATTATGCATTGATTACCAGTGGGTAAGTATAACGTTCATCATATTCCTAAAGGCTTATAGCTATTTTATATCTAATCAACCTATAATGTACATTACTTTAACTTATATTTACTTATCTAATGTAAATATTCTGTTGGATTATTAGCTCGTAAGTATAAAATTTATTGTATTTTTAAAATATCAATTTATGGTTGACCTTTTATAATCTATAATACATGTATTCATATTTTCTTCATTGATTGCAAGTGGGTAAGAATAAAGTTCATTACATTCCTAAAAGGCTTATGTTTAATTAATATCTAATGAGCTCATGGTGTACATTATATTTATTTATCTGATGTAATTCTGTTGTATTCTCAGTTCGTAAGTACATACATGTCTTATTGCTTTTCTATGTCATCTCTATATGATTTATAATATTAACATACCCGTTGTTCATGGTTATATTCCTGATTTAATTATTTTGCCATTGGATTAGTGGCAAACGGTGAGTATAATAGAAAATTAAATTATTCCTAAATAGCGTCTTTGAATAATATTTCATAAATTATTAATGTATATTTATACATTCGTATTTTCAATTGTTCTGTTTGATAATTCTAAATTTAGAGATACCTCTTTCCACTATGGAAATTTACTATTTCACATATCCTATAGCTATATAATCATGTCAAATGTTGTTATCATAAAAATTATAGCAATATTGGAAATAGTAAATTTCTATAATGGAAATAAGCATTACCTAAATTTATTATATTTATTAACAACATTCTTATAAAATGCATCTATTGTGTTTTACACCTATTATATGTTTTATTATATAAAATATTTACCCAAATTTTTTATAATCAGGTTAGTATTAAAGTTACAGTTAGGATTGAAAATGGTTTTTAGGGCATAAAACATTTTACTTACTGTAGTAATTTTTATATATCACACCAGAAATCAGAAACCTGGAGAAAATATTACAAATCTTTGATTGGTTAAAAATAATTTTAAGCCAATCAGGTCTTGGCAATTTTTCTAGCTTTTTTATTCCCGGTGTGATATAATTTAAAAAGTGCAGTAAAATATTTTATACAGATTAATTGGGTAGTTTTTTTTAATAATATATACATAAGTGTAAAATACTATAAATGTGTTTTAGCAAAAGTCTTTATGAAATAATCAACTTTAATAATCTATGATAAACTTTTATTATTGACTAAATAATCAACGTATTTACATATTTTCTATTGGATTATTAGCAAACGGTAAGTATAGCAGATAATTTCTTTATTTCTAAAGAGGCCTTTTAAATTTGAGTTTCATATATAATTAATACACATTTACATATTTTTCTTTTGTAATTTTCTTTGAATTTTTTATAAAATTATCAATTTATTTTTGTTGATCCGTAATGTACACTATTAACATAATTATACACATATTTACATATTGATTATTTGATTATTAGCCCGTAAGTATTCTTTAAAATTAGGTTTTTTAAATTGGACTTTATAACTTCTTAATATACATTTATATATATATATGCTTTTGCAATCATTCTGTTACATTATTAGGAGGTATGTATCAAATTTTATTTTATTTCTAAAATTTATTTATAATTTACTTTATTAATTTATGCACCATATTATTAATCTAATAATACTGATATTTACATATAACAAATTTAACTTGAAATTTTATACCATATAATGCATATTCATATATTCATCTTTTGCAATTATTTAATTTGTTTGATTATTAGTGAGTAAGTATAAATTTATTGCATTTCCAAAACCTTCAATTTATGAATTACTTTCATTTATAATGCACGTTATATTAATCTAATGATCTACATATTGACATATTCATTTAATATCAGTTCGTAAGTATAAATTGCGTATTTTCCAAAATTATTTACTTTTAATAAGACCCTTTAACTTAATAATACATGTTTAATTATCTTTTACAATTATCTGTGCATTATTAGTTTAAAGTATAATATCATTTTATTTTAAACTTTTCAATTTATGGAAACTTTATTAATCTATAATGCAAGTTTTTATTAACTTAATAATACATATATACACATAATAATTATTTGATTATTAGTGAGTAAGTATAATTGCATATTTTCAAAATTAGTTTCTTTTAATAAGACTTTTTAACTTAAATAATATGTGTTTAAATATCTTTTACAATTATTTGTGCATTATCAGTCTGAAGTATAAAAGCATTTTATTTTAAAATTTTCAATTTATGGAAATTTTATGCAAGTTCTTATTAACTTAATAATACATATATACATATAATGATTATTTGACTATTAGTGCGTAAGTATAATTGTGTATTATTTCTGAAATTAGATCTTTTATATTGAACTTATTGATGTAAAATTTGCATATTTTTTGGTAATTATTATTTGGATAATCAGTTAGTAAGTATAAAAAATCAATTTATTTCTTAAACATATTTAATGATTTACCTTATTAATTTATACATATTAATATGAACCTTATAATACGTAATGTCTTACATATTTATTATATTATTTCTAAATAAATTTTCTAACCTAAAATTTATAACTTGTAATGTATATTTATACATTCATCTGTTGCAATTATTTATTAACTATTAGTTTGTAAGTATAAATTTATACAATTCTTTAATAATTGACTTATTATTAATCTATAATACAAGTTATTACAAACCTAATAATACATGTATTTAATGTATATATTTACATGTTTTGTATTAAATTACTGAATTATTAGAAACGAGTAAGTATAAATTATTATATTATTTCTAAACAAAGTTTTAAATTTAGTTTATAATTTATTAATACATATTTCTATATTTTGTAATTACTTATATTGGATTATCAGATAGTAAGTATAATTGGTTATAAATGTTTATATAATTTCTAAAATATGGGTTTGAAGGTGATTTTAACTTACTAATATTTATATTCTTCTGTTATAATTATTATTCTGCTATATTGTTTGTATTAATAGTATGTAAGTATAAGATTCAAGTATAAAGTTTTGTATTATTTTTAAAGAGTAAATTTATTCTCCACCCAGAGTGAATCTTACTCCTAAAAAAACAGTAACACCTCAAAAATTTCTAATTAAACTACAGTACTTTCAGGCTTCTAATAAAAAATAATCCTTACCCTAATATAAAAGATTTAGCATATAGAGTGAGAGAAGACAGAATATGTGACAGTTTATGTTTGCTATTAATCAAATATCGAAATGAGCAAAATTCTTTAAAGTTCATTGATGCTTAGATTAATGTTTGTATTTAAGATTAGACATAGTAAAATTATATAAGAAAAACTTTTAATTTAAGAACAAAAAATTGTTTCTTATACCAATTTTTGAAAAATAACTGGATGTTTTGGCAAAGCAAATGCTTGAGTTTTTTGAACATATAATATTATACTTGGTCATGATCAATAGTCTGTCACGCATTCTGGACCTGCTAGGGAAAGTTGTCTGTACATGTGATAATTAATGCATTTTTATTGTTTATTAAATTTATGACAAGCTCTAAGATTATTATAAAAGAATTGCTATTATATAGTTAAATTTTGCAAGAAAAAATTTTGTTAAAGCATACAAGTCTGTTTGCTATATTAATTTTTTTGAGTTATAAAAAATTTTAAAAATGGACTAATTTTTTTTATGTTATTCCTGATTAAGTTACATTATATTTGGTTGTAATTGGATCATTGGCCATTATCATATGTGCAGATAAGTTCTCCTACATCCTGATGCTGTTCTCTAATACTAAATTCTTTCTATTTGCTCCTAAATTTCTTCTAAAAGGGATGAATAATTCATCTGGGTGACAAATAAATATTTTTTCTAAAATATTGTTTTTAATTTAATTTTTATACCAAATTAGAACACCGTAAGAACATTTTTTAGACAGCATTTATAAATAAGATTTTCAATAATTTATAATATAAAAATACATAATTTGCACATTTTATTGGATTAATAGAAAGTAAGTAAATTTTGTATAATTTCTAAATATAGTTTTTTAAATTGAATAACTTATTAATATATATTTATATTCTTTTTTTTTATAATTGTTTATACTGGATTATTAGGCGGTAAGCATAAATTTTAAATACAATTTTTCTATTATTTCTAAAATATAGATAGATTCAATTGGATATCAATTATTTAATGCATACTAATATATTTTTCTTTTGCAATTTTTTTATGCTGAAATATTAGTTAGTAAGTATTTAATTAGCTTTATAAATAGATAATACATATTAATATATTCCATTGGATTATTAGTGCGTAAGTATAAACTTTTATTATTTCTAATATACAGTTTTTTAAATTGAATATAACTTATTAAATGCATCGGTTATAATTATTATTATGCTGAATTATTAGAAGGTAAATATAAATTTTTATAATAATGTATTTTCTCTTAAACTTTTAATTATAATTTATATTTATTTTTTAAAAAAATGTTATTTAAACATTTGAATGGATTTATATCTAATGTGCATGTATTGTTAGACGGTAGGTACAATTTTTTTGTACCTATCTAAATTATTTATTTTACAACTAATGTTATTGTGTTCATTATAATCTTTAATGCATATTCTATTAAATTAGAGAGTAATTATATTTTTTATTCTAAGAATTTCAAATTATTTTTATATTCTAATAATATCTATATTTTTGCATAATTAGTTACAAGCATATGTATATGTAAGTATAAATTTTATATAATTCTTGGGCAATATAACTTTCTTTATTGGATTAATGATTTGTGATTTCATACATATTCTGATCATTAATAGGGTGTAAATATAACTTCATTATTTCTATTTCTAAAATCTACTAAATAATATTTTATTCTGCTAAATTATTAATTTATTTTTATTTTTATTCTAATTGTTCTTTATAATTGGCTAATTATACTGCTAAATAGTCAACTGTAAGTGTATATTTAAATATATTTATTTCTGATTAACTGTTAAGTTTTTTTAATTTTGTTCTAAATACCTTCTATTAAATATGTAGCTTAAGTGGTTTTCGGTAAGTATATTTAAATGATTTTTTATTTCATATAGAACTTATTCTCTAAATGAATCTCATGACAATACAACCTTGCATTTCTTTACAAATTAATAGGTAAGCATTAAATCTGAGAAATTATATCCCATTTTTGCTAACTAAATTATATGGTTATTGTTTAATAATTATATATATTATATAATACAATAATTCATAATAATCAATATTATAAAATCTATTACTTAAACTCATATTCTAATGGGCCTATATGTGGTAAAAATACCAAATTACTATGGTGGAAATAGGCATTTCATGAATTTATTATATTTATTTTAAATTATTAATATTTTAGTTTATACTTTGGTTCTTGTTAAGAATAACAACTCTATTACTTCTATTTCAAATTATGCATATCTAATTTTTAATAATATTTTTTATAGTTCTCTACGGGCGTAAGTATAAGTTTAATATATTATCTCTAAAATGCTAAAATATCATAAATTAAGCATTTATAGTAATAGGAAATATACATATATTACTCTTATAAATTTCAGATCGTAAGTATAACTATATTTGCATAGCATTAATTAAGATTACTAATTTTTTTAATGACATTTTTTTATTCAAATTATTAGAGAGTAAGTTTCTATCTTTATAATTACTATTTATAATTGTAAATTATACATTTTATACATTTTTCACTCAAATTACTAGTGTGTAAGTTTCTTCTTTATAAATTACTATTCATAATTTGTAAATTATACTTTTTATAATTAATCTGCCAATTTATTAGAACGTAAGTATAAGCTTTATATTTATCTTTTATAATTTATTTTTATAATAATGTATATTTACATATATATTTATATGCATATTATTTAATTTTAAGGACGTAAGTATATTTTTGATTCTAAAATTATTATTTATAATTATTTTTATAAAAATATATATTTATATATATATATTGTTTAATTTTAAGAACGTAAGTATGTTTTTAATTCTAAATTTATTATTTATAATTAGTAATTATGATTCTTATATATTTATCTATTAATTCATTAGCACGTAAGTATAATCTTAATTTATGCATTAAATGCTCTTTTATTATTTATTTTAAAATAATATATATTTACTTATATTGTTAAATTTTAAATATTATAATACATGCTTACATAAATTTGTTAAATTTTAGAACGTAAGTAACATATTTATTTTTAAAATTGCTATTTATAATCTGTAAATTAGATTTCTAATATATTGATTTGTTAATTTATTAGTGCGTAAGTATAAGCCTTATATTTTTTGCTTTATAATTCAAATATCTATTTATAAAATTTTTGCAAAATTTAGAACGTAAGTAAAACTTTTTATTTCTAAATTGTAACTTTATTTTTGATAATATATTTCTTATATATTTATATATTAATTTAGACCGTAAGTGAGAACTTTATAATTTGCTTTAAATACTCATCACAATTTATAATAAATATTTTGCAAATTTTCAGAACGTAAGTAGCATTCTAACTTCTAATTGTAACTTATATTTTGTAAATATATTTCTTATATATTTATATTTTAATTTAGTGCGTATGTAAACCTTTAAATTTTTTGCTTTAAGTACTCTTCTATAATTTATAATAATATTACAATACATGTTTATATATGCTATATTTTGTTAAATTTTTAGAACGTAAGTGGAATTTTATTTCTGAAACTGCTATTTATAATATATAAATAATGTTTATTAAAGATTTATTTATTAATTAATTAGTGCGTAAGTATAATAAGCTTTATAATTTGTTATATTAAATGCTTTTATAATATAATAATATATATTTATATATATTTTAAATTACTAGAACGTAAGAAGAATTTTTTTAAAAATTTATTTATAACTTATCACTTATATTCTTATAATCTAAATTATTAGTGCGTAAGTAGATGTTTGAAATTTTAGCAAATTGTATTTTTTTTAACATTTATACCTACCTATTATATATCAGTGCAATCAGGTTATAAATTCCAATTTTAGAGGTGCTACTTCATTTTTAAAGCACAGGAGTAAAAAGCTAGAATTATATTTGCTTTTTTAATTTTTTTTTATTTTTTAATTTTTTTTTATTTTTTTATTTTATTTTTATTTATTATATTTTATTTTTTTATTATTATTTTATTTATTATATTTTTTTTATTTTATTATTATTATTTTATTTTTTTATTTTTTCATTTTTACAAATCTATTATATGTTTGCAACTGTGACCATGACCAATACTTGTGGTTAGAGTATTACTATTAAAGCACTATTTATTAATGCTCTAGGCTCTTGTTTTTTTAGTATATAATATTATTATAAAATGATAATATATATTTATTTATTTTTAAAATATAAGTTATTTATTTATTTTAAATTTATTTTTGGTATTTTGTAACTTTTAAATGTTTTATTATTAGTGTATAAATATATGAGTAAATATTATTATTTTTTTAGTTTAAATTCTTATTATATTTATTTTATATAACAAATAAATTTATAAATATAATTGTCTTATATATTTATAACTTTTTAATTTTTTTGAATATAAATTGATCTTATTAAAGTTACTATTAATATAGATACTATTTCAATATGTTTACTTTTTTTTATTAAATTTTATTATTTATTTTCTATATATATTATAAGGAACAACACATTTGCATGTAAATTTATACAAAACAATGTATATAAAAACATGTTTATAGCACATAATAGAGTGCAGATTTCACGCAACAGTATATGTATTAACATGCAATTTTATGTGTTTACTTATGCCTTTCTCATATATATTTATGTGCAGGTAACATATAATAGCATATATTTATACATATATATAATTAATACATTATATATACATTTATATGCATTATTTTATAACTAAATTTTATAATTTTATTAACTAAATTTATATTATAATTAACTAAATTTTATTATTTTATTAATTAAATTTTATAATACAAATACTTTAATTTAATAATTTATATGATGAATAAGAAAATATTTCTAATTACTAAAACTACTAACTTTAAAAATAACCCCTAGCAACTAATAATAATATCAAAAAAAAAAACAAAGAAACAAACTTTGAAGTGACTACTCTAGAAATAACTCTAATAGTGACAACTCCAATTGCAGTAACTCCAATGTCAATAACTCAAGGGAGATACTAAAATGCAATTATATACAGAAAGTAAATAAAATATAAAAGAAAAAAATAATAGTAAGAAAAAAACAATACTATGTAATACCTCCAAAAATGATAAAAAAACATAATTTCAAAAGAGCAACTTCTAAGGCAATAACTCTTCAAATCAATAATATAACTAAAAAAATATATATATAAAAATTAGTGAGTTGTAAAAAAAATAAAAAATAAAAAAATAATAAAAATTATAAGTATAAACAAGAAAAACAAAAAAGCAAATATTTATTTATTTACAAATTGAATGTAATTTGTGTATATCATGTGCAAAAATCATTATTGCTAAGTGCAAAAAAACAAAAAATACAAAAAAGTAAATATTTATTTATTTACAAAATGAATGTTTTTGTATACATCAATGTATGGAAATTATAATAATTAAGAATCTTAATAATTATTATATTAATACACAAAATTATAATTGTTAAGAATCCTAATAATTATCACATTAGTACATAGAATTATGATTGTTAAGAATATTAACTATTGTGTGTGCACAATTATTAGCAATCATAATTTTAGTGCACTGACATTATGATTTTTGCAACTATTAAAATTTCTTAACAATTACAATTTTTTATACACTACTATATACAATTATTAAGATTTTTAACACATCAGTGCACAAAAATTATAATTGTGGGGTGTGGCGACATAGTGTAGTTGGATAGTTGTCACCCCCCAAGTAGTTGTAACAAAGGTACAGAGTTCAAATCCCACTAGAGACGATTTGAAAAATTTACCTGCATTACAGTAACCTGGACTCTTAGCTCGGATATACAAATCTGTTTCCTGGGTTATACCAACTCGTATTAGGAGCTCTGGCACTGTGTTATGCACAGAACTGGGGCATGTAGATCCTGGAGAGTGCAGGCGCTGTGTTACGCACAGAACCGTAGAACAAAAAGAAACCATACTTGGCAAGACCCGAATAAAGAGGTAGCAGACTTTCAACAGTACCCAAACAGTAATTGGATGGGGACTGACCAGTTCGAACTGACCGGAAGTGGACTTACGACAAAAAGGGTTTATGGTGGACCCTACCAACTGGACTGCCGGAGTTGCACTGGAGGAAAAGGACATGTGTTGTGAAATCATGTACCAGGGGATGGAAGTCCCTGGGTTCGCCAGGCAGACCAACCCTTCTGGGTTTTCGATTGGAAGTAGGAAAGCAACTGGGGAAAGAAAGTTCTGGGGGAAAGAAACCGGAAGAGGAACGGAGCAGTACTGGGGTTATGTAAACTTTACAAGGGCAGAGGTAGGTAATGATAGCAGTTGCAGTTAACCTCTGACTGCAAGTTGTTCGCCTTAGTGAATGCGTACATTGCCGAAGTGTAGGTGATACCTGTGTTGGATAGGAAAATACTCTACCAAGTTTCCCACTGAGAATAAACTAGTCCTAAGTAGGGTTCTCGGCATGAGGGTCCTTGGCATGCCACTTATGGCATGCCATTGAGTTTAAAGGCATGCCATTAAGCATAATAATATATAAATATATAAAGATACAATTTAAATTTAAAAAAATTTTTTATCCAATTAAATTGAACAAGTAAATTATATGTTTATAGCTTGCCTTGGCATGCATTTGGAGAATTTGGCATGCCAACTGGCATGCCAAATTTTTTTATAGTGCCAAGAACCCTAGTCCTAAGGGTGCAGTTAGTATTCAGAACAGTGTTCCGGTGATACAAGATGGACTGGCAGGAGGCAGAAGATCAGAGGGTTTAAATAGGTAATGCCAGTATGTGGGTTACAGGTATGGCAGCTAGGGTAGAACCTTTGGTGACTACTTAAATAGGCAACTAAATGTTGCAGATGTGGCTAGTTGTACTCTCATCAATGTACAAATATCAGATTTCCCTCCATGTAGGGTGCCGAGGTCTAATATATTTTGAATAAAAGCCAATTCCCAAAGTCGGCACTTTGACACTAAAAAAAAAAAAAAAAAATTATAATTGTTAAGAATCTTAACAATTGTACATGTCAGTGCATAAAAATTATAATCATTAAGAATTTTAACAATTGAGCATGTTAGTGCAAGGTAATTACAAGTCACTCGCATTATAGTGAAGGCATCAGGCTAAAAGATTTTCTTCACTATATCAAGAGATTCACTATATCAAGAGTCTCTTGATATAGTGAAGATTATCTCTTACTTTGTAAAGGTTTGCAGGCAAATTTTCCTATATAATTACTATAAATATACCTCTAATCTAGTTTTTTAATCATTTAAAATATTTAAATAAAATTTGGTAATATAATATTTAAGAACAAGGATTATATTTTTGAATTATTTAAACTTATATTATAAGACAAATGTTTATGTTGTTTATAAGCTGAAAATATTAAATTTTAAAGAAATTTTTTAACCAAAAAATATTTTACAATATCTTGGCAAATTCTTTAAATATTGGTTTTAAAAATATAGTTTCTTATACAACTTTGTAGTTTATATAAAGAATGACAACTTTTATTATTTGACTTTAAATGATTTACTTGTAAAAATTAGGACTTGTATTAGAAGTGAAAATTTTTTTTATAGACTGGAACATATAAAATTTGAGAAAACCTAAAGAAAAAATTCTATAGTAAAAGTTCCAAAACAAAAACTGAACTTTTATTACACCAAAGTTTTTTAATAATTTTAAAAAAAATTTATAACAAAGTTAATAAAACAGAACTAATATTATATTTTTTACTTAGAAAGTATATAGCTAAAATTAATATTTAAGGTTTTATTTAAAAAATTTAAAAATTAAAATTTTCGCGGCAAATATTCCTGCATAGCAAATTAAGGGATATATTAACTGTATAAATCTTTACTATAGCGAGAGAAATTTAAACTACTTAAAAGTTTATTGCACCTGATCCGTTATATGTGCACCTTCTATAAGTATGTTTTCACTCATACTATGTATTAAGTTAAATTACAACGAAAAGATTCCACGACAGAAAAGGTATAGGATAAAGAATTGAATATCATTTAAGTAAATAAATAAATAATTAAATAAAAAAAATGTTTAATTTAAAAAAAAGGGGTAAGTTATGGATTACGTTCACTTAATGTTAAGTGTAATACTAGGGTTTATTAGTCTTTGCAAGTCAATGATAGTAGTAATGGTAGGGTTTATTAGACTTTGAAAAGTTAAAATAATTCATAACTAATTTTTATATGCAAAAAGCGCCGTCAATATGCAAGTAGTCTAAAAAGAGCAATAACCCCAAGGCTTTATAATTATGAACACGATGATTTTCGCTTCATATGATTGGTTAATATATATCACATGATATCGACTTTACTATATCAAGTGACATTTTGTTATATCCGTATGAAAAAATCTTCACTATACCTTATATCAAGAGTTTACTATGTAACTTCATTATATCAAGTGAATATTTAATATGCTTGGTTTTGTTCTGAAAAAATTCTTTACTATAGACCAATCTTCACTATAACGAGAGTTCACTATAACGAGAGTGACTTGTATGTATTATTAAGATTAATATATGTCTATATATGAATATAATACTATGCACATAGTGCACAGATTTCAATTTTTTGTGTGATAACATGCATTAAGATTTTTGGATGACTAGTTTCTGTGCAGTTTCCATGCAGTAATTATAAACCCCATACTTACCTGCATAAAAGTTTGTATTTATGCATGCAATTCTGTATATTGAGAGCATGAATGCACATTAATTCACACAATTAAAGAATCATATACATGCATAAAATCCAACTCTAGTTTCATTAACAGTTTTATTAATTTTATCAATCATCTATAGTTTTATCAATTATCTATAGTTTTTGTCATTCATCTATAGTTTTGTTATTCGTTTATAGTTTTGTTATTCACTTATAATTTTGTTATTTGTCTGGGTTTCATTAGATGAAACTGTTTTGTTCTGTATAAACTCTTTTTATACTAAACTCTTGTGTCTGGCCAAAAAAAAAGTTCACTACAAAACTTACTATATTTTCTTAAGAAACTATAGGTTGGTTTATGCTGAACTATTAAGAAATTTTAAAATTTTGAGTTCATTATATCCAGAGTTGACTGTAGTTTTGTCAGGTATCATTAGTAAGATCTGAAAAATTCTGTAAAGAAAGTCAACAAACATAAAATATAAGCAAGATTGAGAAAAATATGAGAAAATCTTTAATAACTTCTGAAAGCACAATTAGGGTAAATGACTTTGACTTAGCCAGTGAAGCTGATTTTTAAATATTGACTGATAAATCATAGTCAACTACAAACAATAGTTTGTATGAAGTGAAGTTAGCCAAATTATGCATGTAACAAATCATCAATTATGTGAATTATGTAACTTTTGAGTCATTAGCTAATAAAAATTCAAAAAGCATGGCAAGTCAGGTGATTAGTGTCATATGAACAACACGTTTTATTCATTTAACCAATCAATTTTTGTTCACATGCTGCATGAAAATGAGCAGTTTCATATAAAAAAAAATTGCAAATTAAGTGAACATTTTGCCGCATCATAATCCTGGACAGGGACACAGATTTATTTCGATTTTGACCAGAATTAGCATTGAGTTAACCATAATTAGTACTTCGCATAAACTGGACCGGGTGAGTATTTTTAAGATCCGGTCCGGGATCCAAGTTATAAACCTCTCTAGAAAAAAATATTGCCCTCTGTATCTCTCCGATGACCCTGCTCGTCTTTTATGTCACTTTATTACCTACATTATAAACATTTTGACCAAACAGAAAAATTAGCTTATGCTTCAGACCGGACCGGGCGGATTTTAAAAAAGGTCCGGATTCGGTCCGGTATACGGACCGGACCGGACCCGGATCTTTTGCGGAACACTAAACTACCCCAGCATCGCCGTCAAAATTCACTATCACGTGATTTTGGCCAATAAAACAACAAGATCAGGTGTAACGTAACACAAAGCAAAGATCAAAACAAAACGTTCACTTTTTCAAAAATCGTCTATTTCCCTAAAATTTGCATAAGAAACCACCTTTCGGACCCTAACAAAAAAATTCCTTGAGCAATTTTACTATATATCTTGCTAACTTCAAACCCTATAGGGACCCTAACCCTAACTTAAACGAACTTGAAGTTTTTTGAGCACGGTCACGTGATAGTGAAAAGGTGTCGGCGATCCTGGGGAAGATGGAACACTAGCCGTAATCATGTGATCATGGCTGGAATTAAAAAGATGTTACACATTCGTTTTTTGAAATTCAATCGTTTTAACTATTCGAAATCGCAATCACATGACCGGCACAATCAAAAGCAATCATTTTATTTCTCACTCATATAGAAAAAAAATTGAAAAAATTTCAATAAATTTCGATTTGGGGCCAAAATTTCAATTTCTTTCGAAAAATGCTTTCGAAAAATTTCCGTGTCCCTGCTCTACCATTCATAAATACCCTCTAACCTAGATAGGCGGAAATTGGTTGGTGTCCGAAGACTTTCCCTCTTGGGGAAGATTGATAAAGGAGATAAGTCACGTGCATCATGCTTTATTGTTATATACGACAGGGTGAAACCCGCGCAGCTAGCTAGTAAAATCCGCTATGCAGATCACATGAGGGTGAAATCCGCGTTAACCTATAAAACACACTATGCTAACATGACATGTTATAATTTTCCATGTGATTTTCTCAAAATCACTTCTCTTTTGCTGCGAGTGATCGATTTCGAATGACAGAATTAACAAACGAAGCACAGCATTTAACTATCTTAATAATTACACTCTTAATATAATTTCTTGTTAATTTAGTATATGTTGATTTTTCGTTTTGCATTACTCGCCGTCCCATTTTTTCAATTTTTTTCAAAAATTTTTTTTTTTAGATTCCAATTGTGCCAATTGTTCGATTTTTGATATTTTTTCACGCTATTTTGATCCGGTGTCACCCGATGGAGACCTTAATTTCCCGTAATTTTCCGACAGGACTGACAGGAATAATATGACTGGCAGCCCAATTTTTTTTTGATTTCTTGTTGTGCAAAATGAAAAATTAACCTTATATACCCTTGAATTTGAACATTATTCTATTTGCATTNAAAAAAAAAAAAAAAAATCCGTCCGTCCCGAATTTTGAAATCCATATAATGCAAAACGAAAATCAACTTTGCGTGGCCTGATTAATTGTTATGGTTAATGTTAAAATTGAAGATGTTAAAATTAAGAATTTTTAACATTCTAAAGATGAGCCAAAATTTAAGGTTGATATTCATAATACAAAAGTATGTATGAATTTTAGTAGGGCTTTATTTTCAAAAAGAGACCCCAAATTTAAGCATCATCCATGACAATAATTGTCTTATAAATTAACTTTGTATTTTGAGCAAAGATTAATATTATTCATTGATCTATTATTATTTAACTGTTTAGAGGAAAGCAACGTTCACTTTGAGTTGATGGATCGTTGCCCCACCAAGTTGGAAATTGTACCTGAAGGATTAAGGTGTTAAGTCGTATGTATAGACATTCAATGCATAATTCTAGCAGAAATATTAAATGAATAACCTACCCATGCAAGACCGCTAAGACAAACGACAACTACTAATGTCGTGATTTGTGCACCACTGTCAAATGCTGCAGATAATACATAATTATATCTATAATACATAAACGAATGAGCGTTATTTCAAATTATCGGTTACAAATAAAAAACAAAGAAATTTACTTTTTCCACCACCTATAATAATCAAATAAGAAACTTTAATATTAAATCATATACATGTCTTATAATATAAATAAGTCTAAACCTACTTATATTTATAATGAAATGCATAATATTGACTTAAAAAGCTAGCAATGAACCCAGTTATTATGAAATTTGGATAAGTTCCAGGAAAAGTAGTTAAGCCAAATAATATCACGGGAATATTCACGAGATCAAATTTTGCATTTGGAAACTTTCGATGAAGTAAGTAAAATGGTATTGGCAAGAAACCACCGATTAGGAAACCCCAGAGGAGCACATTATAAATTGTGCCAGACTGCCGAAAAACACAGAATATTTATGGCATTTATACGTAATGATTTTAATAATAAATATTTAAATATTTTAATATTTATTCAGTTAACATACCCCAAACATCTTCGCTGGTCCAATTAATCCCCATACTATAGACGCAGTATTAAATATTTGTGAATTAAGACCAACCCACTACATGTAGGAATAGAATATTTTCTCTTAAAAAATAGTCAAAAAATTGGATCAAATGATAAAAAAAAAACCATTTATTTACTTGGCCAGTTGGATCAATTTCTGTACCATCAATATAAGATCTTTTCGTATTAATTATAATATACAATGCCCAATAGTTTACAATTACACCAACAAATGTACCCCATATTTGTGCTGTGAACATGCTTTTTGGAGGAATTTTCATGTAATGACCTTTTAATAGTGGAAATAAGTTTTACAATAATGTCAAGATAATGTTGACGATAATAAAATTTTTTTGAAAAAAGGGACATACCCAGTTTTAAATCTTGAACAAATAATAAACATTGAGACATAGACCTATATCCATAAGTTTTAAAATATACGTTCGCGATAGGATAACCAGGCAAAAGTAAACCGCACACCAACTCAGTCATAACATTCAAACCAAGTTGCCAATTTGAAACAGCTTGAATAACTCCTATCGATGGACAAAAATATTTGTGATAATATTTTAAACAAGGGATTTTAAACAAGGGGTTTTAAACAAGAGATTTTAAACAAGGGGTTTTAAACAAGAGATTTTAAACAAGAGATTTTAAACAAGAAATGTTGAACAAAGGATGATAAATTTTATACCTATTGGAAGTACCATAGAGGCAGCAATAATAATAGCCAACAATACACCCCACCAAGGTAAATTCACACCAGTTGTATAACCAAGGGAAATTGCGATTGCTAACATGATAACGAAAATAGCGCCATACCAATAAAGTGGTACTTCTGTTGTCAACATAAGAAATGAGTATCTTTAACAAATTTTTTTCTAAATAATCATTAGAAATAACATGAAGAAAATTGTTGAAACCTGGATAAATGTTCATCATTTTGCAGTGGATGTCAGCTTCCTCTTTCTCTTCGCGAGTTTTCATGGATCGATTCCAAAGTTCCTTTCCATGAAATAATATCACATGACAAATGGTTGCAGGAAATTGCATAAAATAATAGCCATAATTAATGGCGAATATAGCGGACATATATACAAAGCTATAATTTTCATATGCAACAACATTGAGAGAGTCAGTTACTGGATCAATAATTGCAGTTTGATTATATCTGTAAAAACAAAAAATTTGTTTACATGTATAATAAGTTTAATAAGTTTAATAATACAACCAATCAAAAGAACGATATTTACATGTTTCCATCTTTATCGAAAGAAAGAGTCGATGTGAAAGGAAATTTTTGTGCATCACTAAATAAATTAACAAATTAATTTGCAGAATATGCAAAAAATTCTAAAAGGTAATAAAAATAATTACAAGACATTATTAAAATACAACAATGGACCAATAATCCATATTGCTAAAACGATGCCAATGTAATAATTTACTTGAGACCACCTAAATTGTAAAAATTGTAATGAAACAAGTAAATATAAAATATGTCAAATTAAATGAGAATTATAGACAAAAGTTACCATGGTGTGAACAGGGGAGCGACCTGACCAATAGCATTCCAATCTAATGAAAAATTAAGAATTCCAGCACCTTTATAAGCACTTCCTAATGTCTTTATTGTATTATTATTTGGAGCGATAAGGCATAATATGGCAGCACTGGCTAGCCATGGAAATATGTATTCCGGTACAAGTTGCCAAATAAGCATTGAAATAAAAGCGATATAAAAAAATCGAATTTTATCATTTGTTTCTGAAATATTGCCGTGTAATGTATTGAACATGGTAGCGGAGACAAGAGATTGAGGCCATATCATATTGGGTGGACGAACCAAATCTAAGGTATTTAAACATTTTACAATAAAATATTAATTGTTCCGAATAATTATTATACTCAAGATAATTATTTTCAAATAACTTATTTTAAGCAATTATTCAAGATAATAATCGTTGCAAATAATACATACAGTTTCGAACAAATCCGGTGAGACCATAACCAATCATTTGCGTACTAATCAATAACATAAAACCAACTAAGAAATTAACTCTAGTATTATAGAATAGTTCTTGAATCGAGATAATATCCTGCAAAGTGAATTACGAAGCGATAAACATCATAAATTATAGAGTAAAAAAATAAACATAAAAATAAGAAAATATTTGAATAATACCACAGCATACGCGCTAACACCACCAGCACTAGCTGCTACAACTATGCACACATGTTCCTTATAATTAAAAGGACCTGCACGATACTTAGTTATATACAATATTTATTATATAAACAAATATTAAAGCATAATGATAAAAATTTATAATATTGATAAACCTGGATTAAGATCAAATTCCCAATTTTTAATACGAAATTTCTTATTTGGTAAGATATTTTCCAACCATTTGCCCGCAATATAGGATATGAGTATCACAAAGAATACAGAATAAACTAGGTTATTTGCACGAAAATAGTAGATTACTGACACCGCAGCACCCAGTGCCGTAAAGAACTATAATACGTAGTTCATAAAATAAGCATGCGAAAAAGTGAATATGATGTATCTAGTTACATATAAAGTAATATTTAAGGCTACGTGCTTGTGTGTAATCTATCTACAATATAACCAATACAGTATTACAAATCCATTTTTCAATTTCCATATTTGAAAAGGCATCTAAAGCGAAGTAATTAAATTTGATTAGAATATTTTGAAGTTAATGCTAGAAAAAAAAATATATTATAAGTTTAGACGTTTTGTATTAATGTTTCAAGATAGATTTTAGACTCCTAAATAAGGAAAGAAAATGGATCGGTAATACTGTAATATTGGTCTCTATTAACGTATGTATACCTACAGTACTTAGCACCCAATATCGAAAAGTCAGGGATGGCAAATTTGGATCATCGTTTGTACTAACTGCCTAAAATTTCAAATAAATTTCGATGTGAAAGAAATGAATATTGGAATAACGAATAAAGTCTAATAATTTACCGCTGAGATCAATTTAGTGTCAAAATCATCGGATATTTTGTTGAAACTGTTTTCTTCATCAAGAATTTTCTTATTAACATCGTTATATGCCGAATCTTTAGTTTTGTCGTTTGTACTAGTTTCTGATAACATTTTGAATTGCAAACGACAGAAAATTAAAATCGTATTTTGTAATGATTAAATTAATCATTCAGTAGACTATATTATATGTCGTATCTGAAGTTAATACCTGTCTGAAGTTGTGCGCAAAAATGATTATTATCTGTCTTAAAATAGTAAACGACAATCGTCATACTATTATATTAAATGTTGGTGTCTTTGCCACGATTTGTGGATCTCCTTCCGTATTTGGGGTGGCTAAAACCAGGTGCGTCTATATGTTTTTGATTATTTAATTAAAATTGGGGTAAAGGTTAGGGTTAGGGCTTGTCTTATAAGTAAAACTGTCTTCCCGACATTTTTTATCAATGCTTCTAGACAGGTTTAGACACTCGTTTCTTTTATTTTCGGCGCTTTTCACTTTTATTCTTTGTTTGTCTTTTCAGGCTGATCCGTAAAGATCAAATTTTACTATTTGATTGGCTTTTTACCACTGAACGCACCTGGCTTTAGACGACCCCTCCACCCATATGTAAAGTTGTTTTGTTCTAGATCTGGCAGAATTATTACCGATTTGTTTTGACCAAGCATATCGAATAATTGATTGTAGTAGCAATTACAGCTGATTTGAAAATTATGTGGGACACTTGAAAAATTTTCTCGTTTTTGGAACCTTTTGGTTTCGTCTTATGAATCATATAACACATCGGAAATCACATCGCCATTATCGGACCGAAGTTCCGAAGACTGTGACATGGTTTCCAAAAAGTTTGATGATTCATAAGACGAAACCGAAAAGTTTCAAAAACAAGAAAATTTTTCAAGTGTCCCACTGTCACGGAGAAAACGGGTATACGGTACACTTGGTCAGGGGCATCGATTTAGAGATCTAAAACTATATATAACTGAATTAGTGTTAGTAATTCGAGAAGATAATGAACAATAATATAACAGCAATATATTCGTTACGTATCTTGAGTAAGAAATCGATCGATCGGAAGTCTGTGCACAGGCTGCACGTGATCGATCGAGTGCAGATCGGGGCGAAATTGCGTAAGCATGCGGTAATTATATGTAGGGTCTAATGATGCATAATGCATAAAGTAAAATGTAATTAAATAATATTTACGATCGAGTGATCGATCGAACGATGTAATTGTAGTTAAAAGTAGAAATATAAAAAGGGGAAGCGAAAATAATAAAAATAGAGCGGCTTCTCTCTTTAGTAATAAATAAATAGTAATGAACAATTAAATAGCTTTGCAAAACATTGGATAAAACTTACCAAGTTCGTATTGTAATTGAAATACATCTCTATTGGGACTTTTATCGTGCTTTTCATCTGGGTTAGGTCATTTTGCGGCGCGAGAAACGAATTAACCCGCTACACGAGAACCTGGGTATTCTATCAGCAATCTCACACTTTTGAATACGTCCACTACGAGTCTTACGACAAGAATTTATTTCTGAAAATGTCCAAGGACTTCACAAAGCCGTTCTTCTGTGGAGAAAACAAAGATGATATTGAAGGGTTTCTTTTCGACTACAAGAGGTATGTGAAGTCAAAGAGCTGGAATGAGGAGACCCAGTGCGGAATGATCGTCATGCACATGTTGGAGGAAACCAAGCCTTGGGTCAGAGAGTTGATAAAGACGAAGAACAAGTGGGTAGATTTAATGAACGCCGAAAGCAATGATGTAGTAAAAATAAATCGGGTAAGAAATATTAAACAGGGCGAAAGTGAGATTGCAAGGGGGTATGCAAGTAGATTCGAAGCATACCTAGATCCAGTGAAAAACTCTGTGAGAGCGTATGAAAAAAGGAATTGGTTTTTGGACAGGTTACGTGAACCGTATCGATCTAAAGTAGAAACTTTCTGCCCGGACAATTATACAAAAGTCAAGGATTGTGCTCTTCAAATTGAGAGCTTTTAGAAGAATAGAGAAAGAATTGGTGATAAAAGGGGTGTATTTACAGTAGAAGAAAAGTTACAAACCAACGATGTAGATATCGATAATATGACGGCGGCATTTGAGGCTGTAACTATAAATCGAGTAAGGCAGGAGGCCGATAATGTTAGCAAGATTGATAAGATAGAATCAGATATTAAAGACTTAGTGAAAGTAGTTAAAGGACTTACTAATAATAATTTAACATCTTCACGTAGCAACTTTAAAAGCTCATATCCTGTGAAGAATTCAGCACCTCAAAGGACAAAGGTCGATCACCGTCGATGTTATAATTGTCAGGAGGAAGGGCACATTTTGCGTAACTGTCTGAAATGTACACCTCAACAACCACTGGTTGCACAAGTGAGTGCGCAAACTAGTGTGGGAAATAAAGAGCCTGAGATTAAAGGTGCTAATATACGGTATATAGAAATAACTTCCTCATTCAATAGTCCGGGAATAGATTGCTTAAAGATCACGATAGTGAAAAGAGAACCCATATTTGATGTACGTAACTGAGAACTTCGCAAAAGGAGAAGAGTTAGTGAGGATGAAGGGGTTCGAAGTAATAGTAAAAAACCACAAAAGGAGAAGGCTACTGAAGTTATGGACAATCCTGTTGCAACCCGCAGCCCAAGCTCTACAATGTACATACCATTATCAGAGTTGAGTCAAGAGCTCAATATCTTGAAGAAAATCGCCGAGATGGAAGTAACCTTGACGCTTGGGCAATTGTTCAAGTGGTCCCCGAACTCCAGGTCGGAAGTACTAAAAGCTCTGACCCAAAAGAAGAAAGAAAATGATGTGATAATGCTGGATACCAATGTTAGCATTGTACGGGTAGTTCAGGAAGTAGAAGTGAAGCAATCAGGTGACGTACCTATGGGTATGGTCACTGTAAATAAGGAAAAATAAATCTGCCGATCGACCCTGGGTCACGTGTGAACTTGATGCACGAAGCCTATGCTAAGAGGAGAGGACTAACGTGGCAGTCAGTCACCAGAAAGGAAGGATGGCTGATGATAGTATTAGTAGTTTTATTGGTTATGTACCAAATGTTGAAGTAGATGCGGAAGGAGTGACAGTATCTCAAGGATTTTATATGATGGGATCGGCCAGCTTCGACGTATTGCTCGGTATGCCGTGGATTGCTGCGGCGAAGTGTAATCTAAGGTGGAGAGACAATCAATACTGGTGCTCTATTGCATCCAAAAGTAGAGAAGTATCATTTATTGCCACCACGGTACTGGACAGTTGGAGGATTCAGTTGGGAGAGGATGAAGAGTCGGGTGAGAGTGATGATGATGATGAAGAACGTGGCGTATGGTCCATGCGGAGAGTCCAGGTGGATTCATCTGAATTAGAAAAGATGATTCCGGAATATCAATGTGTACTTACTAAAGCCCATAATGCCGATTGTTTGATCATAGAAGAATCTACTCCAATTGATGAAACCCAACTTGACGAAGTTAGGTATTGTAGTCAGGTCGTATATTAGTCGACCGAGTATGAAACTGGAACCGGCGTGATTAACGGTAATTGTCCAGAGCTGGTTTTGCGACTTACAAAAGAAAATAGTAGTATACTAGATATTAATAACCAGATACCTGATGAAGATAGGAATTACCTGGTTGATTGATTGATTAATGAAGTACCGGAGGTCTTTGCCTTTGAACTTTTTGAGATAGGCAGGACGAACCTGATTGAGTACGAAGTTCGTATGGGAGGAAAACTGATACCTGAAAGCCGTATGAGACCTATCCGTATTAATAATCCCAAGCGAAGTATCATGTATGAGGATCAACTTCGGGAAATGGTCAAAAATGGATTATTAGAGAAAGGAAAGGGACAGTACGCGTATTATTGTTTCCCTGTTGATAAAAAGGATGGAGGGACCGATCAACTTCGAGTTGTAGGTGACATGAGGCCACTTAACAAGCACATTATAAAAGATGGATACCCTTTACCTATGATTAGAGATATACTCGAATTGGCTGTAGGACACAATTGGTACTCATCGGTTGATTCTTACAAAGGATATTGGCAAATTCAAATTCGAGAGGAAAATAGAGATAAGGTCGCTATGGCGACTCCCATTGAACTTCTGAGGTATACGGTCATGTGCATGGAATTGAAAAATGCTAGTGAAACGTTCTAGCGTTTAATGGATATAGTTCTGGAAGGGGACAAATAGCGCAGCATAACCACGGCTTACCAGGATGATGTTGGGTTGTGAACTTATGGTACTGCTGCGGAGCATATTGATTTGTTCATAAAGTTGGCCCATAGATTTAAAAAAGTTGGCCTAACTTTTGTAGCAAAAAAATGTCACATACTTTACAAGAAATTAAAAATGTACGGGTATGTTGTTAGTAAAGCCGGTATAAAAGTCGAACCCAGGCGTATTAGAAGAATTGTAGAATGGAGGTCTCCTACTTGCCTTACGGAAGTACACTCTTTCCTGGGAATGGTAAACTATTATCACTGCTTTGTCAAGAATTTTAGTAAAGTAGCAAAGCCCTTGACGGATTTGACTAAACAGGATGTAGGGTATCAATGGAATGACGACCAGGAGCAGTCATTTCAGGCCCTAAAAAAGTTATTAATGGATGAGGTTATGCTAAAAACACCTAATTGGAAAAGAGCAAGGGATGGCGAACGACCGTATCAAATGTACACGGATGCTTGTGATGTATCCCTGGGAGTGGTTCTAGAGCAAAGAGATGATGATAGTCGATTAAGACCAATCTCATTTGACTCTCGAAAATTGATAAACATGAAGTAAATTATACCATTACAGAAAAGGAGTGTTTGGGGATTGTCTTCAGGTGTAATGCAAATGAGCGGTATATAGGAGGAACCACTTTTGATGTATGGGTTAACCACTGTGCCTTGGAGTAGTTGTTTAACAAGGCAGTACTAAAGGGCCGGCTTAAGCGTTGGGTTTTGGCTCTTCAAGCGTTCAATTTTCGTGTACATTATAAGCTAGGCAAAGCTCACGGTAATGTGGATGGAATTTCCCAACATCCAAGTCCTCCAGAGCAACAACACCCTACAGATGATGAATATGTGAAAGATTTGTTAATGAGTGTAGGGGTCGAAAATAGTAAATTAAGGGATCTTCAAGCAATAGCCACTTACTTAAAAAGCTTTTCTTGGCTGACATACGTGAAGAAAGGTGAGCTAAGGTGCTTGAACCTGAAGATAAGACGATATTGTCTCTTGAACGATTGTTTGTATCGAAGAGTGTCCAAGGGTAGACCTCCAAGGCGTGTGGTTTTTGAAGATGAAGAGAAAGATTGATAATAAGAGCTAATTATGAAGGAGTGGCAGGAGAAGGAGGACACCGTGGGATTAATAGTTGTGTGAAGAAAATAATAATTAACTACGAGTGGATACCGGAGATTTGTATAACGATGTTAGGGGGCACGTGATATCGTGCATGATTTGTCAAAAATGTGAGGTTTGGGTTCCTAAAGAGCCCATCTATGTAACAGCAACATGTTGAATTTTTCATAAACTCTTTATAGATTGTATAGGCCCAATGCATCGTACGTGTGCGGGGCATGAGCACATAGTCGTAGCTGTGGAAGATTTAACTGGATTTGTGGAAGCTCGACAGCTCAAGAGAAAAACTGCGAAGAATATCGTGCAATTTATTTGGGATGATGTTATTACACGACATAGATGCTTCGCTGTGCTTGTAAGCGATAGAGGCACTGAATTCAAAAATAGTTTAATGAATGAGATTACAACACGGTTAGGGGTAGATCAAAAATTTGTGGCCAGCTACTATCCAGAAGCCAACGGGAGGGCGGAAAGAACTGTACAAAAATTGACCAAAGTTCTGCGTAAAGTGTATGCCGACAAGCAGAAACGGTGGCATGAATTTATACGTGAAGTTGTGTGGGCCATAAATATAACAATTGGCGAGCTTGGATATTCACCATTTTGATTAGTTTATGGTCGAGATGCAGTAACCCTAGTCGAATTAACGATTGATACGTATCAGACATTCATGATGAAGAAGTCTTGGACGACTGAAAAATTATTGGAGTTCCGTGCCCTACAAATGAAAAACTTAGTTCATGAATTAAAGGAAGTGCAGGTTAATAAAAATGAACTAAAAGAAAGATGGAAGTACTTCTATGATCGATGAAATAACTTCCAGAAGGAGAAAATTCATGTTAATGATTTGGTTTTGGTCTACGACTCTACGTTGGAAACTTCTTTGTTCCGAAAATTGGATTATCGATGGCTCGGCCCCTACAAGGTTCGAAAGATTGGAAATTATGGACAGATATATCTCTTAGAAGTTGATGGAACTGAATTGAGAAATCCACTTACCAGAAATCGAGTGAAGAAATTGCAATAATACTCGTGATGTTGAAGAGAAACGAGAAGATGGTAACCTCGAGGATGAAGGTCATGGGATCTAGCTCATGTCACAGAGAAAATGGGTATACGGTACACTTGGTCAGGGGCATCGATTTAGAGATCTAAAACTATATATAACTGAATTAGTGTTAGTAATTCGAGAAGATAATGAACAAAATATAACAGCAATATATTCGTTACGTATCTTGAGTAAAAAATTGATCGATCAGAAGTCTGTGCACAGGCTGCACGTGATCGATCGAGTTCAGATCGGGGTGAAATTGCGTAAGCATGCGATAATTATATGTAGGGTCTAATGATGCATAAAGTAAAATGTAATTAAATAATATTTATGATTGAGTGATCGATCGAACGATGTAATTGTAGTTAAAAGTAGAAATATAAAAAGGAGAAGCGAAAATAATAAAAATAGAGCAGCTTCTCTCTTTAGTAATAAATAAATAGTAACGAACAATTAAATAGCTTTGCAAAACATTGGATAAAACTTACCAAGTTCGTATGTAATTGAAATACATCTCTATTGGGACTTTTATCGTGCTTTTCATCTGGGTTAGGTTATTTTGCGGTGCGAGTCACGAATTAACTCGCTACACCACTAATTTTCAATCAGCTGTAATTGCAATTTTTCGAACTCAATTAATATTGTGGTTTCAAAAATATGTTAAATTTGCATATCATGATCAGAATTTTTTTTTTTTTTTTTTTTTTTTTTTTTTTTTTTTTTTTTTTTTTTTTTTTTTTTTTTTTTTTTACAAACACAACCTTTCTAAATTCTTTATTTGTTTAATGAAAGAAATATACATATATGTACAATAATTCCACTAACTAATGTGAATGTTCGACTTAGACTACTTTATCTGTGGCCCAATTTGGCTATGAACCGGACTCACGTTCAACATAGTCTTCGTATCTTTTTATATCCTAGGCTATTTGGCCCATTTACCCAAAGGCCATGGTCCATTTTATTTATTAGTTTGTATCTTGTATTTTATTTCCCTTCTACTCTTTATATATATTCCTTATATCTGTTTGATTTAATGTTATATAGTTTTTCATCTATCCATTATATTGATTCCACACCTGTGATTTACCTCTTTTTTGGTCTTCTAATAGTACTACGGTCATCTTCAGTTGGTCAGAGTTATAAGATGTTTATCGACTGGGTTTCTATATCTCATTCCTAATGTTTACTATTATTTTGTGGAGCATGCTTGGTGTGTGTTGAGTCTTTCTTCTTTCATCATAAGTGGAACCATCGTATCTTCCATTATTAATCTATATGGTATCTTCTCTATTATATACTTTCTTTTAGTCTTTGAACAAAGTCCTTGGTTCCCTCATTATTGTTCTGTATTTTCTTTTTCTCACAGTATTCTCTCCAAGTTTTTTCCATTATTTCTGTGGTCTCTGTCATATTGTTTGCACAGTCGAGCACGTGTGCAAAGTCTTTGATGCATAATTGACAATGCTAGCAGAGATTATTTACAGAATTCCTATTGTGCAATGTAAGATATGTTGGTAATACATTAGTGATTATTTTAATTTTAAAATTTTTTATTTTGATTCTTCCAGATTGGTGTTCAGTAATAGGGGTATTGTTTCCATGACATATATTTTAATGTGTCCTTTTAATAAATCTCTGGATGTCTAATTGCAGCTTTCTAATTCTTCTTGATTAAACCATTCTATACTGAATTTAGCTTTGTACAACTCTTTCATTGTTTTTGATTTATTGTATATATTATTGGAATCACGCATATATGTGCCACAAATTGTTGCTGTAATATATATATTGTTTCTCAATTTTTAATTTTTATTGTATATCATGTGAGTCAAATTTATTATTTTGTTTATGCATTCCGTTATACTTGCAAATTCTCTATTTGTAATATTTTGTTTTTTATTAACATATCTATATCTATTTCTTCTAACATCTTTACTAGTAGGAATAATTTGAGATTATTTTAATTTTTGCCCTTGGGTTTAGTGCTGCAGTTAACATTAGTACTATTGTTATCATAGCATGTCTGTGTGTTAGCCAGTACTCATTTATTAATCCCCAAACATATCTATTTTGTTCCATTTTTGCTATTGCCACTGGGTATTCAGTATTGCCACATTTTATTTTTGTGGTTGCTACCTGTAAAGTTACATTCTTGTGTTTGTAGTTATTATCTATCCAAGTTATCCATTTGTCTTTGTTTATATTGGTGAATGCATGAGCCCATTATGGTATTAAAGTGTTTACTTTTTTTAGTTAAATCTTGTTCTTTTGCTCTTTTAGCACTTATTTCCTTTATATCTTCAATCTTTGCATGTATTTTGTATTTCAAGACTACTTTAATAGTGTATAATACATTGATTTCTACTTCAAGTGTACATTTTACTTTCTTTAGCTTTTTTGTTGTTTAGATGGCACTACTATATATGTGTGTATATTGTTATAACTTGTATTCTACTATACGCTTTTGTGTTGTTATTATCTATCAACCCTTCTCTTTGCTCTATCCATTAAATGTAAATGGATTTGGTGATTTCAATTACAACTCTGGGTTTTCTTGCGCTCTTATCATATTATTTAGTTGCTCGTACCATATTGGTTTTCCTTCATGCGAAATTGCTTTTATGTTATTGTGCAATTATTCCCAATTTAGAATTTCAATTAACTTATTATCCAGTAGCTACTCTATTCAGTAGATGCCATCTTTATTTAGTTTCTGTTTTATCACATGTGCTTTGTTCTGTCCTATTAAAATCCTATTTATAGACTTGTTAGTGAAATAGGCCAAGCATATTGCATTGAAATCTCTAATTTATAGAGTATGTTTATCAATTGTGCTAGGAATATGTATGTCTCCAGTATAGGAAAGACCAGTCTGTATATCTTATTTGTAGTGGCAACATTCTGTAGATATTGTATTCTAATCCTTAATAGAGAGTCTTTAAAGTCTAGACTTGTTAGTCCTTTTGTCAATATATGGACTTGTTGCTGTTTTTGTATTTGTAATAATATTTTTAATCTAGAATACATGGGTAGTATATGAATAAATTTGGCATGCTTCTGGCCATGTATGCTTGCTTTTGACCACCACTATGTACTGGCTAGTAATGTTCAAGCAATTTTTAATTAGCAAGTAACTGTATTGTAGGTGGTATATAGTCCTCGGAAGTAGTACTACTGCATTAATTATGTCCTAGGAAGTAGTACTACTGCATTAATTATATATATGGCTTGTTTTTTAGTTATATTCGACAGTTTGATCCATTGGACACTACTTATTATTATTTTTTTTTCTTATTATGTTTTGTGATTTACTTAACGTAAACCAGGTTCTCAAATATTTGAGTAGCTCATCTTTTGTTGCATTGTGTATTCTAATTACAACAAAATTGAATGTTTGTTGCTTCAGAAATTTGTTTGTTATCAAAACTGACTTGTTGGGTTGACTTTGATTCCAGAAAATTTGTAGAATAAGTTCACCACTTGTAATATTTTTTCTATTTCTTTTTTGTTCTTCAAAATCCAAAGGGTATCGTCCATATATGCTAATAAAGAGATAGATGTTCTTTATTGTATGTCTGTTGCTCCCTTCATAGTGTATCCTTTAAAATAATTTTTTATATAGTATATTAGTAGATTATAATAAATTTATCATAGAATTGGTGAATCTTTTGACCAAAATTAAAATTTGTTTGTTATAATTCTGCCAAATAATCTGCAAACTTGGCCAAAATTATAAACAAGTTATTTTTCAATGTAGTGTTCTGCACGAATAGATATTTTTAAAGATCTGGATCCAGTCTGAGATCCAAGTTATGGATCTGGATCCAGTCCATCTCTAAAAAAAACTTTTCTAGAAAAAAATATTGCCTTTTATATCTCTTTGATAACTCTGCTTGTTTTTTATATTACTCTGTTATCTATATTATAAACATTTTTGACCAATCAGAAAAGCTAGCTTATGTTTCAGACTGGACCGGACCTGGATCTTTTGCGGAACACTATCTCAACAGGATAAAATTACTACCTAAAAAATTTTCAGATTATGTGATATACATTAATTTATATATTATTATTGTTATATATTATTGTTATATTTATCATTATTGTTCACTAGCATAATAGAAATTTGGTTTGATTAGCCAAACATATAGTGGATTTATTTCTATGTGATTATTGAGAATCTGTTCTCTGATTGGTTAATTTGTTTAATGTAATATAAAAAGTAATGCTTACTTTTTGGAGCCTTATATTTTTTTAATATAGTAGTATGAAATTTTGTGCTTACATTTAACAAGACATTAGCTTCATAATTCTGTACTAATTCTATAATAATTTTTTTAAATATAATTTTTACTAATAATGATAGCAAAGAGCTTACCACTTAAAAATACAGGCCCAGGTGTAATATATAGCAAAAATTTCACAAACTAACATCAAATCTTTTATTTAAAACTATAAAGAGTTAAGCTGCTTCAAGTTTGAAGATAAAACTCAAATTAGATAACCAGCTGTGTCAACAACATTTGAAAGACTAGATCCTGCAACTGTTTTTTAAAATCTCACAAGCATAAAAACTTATTAGTGATCATCTTTGTTATAAACATTATACTGAGTTAGTTGAATTTGATAGAAATTTAAGCATAAATAAAAACAAGAATATAGACTATGTAAAAACATAGAGCTATGTGCAGTATGTAGCAAAGACCTTTAAACAAGTTATTTAGAATACAAAAATAGTTTTGGTATTGTAGTATAAATTTATTCATTATTTCAAAACTAAAATATTAATTACTAAATATATAGTCAACAAAAAAATAAAAATACTAGATATTTTAGATAAGCTTCAATTATTTCAATTAATTTAGATCAAATATATATACTCATATTGTTTAATTTAATTTGAGCTAAAGTTGAAATGCATCTCTAGTAAAGATAAAATATAGAATTAAATTACTATTTAAAAATATATATTAAATAAAGTCTTACTAATAATAAATAATTTGATAATAAATTGTTTGACAATAAATTTATCAATATTAATCACATTTTGATTGATAAATATCACTTTATTAATTTGATTAGTTAAGGTCAAGTATTGATCATCATATGTAATAAAATCAAATTTGTGACAATATTGCCTGCAGGCTGATAGCATAAATAGTTACGCTCCCAGGTTGCCAAGCGTAAGGTCACCGGTTCAACCCCCACTAGCGGACATAGAAAACTATATGCGATCACGAGAGGAAGGGCTGAACTAGGATGCCAGGACCGCGGTTGGTTAATTTAACCATATTGGTGTATTTGTGCTGCCAAATTTCAGAAAATAATAGATACTACCAGTAGAATTCCGGTTGAATAAAAATAAAATGTATACTTCCGGTGGGATTCTGGTGGAATAGTAACGATAAAAAAAAGTGGCAAAGTTGCACTAACCTGATAAGGAAAAAGATCTCAAATGAACTCAGGATGGACTCAGTCCTAACCCAAAACAGAAGAAGAACAAAACTTTGGAAGGCTGAATGAAGAATCTACCGAGAATTTATCCCCCTGCCCCGGTCAGTACGAACAACTAGAGGTCTTGGTTAAAGTTGGAAGCTGAAACTTCAGATATAGGGAAAATAAAAACATTAATAATCTGCAGTAATATTCAAATTTATCAAATAAGTGCAGAATTTTGTTTAAAAAATTGCAAAGATCAACAAAATTTAGATTTTTGCAGTTCTTCACAGATTTTTTGCCAAAAATTTGTAAAAATATTTAAAAAGTATAATATTCGCAGATTATAATAGAATCGGGAAATTAATAATCTGTAGTGATCTTCAAATTATCAAATAAGTGCAGAATCTTGTTTAAAACATTGCAAAGATCTTCAAATTTTAGATTTTTGCAGTTCTTCGCAAATTTTTTGCCAAAAAATCTGTGCAAATTTTTAAAAAGTATAATCTTCACAGATTATAATAGGCGCCGCCTATTATAATCTGTGATAAGCTCCAAAATTATAACTATTATACTTACCTGCCAGTAAGAACACAAGAAAAACAATAAATAAAACAAACTGATAAATAAATAAACACATTTTTTTATTATTAATTTTATCGTTTTTTTTGGTTAATTTTTTTTATATTTTAAATTTTTTTTAAAATTCAAAATAAAACGATGGTGGGGATAAAAAACTAAATTTCCAGTTAATTACATAAGGAATAACCGGAATTTTCCCATACATGCACATACGTACATGACACTACTTTTTGTTTATTTTAATGTATATTTTTTTTTATTTTTAATAAATTTTAAATTTTTTATTCCCGTATTTACTTTTTACTCCCGTATTTACTTTTTTACTCCCGTATTTACCTTTACTCCTGTATTTACTTTTTACTTTTTAAACTTTTTTTTTACTTTATATATTTTATTTTATTTTTTAATTTGTTTTTTCGATTTTTTTATTTTTTTTTTTTAACCGATTTTTTTTTCTTTTTTAATTTTTATTTATTTTTCGATTTTTTATTTTTTTATGGAAAAATGTACATGTAACATCCTGTTACATGTTTTTATTTGTAACAACCTCGAAAATTGGACCATAGAGTTTGAAACCGGGTTATTTTTAATATACTAAACTGGGTTTAATCAGTTTTAACATATTGGTTCTAAACTCTACTTGGGCCTGTTCAATTACTTACCATTATGAATTAAACGCGTGCATGCATGTATCTGGTATTTACATACATATTAGATTGTTATAAAAATAATGAAAGAAGGTATAATTTTCTTCTTCCTTTTAAGTATAAGTGGCTTTTTCATATCTGATATCGATAGGCGTGCATACGCGTATATATATATACAAATCTAGAGAATTATTAATTACTTCAGCTTTACTTTTTTTTTCCTAACACGAAAGTTAGGTTTTTTTTTCTTCTTTTTTTTTTCTTTTTCTGACTTCCAACGTGAATAAGTAATTAAAATTTCAAAAATATTGGCTTGCTTTTTTTCTTTATAAATCCAAGATTTAAAAAGGCTAAAAACACTTAAACTATATATAACAAACAATATTATACTAAGAGTTGAGCCTATTTTAAAGTTAGAATACAGTGTTGGGTTTCGCTTTGCCTTTTTTTTTTTATACTGGCTATATACTGTATTCTAACAATATAGATATGTCGCATATTCAAGATATCCAAGGTAGGTATCAAAATTTTGTATTAGAAAAGTATCTTTCATTTTATAGTTTGTTTATATTATTAATTCAATATGATTCTTTAATTCAGAACAAGATGAGGTGAATGATCAAATAATTCAAGATTTAGTAAATGAAGGTAAGAAATTAAATTTGATATTGTATTATCTCTTTATATCTGATATTTACATAGTTAATCTTTGTTAGATATAAATCTTTATATTGGTTATATATTTGCTTCGTGGAGTGATGTAGAAACTGTTATGGAGGCTTATGGCAAAAAGCATGGATTTACAATTATTAAGAAACGATTAAGCCGTCATGAGGATGGTAGTATTAAACATCGTTGTTTTGGATGTGAATTTAGTGGTCGTTATCAACCCAAAAAAAAATTTGATATTAATAGTCATAGAGATCGCAAATCAAAACGCCAACAGTGTGAATGGCATGTGAATATTAATTGCGCAAAAAATTCTCAGCAAATAGTTATTACAACCTTTAATGATACGCATAATCACGATTTATTCCCTGATACTAAGAGTTATTCATCAAAATACCGATGTATTTCTGAGGACATGTTAAACGAAATTCAATTTCTTACCAAACATGGAAATTTATCAATTGCTACTCAGAGAAAATTACTAAAGGCTAAGTTCCCAACTCAATTTATTTTTGATCATGACCTTGCGAACGCCATACAAAAATACAAAGTTAGACCACATGTAGAGCATGACGCATCACAATTACTAAGAACATTAATTGAACGCAAATCATATGAGCATGGATGGTTTGTTGAATTTCAGCTTGATGAAGAAAACAGGCTTATCCGGCTCTTTTGGATGTCCCCAACACAAATTGCACTTTGGTTGGAGTATCATGATGTCATATTAAATGACAATACCGCAAAAACTAATAGATATCAGATGCCTCTTTCACTTTTTGTAATTGTTGATAACAATACCAGATCACGGCTTGTTGCACAAGCTGTTATATCTGATGAGACAATTGATTCCTATAGATGGATCTTTGAATGTACAAAAAAAGCGACAATGACAGAACCAATGGTGTTTATTACTGATGCAGACCCTGCAGCCGATGCTGCAATAACACAAGTCTTTGAAAAAACCTATCCAATTCATTGTATTTTTCACATAAGTGAAAACTTACCAAAAAATCTTAGGTCAAAACTTCATGATGAATATGACAATTTTGTTTGTGATTTTTTTAAATGTCGTAATAGTTTGTCCGAGGAACTTTTTTATGAAAGATGGTCAAAACTTACTGAGAAGTATCCAAACGCAAGAGATTATTTGATGAGAACCCTTTACCCTAGCCGGCAGGCATGGGCTCGCACATTCACGTCAAAAATATTTACCGCAGGGATACAAACCACTTCACGTGTCGAAGGACTTAATAATATCATCAAACAGGGTCTAAAAGCAAATAGTACATTAAACGATCTTGCAGATATAGTTGATGCGCGACTTGAGAATGAGGCTCAATGGAATCGTTTTTTTGAATATCATACTCTATCATCATGTATGGGGATCACATCAGTTGGTCATGAACTCTTTCCTGAGGTTGAAAAAATAATGTCAAAATATTTAACACCTCATATTCTGTCTATTGAACGCATGGAAATGGCACAATGCCTTTACTTTAACGCAAGTAAAATGGAGTCGGATGTTGTCCATAATGATAATGAGGTAATAAAGTATTACATATTTGAAACGCTTATTTTTGCAAGTGATACAACTTAAAAAAGTTCTAGATAAAATAGAAATTTTAAGTTAGTATATTAGATTAGGTTAGGGTAGGGTTGGCAATGGGGCCAATGGAGCTCCAAAAACTAGTGTCTATTGGCTCCATTCAGAGCTCTATTGGCTCTATTTGCAGTTCCATTACCAACCCTGGGTTAGAGTTAGAGATATGAAAATAGTTAAATTATACATGTAAATTTTTATTGAATTTGATTCAGTTTATTTAAACTTGTGTTTCACGATCGCTCGCGTAAATGACACATGTATATATATTTTTGATATTAAATTCGTTAAAAATTTACCACCATCTTTATTAATAGGACCCGGATGATATGTCAAATGGATTTGTTGAAGATGTGTATGACGCTAAGCAAGTCCTATTAAAATCAATGATTACCGAAATTGGTGAACAAAATGTTCGAGAAATATGGAAAATAACGGATATGCGACCCGGAAATAAGCACACTAATTTTGTAACAGTAATCGATCCTGTTTCATATCTTTGTTCGTGTATGTCCAGCATATCCCGTGGTATTGTCTGCCGTCATTACTTTCGGGTAATGATGATTTCAACTATTGCAGGATTTCACATTCAGATGATACCTTCACGGTGGTATACTGATGATCAAAAAGATAAGGATGCACTTGCGGAAGCTTGCTATTTTGTAAATCAAGAAGCTATGCAAATTTTCTCTGGTATGGTACTTACTTCAAATCCGTCAACCGTTCCTGTGACTGTCACCGCGGTTCTACGCTGCGCAGCAAAAAAAAAAGCCAAATATGGGGAAATATGGGGACTTGCGCGACAAGCTGCTCAGCTTGCAATTGATCATAATAATCATGACGAAATGGTAGAATGGTTAAGAAAGTTTATTAACCAACACAAAGAAACGATAACTACAGTTAAAAGGTCAATGCGAAGCCTAGATACTTTGGAATCACCCGAAATTCAAGCTAGCGATGCTGACACAGAAAACGATACTGGCAAAGAAAGCGATGCTGACAAAGAAAGCGATGCTGACAAAGAAAGCGATGCTGACAAAGAAAATGATCCTGAAAGAATTGAAAACCCACCTGTATCGCGTCACAGAGGACGTCCAGAAACAAAACGATACAAATCATCAACCGAAAAAAAGCCACGTGCGAAGTATACTTGTCGTACATGTGGCCAATCAGGACATAATAGTGCAAGGTGTCAAAATCGGTAGGTATTTGTTGTTTACTCATTCATTCGTTAATTTCTTTATCTTCTGATTTATCTTTTAATATTATCAGATCATGATATACAGTATTTGGCAAAAATTGAGTAAGAATAAGGAGAATTTATTGTAGTATCCAATTGCTCTTAATAATTAAAACTTATTATTCAATCAACTTTTCTTATATATTTCATTCAATTACTATAGATTCTATCAAGACGCAGTAATGTTATTAAACTTAGCTAAGTGCATACAAGAATTGGAGAGGCTATTACTATATATCCGTTATTTGCTGGTTTTTTTTCTTTTTACTATTACATGTCATTTCTTTGCAAGAACAAAATTTTAAATAAAGTAATAGGATTCAAGGTTTCTTAACTATGTAAACTATGTACTACTTATGTGAACTAGAGTGTTTTCTTTTTCTTATATATTTCTATTAATCATTACTACATTGTTACATGTTAATTACTTATTATATTCGCATTACCCCGCTCATAATTAATTAATCAGATAAGGCCATTTGAAATTGATTCTTCGTTTAATGTTATTCCCCTCTGTCTTCTGAGCTCTCCCCGAAAATTAAACAAATAGAAGTGACAGATTGACCGATATAATAGCCAGCGTGGCCGTTGGGATTTTTCGGTACACCATGTTTAATTTTTATGTTGTTTAATTTTTCCCCCCTCCCCCCTCGTGTAAATACGAAAAAAATAACGTTAAACGAAGTTTCAATTTCAAACGGCCTAACCGTCACTCATGTATCGATTAGCTAATTCTTAAAATTCAAAAGGATAGTTTTACCAACCTTTACTTTATATACTGATATCATTGGTTATTCAGCCATTGTTCAAGGTAAAGTTTTGTCTTCCGAGAGAAAATTGGTATTAAGAAGGATGAAAATAAGCAAAAAATCAGCAAGAATAATTCGGATGGAATATTCTGGTTCAGGTATTGTTAAAAATGTGGAATTGGAATTAAGTAAGATGAAAATAATACATTCATTATCGAGAGGTAAGAATATCTGGGTGGAATACTTTTGCTTTTATTGTTAAGAAAGGATAACGTATTCATTTATTATTAAAAATTAGCAAGAAAGAATTATTCTGACGATGTATTCTAGGTTTAGTATTGTCAAGAATGTGGAATTGGAGTTAGTAAGGAATGAGAATAACGCATTCATTCATTGTTTCGGCTAATATTGAAATTAAATTTTGCAGATTACCTTAACCAATCAAATTAATAGATACATTCATCGTCAACAATCAGTAGTTTAGAATAATTCGAATGGAATCTTCTGGTTTGTCATCGATAAGTATGTGGAATTTAAGAAAGGTGAGAATAATGCATTCATTTATTACAAAAATCAGCAGGTACGAGTAATTCTGATAGAATACTCTGACTTAGTTATTATTAGGTTATTATCGAATTGGAATGAGAATACATATCCCACTATTATCAAAAATTAGTTGGGTAAAAATGATCCAGCTAAAGTATTTTGGTTTTGTTAAGTCATGAACCTGGAGTTAAGAAACGATAAAAATAAGCCGTTAATTCATTATTTAAAATCAGTAAGAATAATGCGAATAGAATCTTTTGAATTGGCTATTGTCAAGAATATGAAATTATAATTAAGAATAATTCAGGTTAACACATTTATTCATTATCAAAAATCAAGCAGGTAAGAATAATTCAAATGGAATCTTTGGTCTAGTTATTGTCAAGAGTTTGGAATTGGTATTAAGAAGGATAACTCATTTATTTGTTATCAAAAACCAGCAGATTAGAATAATTTGAACTGAATATCCTGATTTGGTTATTGTTAAGAATGTGAAATTAGAGCTAAGACAAAGAACGCATTCATTCATTTTAAAAAATCAGCAAATAAGAATATTTGGTAGATGATTCTGGATTTATTATTATTAAGAACTGAAATTGGAGTTAAGAAAGAATAACATTGTTTATCATCAAAAAATCAGTAGGGAAAATCACCTGGATAGAATATTACTGTTTAACACTGAATTAAGTATCTTGCTACTAAGTATATGGATTTAAGAGAAATGTTTTTGTGCACTAGATTTTGCTTTTTTGTTATGCTTATTATTAACATTAACCCGTCTTTTTAGGTCGTCCTTGGAGTCGTCGTCCCGTTTTCAGTTAAGATTAGGGTGAATACTAATATTGTTCTTTTTTCGTGTCGTTGTCCCGTTTTTAGTTAAGGTTAGGCGAATGCTATTTTTTTTTTTTTTGGGGTTAGAGTAAAGGTTAGTTGTGGAATTTCGTTGCTTTTGGTGTCATCTTTCGGTTTTTACAATAAGTCGTGAGAAACATCACGATGATTCCAGTGCCACCACAATAGTATGTAAGTTCTGTGACTGAATTTTTATGGTGAATTACAATAGACAAACAGCAACTGGTATTAACATGGATATTTTATGTTTAATTTCTTAGCGAACGTGAGGCTATGTATAAGTAAGCTGTTTGCGTAATTCGAGTTAGGGTAGGTAATGTCATACGTACATAATAGTGAATTTTCTGCAGTTATTGGTCCTATTGTGTTGTTCAAATGGTGTGTCAGATGTTCCATTAGCGTCACCCATCTCTGCGGATCATGAAAGCCTTATGTTCATCCTTTTCCATGATGATAACAATATCCGGCATTTAGGGATGTTACAGTCCGTCCTGGTCAGTTCAAAAGACCGGGTCCGAGCAGCGGACCACAAACCGGACCAAATTTCATAAACTAGTCCATGAACCGGTCCTAGTTCAGTCTGGTTCAAGGACCGGTCTACCTGCAGCCAATAGGAATGGAGAATTTTAACTATCGTAACACACATCGAATATCTATAATGTTCTTTTGTCAAGATCGATCACTGATAATACGTTTACTTAAACGTGCTTTTCTACTTGACTTATGTTTTTATTTTCGAAAAAAAAGCAAAATTTTCATTTTTTGATAAGACAAAATGCCTTTTGATCTTTCGTTCGAAGTCATTTTGAAACATTATATAGCATTACTTAAAATGGAACTACCAATATTTATTTAATGACACCTTTATTATAATGGTATCAAGAAACTATTTTTACTATTTTATTATTAAAGCAATTGATTTTTATACTTTCTAAAGATAAGTATGATCATTTATTCAATTTCTCCTATTCCGTTGCTGATCCAACTTTTAACGCAAAGACACGCCCTTGCTGTTTCAGAATGGAGATGATTACGAGTTCTGGAAATAGTGTTACCTTCCACGGAGAATGCTTGTTCACAAGCAACGCTAGTTGCTTGGATACTTAGATAGTCCGATGCCATTTTTGAGAGAATCTGGTAAGTTTTTTGATTCGCTTTCCACCATTCCAATGGGATTGTGTCTTCTTCAATAGTTTCTATTGCAATATAACGATCTAATTCATTAGTGATGGTTGATTCTTCATTAGTATAGTTAGGAACCGAGGATTCTACAGTTTCGAATTTGTTATGCCACTTCCAAAAAAACTTTCGAGCGGTT
>QKWP01000343.1:0-13099 GCA_003550325.1 Gigaspora rosea | reverse complement strand
GAACGAACTGATAATGTAGTAATTTTCAGTATTATGTTCAACTTAGCAATTTTTTTTTAAAAAAAAATTGCTTAGTTGAACGCAGTATTTAAATTGGGCACAGTTTTTAAAAATTTAGTTTTGGCTTTGAGCGCAGTATGTAAATTAGGCACAGGTTAAAAAAATCATTAGTTGTGCGCAGTATTTAAAAAATTGAAGTTTGTTTCAGTAAATCGATTATTATATATATACTGCATGCATAATTTACAAATTCATATCGCATAAATTCTGTGTTCCTGATTCAAGGGGGCATGCCCGGGCATAGAGGGGCATGCCTCTAGCCCGAGGCATGCCCATAGGGGCATGCCCAAAAATTTTTCCATGCCCCCCGCCCTAAATGCCGGCCAGATAATTTTATTTTGGGATTATATTAAAAATCCTGCGCAGGCTCTAAAAAATCCCGTGTGTGACGCGCGAGATCCCAGCAGATCACGCACGTGCCCATCTCTAGCTAAGGCCATGCAAAGTTAATTTTTCGTTTTGCATACCCGCCGACCCAATTTTTCCAAAAAAATTTTTTTTAAAAAAAAATCCTATTGTGCCAATTATTCATTTAATTTTTTTTACTATTGTTACCCGATGATAACCTTAATTTTCTGGAATTACCCATATGTCCAGCAAAAAAAAAACAAAATTTTCTGATTCCATATTATGCAAACCGAAAAATTAACTTTTCGTGATCGTGACTTTTGATGTGAATATGAATTAATTTAGGCCACGCAAAGTTATGTAAAAAAAAAAAAAATAATAATCTGGCCCGCGACTGGAATTTTAAAGCACCAGGTTATGCAAAATGAAAAATTAACTTTGCGTGGCCTAATCCTAACTGTGAAGCAGAATATTGTAATTATGAAGAAGCCGAAGTAGATTTAAATATGATGAATATGATTCAAATAACAGTGATGTTGAAGTTACAAACGATAAAGCTATTGAATTTAAAGAAATACTAGTAAAGATACTATTTGTTTATTTTATTATTCAAGATATTTACATAATATATATTTGTTTTTACATATTAATAATAAAATTAATTTATAGGCGATAAAGTTTATTGAAAAATCGGTAACTCTTCCCAAAGAAAAAATAGTTAAATGCGATTGAAAAAAACGTAGGCCCCATTAAAAAAATGGTGAACGACTTAGAAGGATTTGAAGCTGCAAAAACTTCAAGAAAACATGGAATGGGCGAAATTCAAATACTTTTTATTGGCAGTAGTTTAATATTTTTTTTGAAATTTGATTTTTAATTGAATTATATATGGCAATACAGCAAGAGTTAAATAAAAATACAATTAATATGCTTCTTTAATAAAAAAAAACACAGCAAGAATTATTAAATAAAATACAATTGATATGCTTCTTCAGTACAAAAAAAGTTTTGCTTCAATATGTTGTTAGTTTCGATCAATCACTATTTGAGTGCTGATATTCAATTTTAAACTGATTTTTTGGGTGACGCTAGGGTGGTTAAATTGACTTATTATCGGTAGTCAAATATTTCAAATTTTGGAATAGTTTACAAATGCGTCGTAATGAAGTAATTTCTGATTTCTTAAAACTACTCCGATATCTAGAAGTTTTAAGAAATCAGAAATAAACTAAAATCAGATGATTTCTCCCTATAAAAAAATCCGTCCGGATATGCACGTGGTTCTACGGAAAAGCACAGTGATCTGTGGAATGGCTAAAGAGACGGGTTTGCACGTGTGAGTTCCGTGTTGGCACGACTAAAATGGACCGAATTGGACCGTCTGCTCGGACATTTTGGACCGTAAATGGACCGGGTTTTGCTGCACTTTACTAAGCCAAAATTCACGTGTTTTGGCATGGGTCGAGGCACACGTAAGTTTACATGCATATATTTCTTACGACAAGAATGAATTTAATTTAGTTAGAGTACAGTATAATTGTGAAGGGAGTAACAAACATGCCTATAGCAAAATTTTGCAAGGAATTTTTTTTTTTTAGGAATTAAAAAGCATTTCATAGATGAGATTTGGAGGTACAGATGATTTTTTAAAAAAATTCGTTTGTTTTGAATTTTCACGTTACATCTGATCCTGCGATTTTATTGGCTACACGAGATATACGTGCCATTAAATACGTGTAATTCCAACTAACGAGCCTATATGTGTCATCCCGAATACGTGCCATTCCGTATAAAAAACTTACATGTGTCATTGTGGACATACACAATGTGCCGATATGTATCATTTTAAACACGTGCCATTCCGTGTGTCATATATATATGTGCCACAGTGCACGTGCCATCACAGACACCTCCATGCTAAACTGTAACACCACCCGGACCACTTTTTTCATAGGGTCTTTTACTTTTTTTTTAGTGATTTGTAAAGTTCACAAAATTTTGTAAACGTCAATAAATGAATTATGAATATTGAAAAAAATAATGCATTTGCATTAAAAGAATACGGGATAAGTTAATTACATAGCAGTCACACGATATGTCAACAAAATTTTTTACATATAAAATTTATAAAAAAAACATATAAAATTACTATAAACTTTGAATCTTTGATCTTTCTTCACCTACATATTAACTTAAAATTAAATTTTTCGGGAATATAGAACAAAGGGAGAAGAAAAAATTGGGCTTAAAAATTGAATTAAAATTTTTTTTCTAACTTCGACCCCATTTTTCACCTAGAAAATGGCTGAAAAAACGCGTTTTGACCTCAGATCGAGTAAAATTGCATGCTGAACAACTTTGCTTAAGCGCCCAAAGTAGGTTATCTTGATAAAAAAAGGGGTTTATATTTAAAACTCAAAACATTTTACTTTAGTACATAGGTAACCCATTTTTCTTACAAGGTAACCTACTTCGGTCGCCTAAGTAAAGTTGTTCGAGGCATGATTTTACACATACTCATTGTCTTAAAATCGTTAAATATTTGTTTTTGGCGAAGTTACATTTTCGTTTTGTGCAAAAACGGCGAAATTTTAATTCGATTTTTAAGCCCAATTTTTTTTTCTCTCTTTGTTCTATATTCCCGAAAAATTTAATTTTAAGTTAATATGTAGGTGGAGAAAGATCAAAGATTCAAAGTTTATAGTAATTTTATATGTTTTTTTTATAAATTTATATATAACTAAAAACTCAGTTATAAATAGTGTGACAAGTCGGTTGACTGATAGCTTATAATATACTTTATATGCTGGACGTAAACTTCATACATGGCTAGTATTTTTTAAACAACATGGATGACTCATGCCAAAGTTCACGGTGTAGTAATCAAAATACTAACACACTAGCACACCCATAAAAAATAATTCAGTTATATTTTAATTTAATAGCAAATTTTATAACTTGTTGTTAAAGAGACCATTAATTTAGTTAAAAATACTATAACAAAAATAAACAAATTCAAATAAAAAAGGGTAGACATAAGTGCCAGAGAAAGAAAAACCTGGAAGTGAATATTTCAGTTTTCGCAGTGACGAATTTATCCCTTGAAGAATTATAATATGTATCGACTTTGACATTCTATCGAAAATAAAGACTATGTTATTCTAGAATATGCTAACCATATACAAATACAGGTATTATAATACTTTGTATATAAAATTTAGTATTATTAGTATTTAATATGCTGTAAATATAAAAAAAGATGCACAAAAATACTCTTCAAAAATGAATAAGAGTGAGTATTTGTATCATTTCATATCAATAACGAATAGAAAACCTATAAATTAAATAGACCAACGTTCATTTTATCAAACCTGATCCAGCATTGATTACATGTGATCAAATATGAATACATTTAATCATTCTAGTCACTTTGGCAACATTATCATCAAAATTAATTAAAGAACTAATAATGTTGCATTTGTCAAGAATAAAAGCTTAATCGTACGAAATAATAGAATCATAAGAAAAGTTTAAGTTTTATTAGAAACTGGTGATACATCACCATGGTGATAGATTACAATTCCCTTAAGAAAAAAAAATATTTGAAATAAATATTTTGTAAATTGATAATTCTACTTTCTAATTTCTAATATATCAGATATGTATGAGCTTTTGAATAATCTACAATAAACTTATATATAACTTATTTTATAACAATTTGTTAATAATTTAAGTATTTTTGCGTTTTAAAGAAAAATCATATAAAAGAAAATTATAGTCCAGAGCTCGATTTCTTTATACATTGATTTATACAATTTTAAGAATTCTATAAGTGTATTTAAAATATTTCATTTTTACTGTGGTTAAAAGGACGAGTACAATAAATCTATCTTTACCATTAAGTACCTGGAACACATGATTAACCTTGTTAGCTATTAGTATTTATCGATAAATAAATTAATTTTATTAAAAAAAATTTACATAACATACACTTCAATTCATATTTAGCCATTAAGGTCCTGATCGAGATGCAAAACTCTTTGGAAAAGAGTTCATCTGATTCTAAATCTTTTATAGTTTTATCAATCACCCTAATAAGCATCTTATTAAAATTTTGCTCATTTCTTGCAGAATTCAATTTATTCAGAAGATCAGAGATAGTCGTTGATTGAATCTCCCAATATCCAATGAGTTGTCCAATTGCTGTTTTAATTGATTCGAAATTTGTTGCCACAATATCAATATTAGATACTAATTCATTCCTTTCTTTCACTAAGTTTTTTCTGATTACATTGCTTTGGGAAGCATAGTTTTTTCGAGAAATTTCACCTCCTATACCTGCGCCTATACAAAATGAAAAAAAAACGATATCTTAATAATAAACTTAAATATTGTATATGATTATTAATATTTACCTACCTGCGCCACCCATTAAAAGGCCCATATTTCCAGATATCAATCCAATAATTCCACTTAGAAAACCAACATTACGAAATAAGGTTGAAGTTTTCATTTTAGCATTAGTTTTATCAAAGTTATCTTTAGATTTTGATTTAACATTTTCTGGATCATGCTGAATATCTTCTTGATAATTATTAAGGTCATCACCAATTTTTACTAATTCATTTTTAATTTTCCTAATTTGAGCTTGCAATATTTCAGCAGATTTTAGATTTATTTTAGTATCATTTAATAAAGATTCTAATTCCTTATAATATTCATCGATGGAAAGAGAATCTTCAAGAAAAGAGTTAAGAAATAATTGCAATTTTGAAGAATATTTACGAATTACATGACTTTGTTGAATTGATCCTTCTAAAAAATTGAAAAATTCCTCCCGTTGAATGTTGATTTCATTAACACTATATTTGAGCACATAATCTTCAGCTTTGACTTCTACACACTGCCAAAATTTTTCAAGACTAGAAGCTAGATTGTTTCTCATAAGCTTCATGTTAAAACTCATGTATTTAACATCATGAACTGAAAGATTATCATCAGAAGAATCAGTTGATATTTGAACCATTTTTATTGAGCTCAAAAAATAATTTTCACTTTCTATTTTTAAATTAATAAAGTATTCTTTTTTTCAAAATTACTATAAGTACGTACGTATGTTTTGACGATAAATGTATGCTATGCGGTCACACACATAATTGTATGGTGTTACGTTTCACTTATTACTTATGTGAGTGATACAAAGAAAAATAGCCAGATGTGAATTATTAACGAAATTCTATGCACGCACTATTAGGGTTGTTAATTGAGCACTCCCAGTCAATAATAAAACATTTAACCCATTCCAGAGCACTCCAGAAGTAGGTTATATGTTTTATTAACGCCTGGAGTAACCATTAACAACCCCTATGCACTATACAACTAACTATGGATGCAACGGACATATTTACAATAGCATATTTTAATTGGAAATTTTTTATAAATTCAATTTAATTGACAACGTATATCTAAAAAATTATTGTTTTATTTTCCGAAAACCTTTATCATCGACTTTTTATTTTACCTCTTTAATCTTTGGGGTTTGTGTAACTCACAAATAAAGATCAGCAAAAAGATATAGCAGATATATATTGGATTTTCATTGACCTAACACAAAAAAGGAAAATTTTTAGTATCATTTTCATGACAATACAGACAAAAATTGATCGACACTAACCCTAACCCAGCCTTAGGCCGTTTGCAGTTAAAGTTTCGTTTAACGTTATTTTTTTGAAATTTGCACAGGGGGGACGGGGAAAAAATTAAACAAACATTAAAATTAAACGAGGTTCAAATGAACCTAAATCAGGTTCGAATGACCCTAAATCAGGTTCAAATGAACCTAATCCAGGTATATAAACCTAAATTAGTTTTATTGAGCAAAATTAATTTAAAGTTTTATATAATCTAATTAGCGTTCAAACATAAAAATTTATTTAAAATTTTTTAATATATAGGCCGCTTGCAGTTGAAATTTCGCTTAACGTTATTTTTTTTTTCTTATTCACGGGGGAGGGGGGAAAATTAAACATAAAAAATAAACATATAGTATACCGAAAAATCCCGATCATAACCGAAAAATTCCGATCACCTTGCCGACCACCTCTATTTGTTTAATTTTAGGGGGGAGCTCAGGGGTGGGGGGTAACGTTAAACGAAAGTTTTACTTCAAGCGGCCTTAACCTAATGTTGGATAATTTGTCAGAATTTTGACATTGTCGGGAAAGTGGTTGTCGGAGCCGATTTAGCAGCCATTAATGTTAAGAACTTCTATAAAAGATGACTTTATAAATTCATCAAATACTTATATGTTGATTAATTGGTCAGACTCCTTGACTTGCATGTCGTTCGGATACTTCCTGATATAGCAACTATGAAAATAAGTCAAAGCAAAATGCTGAATAGTTTTTATTAAAATATTAAATGTTTTTTAAATCATATTAGAAATGCCAATTAAAAAAAAACCTTTCAACAAGTTATCAATTTTTACAATTAGAATTTGCTCTATGCTGTATTAAATCAGCTAAACAATGTGGATTCATATCCACATAAACGGCCTTCTGCTCATGAATATTCTACTATAAAGTTTTAGGATCAATTAAAAGCAATTTATACAATGTAAGTATATTTTTTATTATAGGAACTTTATTTATAGTACAAATATTTATTTGGCTTATCTGCATAATAAAGTTGTTACATATTATTGGCTAATTCTTATAATACATTTTATTTTTATATTTTTTTTATTAATTATTATTTTTTTTTATAAAATATATTACCAAATCTTTATTAATTTCTGGACAAAGCCCTAGTACTTAAACATTGCTTAATTAACTTGGTTAAGATCTTGCAAAACACTATTTTGAAGTATTTGATCTTAATCTAACTAAGAAATATTGATATAAATCAATCAGTAAAAAATTTTGTATATATATAATTTAATTTAAAAGAATGTGTAGAATAAAAAATTTGCATTAAAAGGTGTATTACAAACAACAACTGTAGACATTTGATATGAATAATATGATACTAAAAGTGACAAAGAAATGTTAATAATAATAAAACTATTTAATTTGCAAAAACATTTATTCTAAGAGTAATGAGAATAATTGTGTTGTATGAGCGAGCAAAGAAGTTGTGTATAAGATATTAAATTAGTAAACATGTGTAAATGGTTGGTGAGATCATAACTGTTTATAAAGCAATATATTATGTATAATATACATATATCACTAAAGAAACTGGATTTTGAGCTCTAAACTTACAATATCAGATCCAATTCTGAAGGATTTTAATAGATTGCATCTGTGACATTATAATAATCTTAGTATGGTCGTTAGATAGTAAAATCAGTGATCGGGACAATAATTTTTTCCCTTTTTTTCAAAAAAATAAAATCGATATTTTGCTTTAAAAAACTGTAATTCAATAAAGTAATGATACCTTCGAATGGTATTAGCTCTGATGATGAACCTATATTATCAATTAATAATAGTTTTTTGAAAAAATTTTTTAAAGGCATAATTCTTTTAAAGAACTTTAATACTGATAAAGAGGATAAATTTTCGACAAGAATTATTTTCAATAAAAGCTTTAAAACTTTCAAAAGGAAAATTTTTTTTGATGGAAAATACTTCTTGATGATAATTATAAATTCAATAATATTTGAAAAATATTTCTTATGAAAAACTTGATATATTTTATTATAACAATAAATAAACATAATACATTATTTTATATATTGCTAATAAATATGAAAACCAATCAGATAGTTAAATCGTTAAGTTCGTTAATTTATTTCATATATTCTTGTATTTATTGTGACATTAATAGATATTTTGATTTTTTAAAAAAATAAGAGTTCGATTAATTTTCTTTGAAACAAATTCCGTATTGCCTAATGTCTTCTTCATTTTCAGTAATCCAATATTCACCAATCTTAGTTTTTGTCTTTGAAATTTTCTTCAAATTTTTAGGATTCACTCGGTTTTGTAATACTACCTGAATTTTATCTCCTCTATACACAAGTTCATTGGCATATAATTTAGCAACATTCACATCAGGAGTTGAATATATGCCATGCCCATAAGCAAATCTCTTTCCTTTGCTTAATAAATAACCTTCTTCGGTGATTAATTTTGCGCTATAAATATTAGTTCCATGATATGATACCGGCCAGGCATTTATATCTTTACCAAGCCATTCATCATTCCCATTATCATATTTTCCAGTGACTTTTAAAGCAATACGACTCCATCCACATGGTCTTCGATACTCAACACCTCCGCGGGTGAATGTCTTATCTTTATCATCAACATTTGAAAAGTCATAATTGTGACGTTGGTCTAAAATATCTGTGCTTAAATAACTTATTATCTTTCCACCCCCACCAAGATTTGAAACTAAATGTAATGTACATCCTTTAATAACACCGTAATAAAAAAGTGTTTTCTCTCCCTCCAATGGTATACTGGCAAAAATAAGTCTCTGTTGATCAGATGGGATGCCTTCTTTGTCTTGAATTTTTTTTTCACTCGATCAATAGTATCATTCTCTTTGCATTCAAGTGTAATGCTTTTACCGGTGAATATTTTTATAAAAATCTGAATAGGAGCATAACTAATATAATTATTTTGTTGGACATTTTCTTCAACTTTATTAATTTGATTAATAATTGTGCACCGATGAAAGGTATGTATATCGACAGGTTTATATTCCATCTTGCTGAATATGTGAGTTTTTTCTCTCATAATATTCTTTCTTTGATACAAAAGTGTAACCCGGCATTACAGCAGTAAAAACCGCATTGAGAAAGTCAATATCATAAGTATTTGTCATAATTAACAAATCTTTTTTTTTAACACAATATGTATTGTAAAATTTGTTCTCTATTGGAGCGAAGCGGAGGACTTAAATTTTCAGGCATCAGTCGATTTTTGTCTAACAAATAATTTTTCCGGTGTCTCGTCATTTCCGTAATTGTATAATTCTTTAAGTTGTTACCTACCTTCCATAATTGTACCATCATAGTCATGTTGATCCTACCTTAATATTATTAGGCATTATTATATTCTCAGTGGCTTAACCATGTGAATTACATATCATGATATTAGCGTAGGTAGGCATCATAAGAAATAAGAATGTATATAAAGGGTTGGCCCTCACCCTCTGTTCATCATATAATGTATCTAAAGTATATTCACCATAAACCATCCTTAAATAAAGAAAACTTAAATATACATTCTTTTTATAGTCCCATAAATTACTGCCAAAATCACGTGACCTTCTAACGTCAACATCTAAAGTAGCTACTTTATATATCAGATATCTAAAAGTAGTGCATGCACGAAGATCTAATTTCAGGGGCTTATTTTAGTCAGGTGCTCTTTAGATAGGGGCTACTTTAGATGCACCCCTACGCATCCACTTATTTGCGCGGTAATACAAGCTCCTGGAGAGGAAATAGCCAATCGGAGAGTGCAGATTTTGACTATTCCGGATTAGAGTTTGGAACCTGGTGAAAAATCGTCACCCGGGTCACCCGTGTAACTTTGAAATCGGTTACTCGAGTGGTGACTCGTCAACTCTCGTGACTCGAATAATTCGAATTATAAATTTTTTACTTACGAGTTAATTATTAATACTGTATATAATTAAGTTTAAATGATTAATACTTTGCTTTAATAAATTTAGCATACTGGATAAATAATGTCATATTTTAATGTGATTTTATGTAATTCTTTAATTTTATTGCGATCGCCAATTTTTAATAATAAAATAAATATAGCACAAAACAAAAACATTAATGAACGGGAAGAATCCTGTAATAAAAAGAATAGTCAAAACACAATTATTATATGTCCAGAAGTCATCTGAATGCTTGTTTTCAAATGTTGGAAACAATATTACAGCAAAATGTACAAACCTTGATCCAGAATTGGTGGGTGATATGTTAATTTAAAAAGGAATATGGATTTGCTGGATATAATATTTCCAGCTAATAAACAATATGTTAAATAAAATACACTTAAATATATTTGCTTTAGAACTAATGAATTGTACAGGTCGCTGTTCTTACCCATTTTTAACTGGGTTGCCATATCATCAACTGGATGAACTGACCAACTGCAGTTGACCCAATTTTGCTTGACCCAGTTCCATACTCTATTCCAGATCAGCTTGACGAAGAATTCAAACACGCGTAAAAGAAGAAAAAAGCAAAAATATGCAAAAACAGTATGACCAAAATCCTATATGCACGTATGGTTATACAAGATATTCAACATTAAAATCATCTTAAAGAAATATGGTAATACATGAAGGACACCTATGAAATTTCAATATAGTGTTAAGACCAATCTTGGTAATCCACATTTTGCTTAATATTTACTAGGCATATATTTTTATGGTCCAGTGCAAAAAGATTTGTACACCAAATAAAAATTAATAAAAAAATTTTTTATATATAAACTTAATAATTTTTTTAAAAAATATAATTTTTAGATTATGGAAAAGTTTTATAGCTTTTATTTAGTTATTTTTATAAAAAACAAAAATTTTATTTATGGCAACTTTTTTTTAATATTTATTATATAAAAATTTATATAATATATATAGTAAAATATATAAGAAATAATTTATACATTGCATATGCAATATTGTCGCACCTGCCACAGATCATAAAATCAGATGTAATGTAAAATCAAACCAATTAAAATAACACATTTTTTCATTAATTAGAGTTAGAGTGAAGTGTGTATGAGTAAAAGAAGGTTATATAGTAAAATTTTGCAAAGAATTTTTTTTGTTAAAATCCTAAGAGTAGTTTTATATACTTAATTCTAAGTTATAGATGATTTTTGGCAAAACAAATGTTTGTTTTGAATTTTTTAATCATATAACATTATACCTAATCTTGAAATTTGACTGGAGAGCAACATATAAGGTGCATTGCATGAGGCAATAATAAATTTACTATATTAGATATACCTACTTTTATAAAAAAAATAGTAAAAAATTATAAAATTCTAAATAAATTCAGAATCAATGATATAATTATATTCATAATTTTGCACATGAATTTTGGCAAAAGCTTTCAATTCAGTGCACCTAGTGATTTACTTTTTATATGATAGCAAGTATTTGCAAACTAGAAAAGAATTATATAAGAGAAAACAAAAAATAGTACAGTTTTAAAGCTATATTACTTTACAAGAGCAAGTTAGTATTTAATATTTTTTATATTTTCCAATTTGTAAAAACTTTAGCAACAAGCTTGCTTAAAAAAATATTATGTACTGTAGCTAAGGTATTAGAAAAAAATGTAAATTTGTCAATTTGTATAACTTATAAATATTATATGATAAAACTTTGAATATAAGGAGAGTAACAAAAATCAGGTAATTTTTTAGAGGAAAAGGAGGTAAAAAATTCAAAATTATATATAAGAACCTGTCTATATATATATTAAAAAAAGGGAAAGAGAATAGAACTCTGATAAAAAATAATTGGTAGATTAATGACATAGCCCCAACAAATTGTGCAACTATTATATACATAATTTGGATTTAATTTGTGCTACCAAAACATGCCTGTACCATTTTACTACTAGCTGGTACCTAATGAATTAACCTGTCTAAAAAATCTTTACCTGGGTCACTTGCAGATAAAAATAGGCCAGTTCAAAAAAAGGCACTACCCAGTTTACCCAACAGGTGCTCTGACAGGTGACCTATTAGGTCACCTGGGTTAATTAAAAAAAATCTTAGATAGATAATATAACTAGTGATTGTACCACCTGGGTGAAAACAGATTACCAAAAAAGGCAATACTTGGGTCACCTGGATCAATTAAAAAATCTCAGGTTGTTAATATAACAAATGTAACTAACTAAAAATTTAATATAAAAAACAGAATGAACATGTCAATTGGTCTTTATAATAACCCCAAACCAATCCTACCAAAATCGATAACCTGTAATGAATATTGTCCTATAATATAAGCTAATCAATTAAATTAAAAATCGATGCTAGTACTTTTTATTTTTATCTGTAATAAGAAATTTAACCAGGATTGGGTTAATCAATTAAATTGATCACTTTATATCAGTTATTCAATTTGTCATATAAATTTTTTATATATAAAACTATAAAAAAATAAATAAAATTACTATAAACTTTGAAGAAATGATGTTCTGAAGTCTATATATTCACTTAAAATTTAATTTTTTAGAAATATAGAACAAGGGGAGAAGAAAAAAGTAGTACAAAAATCGAATTAAAATTTTGCTAATTTTGCAAAAAACAAAAATGTAACTTAAAACTAATATTTTTCAATTTTAAAATAGAATAAGTATATGTAACTTTGCCAAAAACAATATTTTTTAATTTTAAAATAAATAAATATATGTAAAATCATACCCTAAACAACTTTACTTAGGTGACAGAAGTAGGTTACCTTGTAAGAAAAATAGTATTGTTACAGTACCGGAAGCCTTCTTTAATTCCGATAAAGTAACATTCACACGGCTCCTGAGATCCCTTACTTTGGGCGTGAAGCGGTGTGCAAGAGGGAAGTATAGTTTCTTTTATGTCTGTAAGAAACTATACACTTCTCTAAGGCAGTTCGGTATAAAACAACAAGAGATAATAGACAGTTTATTAATTTAACAAGAGGGCTATTCCAAGGTGTCTGT
>QKWP01000342.1:307406-336368 GCA_003550325.1 Gigaspora rosea | reverse complement strand
AAAAAAAAAAAAAAAACTGTCAAAATCTCTTAAGCCTAGTTAATTCACAAGCTACCAAGACCAAGAATCATAAATATATATATACTACAAGTTGTGTAAAAAAACTTAAAAAACCCCACATTTTGGTTAATTTTTATTTAATTTTTGCATTTTCCTGATTTTTTCATTTTTTTGATTTTTGTATTTTTCTAATTTTCATTAGCATATTTCAAATATTCTTTATAAAAATTACCTATTAGCATTTTTTCAAATATATCTATTTTGCCATTTAGCAGTTTTCAAATATAACTTTTTTCTCTATTACCTACTTTTCAAGTATAACTTTTTTTAAAAAAATGGGCCTCCATTAGCTATATTTCAAATATGACCTCATATAAATTATTTGGGGTCCTGTTAGTACTATAGATAATGGTCCAGCTACATGAAGGCTGCATGAGTAATTCCTTGGTGGGCAAGAACAAGTAGTACTAACAACTCTAAGGTGGTCTTGCGGATCTTGATTGAAAGGGTAATGCAACTATAACACGAACCCAAGAAGTTAGAAAAGTGGTAAGCACAAAGGAATTTATAGTAAAGAATTGGCCTGAATTAGATATGGAACACCTCTGGCACCAGTACCAAACCTAAAAAGAAAGTAGCTACTATTATAGAGGCAGATCTGCGAATTGGGAATATGAACAAAATAACGTATTACCTTGTGAGAAGTACTATGTACAAATAAAGATCTCTGGCCTAACCAATGGTAGAACACTAACTGCTCTACAAGAAGCTAGAAGTAGTACAAAAATGCATTATGAAATCTAGTTAGGAGTAGCTGTATCACATAGAAGAAGTGAGAGCTAGCTTGCTATGAATAGGAGTGGTTCTCACTCGGACTAATTACACAATATAGCCAGTACTCATCTACCTTTAGAGGAAGTATTTGCTAACCAATCCAGATAGCATATTTGCAGTAATATACAATAGATTACTAAGAGTAGTAGGTAAAGCATTGCTTCATCCTACTATTAGAGGAAGGTAGTGGCTTGAGATATGGCTAGATTACAGCAGCATTTAAAGAAATGGCTTGAGATACGAACTTGGTGTTGGCAGCACTACAGGTACAATTACTGTATGGTAATCTTGAAACAACAAGGTTTAGGAAGTAACCATAAGGTTATGATTATCTGGGCAAGGCCTTTGTACCTACTTAGAAATATAGAATCGGCAATATAAGAGAAGTAGAGAATATAGTAAATAGCTGAGTGACAAGATAGGAAGTAGTCCAAAAATACAGATTATACAGAAGATGGGCTCTGGTAGGTTTAGGTCACAGATAGTCAAAAAAGTCTGAGTCTGTAGTACTTAAAATGTAGTATAATATTGCATCACATAATATATACAAATATATACTTAATAAAGAAGTCTTTAAGGCATTACCTTACTTTAAAAAAAAATAACAAATGCTTATTATGAAAAACTGATAGCTGTACATTATATATTATTTCTTTACCCAAAACTTCATGTGAGACAATGATCATTGCAATAATATGGAAAATTGACCATAATTATATTAGAGGCTGTATTTGTAAAGTTTTCAAAAATTAATCCTTTATAAATAAATATTTGTAAATTGGCCCTTCATTTAAATTGGGCCTTTATTTATAATTTTTTTCAAATTTGGGTCCTGATATAAGGTAATGGGCACTATTCCTAAAAACTTTTTTTTTACAGTGGAATTCATCCAAGCCAACATATTTTATATATAGGCGCTAATTTTTTAGCTGCAGTATAATCTAATTATTCAATAAAAATGCAGAAAACCTTAATACAATTTTAAAATTAATTAACATTTAAATTTTTGTTAATAAATTCAAATTTTGTTATATTTTTTATATATAAATGCCAAAATTTTTGAATCATATATAAATTTAAATTAATATAATAGTTTAAAAACAAAAGATATTTAAAAAATTTATTGATAGTTTAATAATTTAAACAATAAGCTATTAAATTATCAAAAAATTTTTTAAATATTTTTTGTTTTTAAAGAGTTATAACAATTTTAAAATTTTTATAATTAAAAGGTAATGGCTTTAGGTGAATTCCACTGTACATCTAAATTTTTTTTAAATTTTAATATATTTTTATAAAATTTTATATATAAAATTAATAATCTATTTATTATTTAGGGAATTGCTATTTACACCATGGATTTTTGCTATTTGCACTATGGTTACACAAGTTTTCTATTTTTAGAATTCAAAATAATATATGCACTTATATTACACAAAAGCTCAGCACATTGTTTTTGCAAAAATAATTTTGGTTACATGCCGATAATGTCATGTAACATTACACTAGTCTAATTTTGGTAACCTAACCCTGGGTCGGCCAGCATTAAACTTAATGCTGGTGGGCACTATCATGATAATGCCCCAGCGGGGTTAGACATAATTCCGGCCCACCCTAACCATAAATCTAGAACATATGCATCTAGTATATATATAGTGATTGGCTAAATTTAGGGTTAGAGTGGACCGGTATTATGTTTAACTCTGCTGGGGCATTATCATGTTAGTGCCCACTAGCATTAAGCTTAATGCTGGCCAACCCAGGTTAGGTTACCAAAATTAGACTTGTATAACGTTATATGACATTAGCGGCATGTATCCAAAAATTATTTTTGCAAATCAAGCACTGGGCCTTTGTGTAACACAAGTGTATAAATTCTAATAATAAAAAATTTTGTATAACCATGGTGCGAATAGAGCTGTTACCCGGGTCACATTGACCCGTACTAGGGACCCTAGTTTTATGCGATGCGATGCGATGCGCATAATGAGCCAATTTTTAGCATCACATATGCGAAGCATAATTTGGCCCAAATCGCATAATAGTAAATAGTGCCTGTGATTGATCATTTTTAATATAAAAAATTTTGAGCACAATTTTTTTTATATATGTTGTCGATCCTTGCATCAGATGATACCCGGCCTAAATTAGATTAGTGTTGGGGTAAAATTACGACAAATTTAGCAGTTAGTTTAGGCCAGTTGTTGCCGATCATTTAATGCTAGTCAATTGATAGTCAATTGATTCAATCTGACGCAAGTTTTAATCTGAGGCACAACATATATATACATTCAAAATTCTGAAAGAAATTGACCAATCCAGATTGAGTATATTTATCACGTGGTTAATAGTAAAAAAAATCGCATAATTTAACATAATTTTACGATCGTTTCGCATAATTCTGAACGTAAATCATTAGCCGCATAATTTGAACCAATCGCATCGCATAATTTGTATTTTATTTCACATCGCACTAGGGACCCTAACCTGTACAGGTCAAAAATTCGACGGGTCACGGATCAAATTTTAGTCTAACCCGGGTCAAACGGGTCAAAAATAAAATGGTCAAACTTTATATTCTAAAACAGGCAAATCCGCATATTCACTTTATTATAATTGTCATAAATATGTCATAAATACGTATTACATTTTATAAAGTACCAATTCGTTAAATATAAATATTTCTTAAATAAAAAAAAAGTTTTTTACAAATACACACTCTTCAAATCCTTTACAACAAATATTTGTATTGTCCTTAAATCAATGCTTGATTTCCAATGATTTATTTAAACCTTCGAATGTTTCTTTATATAGTCCATTATATGATAAGATTCTTCTCTAATTTTTAGCATCGTTTGACTTAATTTGAAATACTACCCTAAATTATTCTATAATATAATAGTTTTTTCACAAATTCTAATTATCTTAATTTTGATTTAACTTGTATTCGCTTTGAGTATTTAGCAACGGCTTCTGTCTAATAAAAATTATAATTATTTAATTTCAAAACTAGTTAATCAAACATTTAATATAAATTTTAGTACTTACCCAAAAACCTGTGAAGCTGGCCAAAGTTTTAAAGCTGCTTTGAGAAACAAGATCAATCCAACAAATTGAGGATCAAGGCTTGTACGTTTTTAAGTAATGGTAAGGCCTGCTGAAGAAAAAAGCCGTTCGGATGGTACAGAAGTTGCCGGGATAGCTAAATATTTTTGAGTGAGTTTTGCAAGTATTGGGTAGTCAATTTTTCTTGATGCCCACCATTCAAGTATATTTGTTTTGCCTGGAGCTTTTGGTAATAAAAGGTATGATTCAAATTCACGATTAGTACTATTTTGATAATTTGAATACTCTTCTAAATTGGTATCTACTAAAACAGAAAAAATATCATCATCTTTTATTTTGTTACTAGACCCTGTTAAATCAATTTGACTTCCCATATCAGATAAAGTGTTTAATTCACCAAAAGCTAATTCATACTCTTCACGTGCTTCTGAAATAGGAAGATTTTTTCATTTTCAGTAAATATTTGCATATCTTTGGTTCATGGCAGCAAGTCGAATCGGTTTGGTTGGCTCTAAAACCATGCTTTATTTGATTTACAAAGAGAATCTCTAAAATTTTAAATATCAGTATTATTTGTTATAGTACTATTGAGCTTTACTTTAATATAGTTGATTGCAAACCATGCTTGTGAAAGTGTTGAATACTGTGAACCAGATAATTTTTTTGAAATAACCTCATAAGGATGTAATAATTTTACCAACTCGGTTACCTTTTCCCAATCATCTAAGGACAGTTTCTTTTCTTTATAACTTTTAAATGAACTATTGTCATTAACTTCAACTAATATTGATTTATATTTATACATTGCAGTTTTAAGAATAGTTAATCGTTTTAATAAGTAAAATGTCGAGTTCCATTGAGTTGAAACATTACGAACTACTGTAAGAAATTTATTTCAGTCATCTAATTCTATTTGGGCTTCTAAGAGAAATTGTTTTTGTTTTGAGCTTCTACTAAAGTGCGATACTAGACCTTTACATTTTTTTATTAAATTTGTAATTTCTGAATATTCTTTTAATGCATCATTAATTGCAAGTTGTAAAGTATGTCCGAAACAAAAAACTTTATACATGCCATATTTACGTCCTAACTTTTCTAAACATGACTTGACATTTGATCCATTATCAATTGTACCACAAACAATTTTGCTTTTAAGTTGAAGATTATCAAGAATTTCGACTATTTTATTTACAAGACATTCAGCTGTATGAGGATATGAAAGGTATGAAATATTACCAATTATTTCCTTTATTTGAAAATTATCATTTATCCAATGTAGTGTAAGTCCAATATATGGATCACCGTTATCCGATGTCCACATACCAGTTGTAAATGACACATAATCAATTTCATTATTGTCAACTGCACACTCACGAATATTTTTTAAAATTTTATCTTCAGAATTAATTAGAATTTCTTTTAAATGGTCATTGCTAAGTACATTTGCTTGAGTATCAAGTCCCTCTATTATTTTTTTAAATGCATGTGATTGAAGAACAGAAAATGGTTGAAGATCCTTTATGATAAAGTTAGCTATATTATTATCAAGTTGCTTTTGTTTTGAATGATTAACTGTATATTTTTTTAGTTTATTAATTGTTGTATTATTGTTTGTTGCACAGATCCAGAAATTATAAAGAATTCAAATTTTTCATTGTCTTTTTTTACAATTTTTATTTGATTATTTTCTATTATGGCCCTAGAAATATGGTGTCTATTTCGCATATGCCGCCATAAGTTTGAAGTTGAACCATCTTTTTGGTATTTCACTTTTGGAATGCAAGTTTTGTGACTGCAAACCCAATATTCTATATTATTAATTAACATTGTTTTATAAAAGACTTTAACAGCACTTCCATCTAATTTTTCAACTCTTTTTTTCGCCTCTTAGTTAAATGATATTTACTAGCTTGTGATGATGTGGAGGGTTGTGGTAATGCTTCATTGCTTTTTAAACTATTTGTACTACTAATTTCTGATATTTCCATGTTAGCATCTTCACGTTCTAAATTTTCACACTCTGCATCTTCATGCTCTGCATATTCATACTCTGTATATTCATGCTCTGTATTTTCATATTCCGTATCTTCATGCTCTACATCCTCATCTACATTTTCATGCTCTACATCTTCATGCTCTACATCTTCACGCTCTATATCTTCATGCTCTATATCACGCTCTACATCATCACGCTCTACATCTTCATGTTCTACATCTTCATGCTCTACATTTTTATACTTTAACATCTTATCATCCAAAAGTTCATTACTTATTATTTATTGGCTTCACTAATTCAAAATCTGAGACCTTCTTTTGTCTTTGATACTTTGAATGCTATAATTATTATTAATTTATTAAATGTTTATAATTTAAGCAATTTTTATGTGAAGACATGCGATGTAAACTTACAAGATCCTGGTGAGTTATAAAATTCTTTTAATTATACAATTATTAAATCGTTTTAATTCTTAGACATCGTAGTAACATTGAATTTATATTAATTTAAGAAATTGATCTCAATTTTATAACAAGCAGTTGGAAGCTTTAACAAAGGCTGATCAGAACTTATTTTTTGATTTTAATGACAACAATGCAAATATTTAATGGTGAGATTTTGTTATTAGAAACCACTTTACAATAATTACCAATTAGGCGTAGTGTCCAGACTTGTACGATTTCAAAGATTTTTCATTGTTCAAATAATGAAAATTTTGTGAAATTGCATAAGTCTGGACATTAATTAGACGACTGTTAACTTTATTTGGACGTTAAAAACTACTTTACAATTACTACTAATCAAACGTAGTGCTTAGATTATGTGATTGCAGAAATTTTCATTGTCAAAACAATGAAAATCTGTGAAATCACATAAGGCTTGACACTAATTAGACAATTGTTAACTTTATTTGGGCGTTGGAAACTACTTTACAATTACTAATAAGATGTAGTATTCAAACTTATGCGATTTCAGAGATTTTTCATTGTTCAAACAATGACAAATCCAGAAATCGCATAAGTCTGGACACTAATTAAGTTGTTACGCCAACTTTATGTAAGGGTCGTTACACTAAACAACTCTAAATTGCTTATTGTTGTAGAATGCAAATTGGCTGTGATTTGCATATCTTCTTGTATAGCATGTTAACCCGGGTCACAATCCAGGTCAGTATTTTATGACCCGAGTCAAACCCGGGTCAGTATTTCTGACCCGGGTTATAGCTCTAGGTGCGAATAGCAATTCCCATTATTTAATAAGAAAAAATCTAAAAAGTGCACTCATGTATTTTGTGCCCCCTAATGTACTAATAATTAATTTCGTGTAAAGTTAGAGTTAGGGTTAGGGTTAGAGTCGACATTTTTCAATTATAAATGAAAAGCAATTTGTATAATAAAAAATGGAGATAATGTAAAAGGAAAATTACACGAGACTGTCTAAGGCCAAGCACATCACGAGATTACCCGATAGTCACCTGTTACCTTTAACCAATCAAAATTGTAAAATTTGCTTAATTTCGGATCAGTCCGAAAATCAAAACAAATGATTAAACTCAATTATCTCAAAATTGTTGATATTGCAAAATGGGCCTTTTTAATGTGAAACACCCCATATATAAATTGTATTATATTTATATATAAAAAAATTTTTCTAATAAGCTTAAAACTTTGTAAAATTTGGTTAAAATTTGATCATTGGCACCTATTGTTAGAAATCTAATATAACTATCTAAAAAAATTTAATCTACTAATCCGTTTTGGATGGTTTTGCTACCAAAATGTTCATCTCAATAAAACAATTCTAACAAGCTCAAAATCGTTAAATCCAATCACAGGATCCCAAGATCATCACGTTTTGTACTATTTTATTAGTAAATTTTAAATATATAATGTTTTCTATTAAAATAGTACAAAATCGTAATGATCTTGGGAACCTGGATTAGCTTTTAGCAATTTTTGGCTTGTTAGAATTATCTTATTGAGATGAACATTTTGGTAGCAAAATCATCTAAAACAGATCAGTAGATCAAAACTTATTATCAAATTTGTAAATTAGCACATTTGTCTTTTGTAATTGCTTCAAAGGTTACTATAGTGGTAAATATGGTTCTATGGTGATACAAATAGTTAATTTTATGCAACATAATATATTTTAACTTATATATTTGTATTCACATAACTTATTTGAAAAAATTTGTATTTTATAGTCCATTGTGACAAAAAATAAAAGATTTCTAACAATAGCTGTATTTCTAGGAATAGGGCCTATTACCTTATAAATTCCCCAAATAATTATTGCCATCATTATTTTGGAGAATGGCAAAGTTTCGAATGTTTTTTATTAGTGATCATGATCTAAACTCTGTATAAATATAATATTATAACTTACATCATTAGTTAAGCTGTACTACTATAGCAATTTAATATATAAATTCTAAAATAATCTTCACTTGATCTCTGATGGTTTTTATATTTTCACATATTAAATTTTTGAACCCTTAAATACAAGTACTTTGTTCCTAAAAAAGCAATCTCATTATTACTGTATTATAATATTTGTACTAGCAAAATACGGTAGTTTTTTTATAGTTAAAAAAAAATATTTTTTATTTTTTAATCTTTACCTGTAACTTGTTCTTTGAAATCATCTAATTTTTATATCATTATTAACAGTTTTATTTTAAAGGATGCAGTGGATGTGTTTCTTTATTTTTTTATTATATATTTGAATAAAATTGTGTAAAAACTAGTGGTATTATTACTAGTTTTGCAGTTGAATCATTAACTTCAATATTTATTACAGTTGATATAGAGCTTGTCATATAAGTTACCACTTACCATTGCACACATAGCATGTATTGTTATAAAAAGTAAACATAACAGTAAAAGTTGTGTAATATACTTAATGAATTATCTCATCATTTATGCTTCTTACATTGAAGTTAAGTAAATTTTATATTACTTTGTGTTATCAGAATTGTCAATTAACTGGGTTTCCCCTCAAATTTTTATTATATATTTTTTGAGGTATTCATACTATTTTTTATTTTTGAAAATTTAATTTTTTATAATTAAAAAATTTATTTATTATTAAACTTTGAAATGGCATTTATCCTTTCTATATATCTATTTCTAATACTACCTGGTGATAGGCAAATCCCAACTTTTTTAAAAATCCCGCGCGTGATGTGGGATCTCGCACGGGATCAGCGCGGGATTCGTCAGGATCGAGCAAAGTTCCTGAATTTTTCACGATTAATAAAAATATACAGTATATATAAATTATCTCTAGGAATATAATTTCTCGTTAAAATAATAATCTTTACTTATAAATCTTACAGTATTTATTACAGATAAAAATACTTATATAGATTTTGCCTACTTTTAAAGCATTATTTGAATCTTATAATTATTAAATTTATTAATTCAGATTTGCCTTAAATATATATTTAAAAATTATAATGGTAACAAAGTGATCAAATCATATGAGCATAGCGTATAAAAATTTATAAGTAATCAGGTGCATAATCAGGCATAAATGCACTAAAATTTATAAGTAATCAGGTACATACGTACAAAAATTTATAAGTAACCAGGTTATATACATGCAAAAATTCATAAGCGAATTCATAATTGGGCTTATATTTCTGATCAAATAGTCGCTTTTATACTCAATAATCATCTAATATCACATAAATGATTCGCTCGAATTTATTTAACCTTATTCACTCATATTAATAAATAATCACTGAAATTGGAGATATTCGCCTAATATTATTAGTGTATTATTTTATGCAAGAAATTTAAAGTTGCTCAAAATTTTTTTAAATTTCATAACGATATCCAAAATGTCGTCACCGATTACGCATGTGGCTTGATCGACAAATAAATGTTGTGCAGCAACAATGGTACGTTGCACATGTGTGGTACAAAATTTTTTTTCTTCTTTTTCCAATATGATAGCATTACCGGAAGATTGCTACTATATAATATTTAATAATCTTCGGCCTAAATTTAAAAATTTATTTTCATGTGCTCTTGTAAACCGTTATTGGTGCAGAATAGTTATACCGATATTATGGAACGATCCAAAAGACTATTTTAAAGATATAAGACTCATTGAAATACTTCTTTTATCATTAAACCCCAACGAACAAATTTTATTAATTCCTTTTAAAATTTCACTTCCAAATCGCCAAAAACCATTATTTGAATACGCAAGTTATATTACAAACGTTAACGGTCTTTTGTATCATGGAATTGAAAATTGGCTTCGGTATAAAAAATATGATTTAGGATGGGATCTTATACATGCCATGGAAATTTCTTTGGTCGCAATGTTTTTACGAACTAGTAAAAATCTTAGTTATTTAAGTCTTAATGAAATCATTTGCAATCGAATCATATTTGAAAAACTTCATGAGAACACTAATGTTACCTCTTTGAATTTATTGAATGTCAGTCACGATTTTATATCAAAGACAATAGATATATTAGCGAAACTCCTTTATGAAAATCCTACTTTGACTTCTGTAGATCTCTTTCATAATCAGATTGATTTTGAAGATATGAAGGTGTTAGCAAAATCCCTTTGCAAAAACACCGTGTTGACTTCTATCAAGTTTTTTAATAATCTTGGACCCGGAGGAGGAAAAGTATTAGCGGATGCACTTTGTAAGAACACCGCACTGACTTCATTGTATTTTAGTTTTAATAACCTTGGATCTGAAGAAGGAAAAGCATTGGCAAAACCGCTTTGCAAGAACATCACACTGACTTATTTGAATCTTTCTTGCAATAAAATTGAGTCTGAAGGAGGAAAAGCATTGGCAAATGCACTATGCAAGAACACAACACTAACTTCTTTGGATCTTCAACAAACCGATCTTGGACCAGAAGGAGGAAAAGCATTTGCAAAAGCACTTTACAAGAATGCTACACTGACTTCTTTGAATCTTCAAAGTAATAATCTTGGATTAGAAGGAGTAAAAGCATTAGCGAATTCACTTTGCAAGAACACGTCGCTAACTTCTTTATATCTTGGTTCTAACAAGTTTGGATCAGAAGGAGGAAAAGCGTTAGCTGTTGCAATTTATAAGAATACCACTCTTACTTCTTTGGATCTTCATAATAATAATTTTGGATCAGAAGGAGGGAGAGCTTTAGTAGATGCACTTTGCATGAACACTACTCTGACTTCTTTGAATATTTGTTATAATTATCTTGGACCAGAAGGAGGAAGAGCTTTAGAAAATGCACTTTGCAAGAATGATACACTGAAATATTTGAATCTTAGTCGTAATAAACTTGGATCTGAAGGAGGAAAAGCATTAGCAAATGCACTTTGCAGGAACAACACATTGACGTCTTTGATTCTTAGTGATAATCATCTTGGATCGAAAGGAGGAAAAGCAATAGCTAATGCGCTTTGCAAGAACACGACGCTAACTTCTTTGGACCTTTTTTTTTAATGAGTTGGGATCAGAGGGAGCAAAATCATTAGCGAATGCTCTTTGTAATAACAACACACTGACTTATTTAAATCTTCAAAGTAATAAATTTAAATCAGAAGACGGAAAAATATTAGCGGATTCGCTTTGCAACAACACCACGCTAAAAGTTTTGTTTATTGATTCTAATGATCTTGGCTCAGAAGGAAGAAAAGCATTAGCAAATGCACTTTGCAGGATGACTTCTTTTAATCTTAAAAATATTAATATTTGGCCAGAATGTATTGAAGATTTGAATGATCTTTTGAATTAGCAGAATAAAATGAATTAACAGTTGCACTTTGCAAGAACACTACCATAACATCTTTAGATCTTAGTGGTAATCGTGGTCGTTTGAATTTAATTTAAGTTGACTCTGAATAAACAAATAAGAATTCCTAATTCGGTTATATATGCTCATATTCAAATTTAATTATCACTTGCACAGTTCCGCTATCTTCAAATCTACTAACCAGTAAAGGATAACATGTTTCTAGTGTTGTTAACTTTTATTTTATGTGAAATGTTGACTAAACTATAGGCAGTAATAACAGAAAGGGGAAAAGCAGGTAAAAACTGCATCAGAACATGCATGCACATGCCGATTCTCTTAAGTTCGCCACATGACTTGTACGGTTGAGAAATAGCAAGAAGGAAAAATAGTTTAATAACATTTAGTTGTAATTTGTGAAATGATGGGAAATAAGGAAAATATATTAACGTTCTAGTTGTAATTTGTGAAATCATGGGGCATGAGCCGCAGCAAGGCACTACTCCCATTGTGTTTTTCATAAATCAATAAAATTGATTCTAGCGAAACATGTAATAAGCAAAAATGGGCGGCGCTGCGCCACTTATTACACTAGTTTAGAACTAATTTTAAATGATCGGCTAACCTATTTTTAACAGATGAATGAGTAGATTTGTAATACATGGAATAATTAGATGCGGCATTGGATGTACATACGTACGTACGTATGCCAATTAATTAATGAGGTATCGTAATCGTAAATCAATATCGAATCGGCATCAGTAAACAATGATAAATCTCGGTAGAATATTTCCCCTGGACTTTCAGTTTTTTAACCAAATCGAATCGGTATCGGTAAATCATATGATAAATCTCATTGAACTTTCGGTTTTTTTAAAAATATTATCGTTAGCAGTAAGAAATTAATATAAATACAGCAGGAAAAAATGGAGAGATTTTTTTTATACAGATCAAAAAATATACTATATTCACTTATCTAGAATTTTCATACTCTAAAGCTCTAAAGCTCTAAAACTCTAAAAATTTTAAAAATGGTTTACTACTTGATTGCATTCGTTGCATTTATTAGCTACATTGTGTATAAATGTTATATTTATCCTTTATATTTGTCGCCATTATGTAAAATTCCTGGTCCACCTGTTGACAGCTTTATCCTTGGACACTATCATTCTTTTTTAAGTAGACAGATAAGTGAAGCTTCGGCTCGCTTAGCCCAACAATACGGTGGGATAGTTCGGTATTATGGCTTATTTAATAAATCTTATCTGTTGATTTCCGATCCAAAAATTGTCTAACAAGTAATGATAAATCGTACTTATGAATATCCGAAGCATTTTCTCAACATAAGATCATTACAAAATATTACTGGTGATCATAGTATTTTGTTTGCAGACAAAGATTCTCATAAACGACAAAGAAAAATGATGCAGCCTTCATTCTCTTTTACTAATGTTAAGGTAGTTTTTTTTGCGAACATCAATATTAAATCTGTTTAAAAAAAGTAATCCTTGTATTTACATATTCTGATTTTCTTAATTTTAAGGAAATGCTTCCAACGTTTGTTCAAGCTGGTCATAATTTAAAAGATATCTGGATGAAACAAATTGGTAACAAAAAAGTGGAGAGGGTTTCTATTACTGATATAATTCCAAACATAACTTTAGATGTTATTGGCATTGTCGGTATGCATTAGCTTCTTTTCACTCTATACGTTAGATTTTATCAATGAAGTTTTCTAATCGTAATCATTACATTATTTTAATAGGATTTAATTACGAATTCAATTCTACTAAAACGACAAATGAATTAGCACAAGCTTATCAAACATTAATTATGTATAATCGTTCACAGATCCAAGAGACTTTTGAAGGATTCTTTCCGTTTATTAAGAAACTCCCAACTCCTACTAACAAACGACACAATGAGGCTATTGAAGTTATTCAAAATGCTTCCGCGAAATTAGTTGATGAAAAAAACATGCTACTGTTCTTGGAAAAGATTTATTGTCTTTATTGGTAAAAGCAAATGAGAAATTGCATTTTGATGAACAATTAACTCACAATGAATTACTTTGTCAGGTAAAAATATATTTAAATTATTAAAAAACCTTATAATATAATATTAATTTTTATTTAAATAATAAAATTTCAAGGTTATGACATTACTTTTAGCCGGACATGAGCCCACTAGTACTGCATTATCTTGGGTTCTATACTTTCTCGCAAAAAATCCTGATGTCCAGGATTGTCTTCGTAAAGAAGTACTTGATGTACTTGCTGATCGTGATCATATGCCAACTTTTGATGAAATTGAACATTTGAAATACTTAGAATGTGTTTTTAAAGAAACTTTAAGAATCATTCCACCTGGTATGATTCAATATCTATTTTCTTTATCTTTCAATTTTTTTAATCTATTCAATTTTCTTTATCTTTAATTTATTCTACTATATTTGATTTATTATTTAAAGTGCCTGTACTTTTCCGTTCTACTTCAAAAAATGAAGTTATGAATGATTACTTGGTACCAAAGGTAATTTTCAAATAATTTTTTATAGTTCAATTTTATTTATCAATAATATTAACTTTAAAAAATTCTCATTTAGGGAACTCCAATGTTGATTTCTATCTATGCAATCCATCATGATCCTTCAATTTGGGGGTGATGATGCTGAATATTTTAACCCATCAAGATGGCTTGATCCTGTAATAAAATCAAAAGTAACAAATAGTAATTTCTTACCTTTTAGTGCTGGTCAAAAAAATTGTTTAGGAATGAAAGTGGCAGATTTAGAATTTAAAGTTATCTTATCTGTGATCATTAGAAATTTTGAGTTTAAATTAGTTGAAGGTTTTAATTTTGAATTGAAACTTTTTGGTTTATCTAAACCTACTCCTGGAATTGATTTGTTGATTTCAAAAGTGGACTATTAATCCGTTCTTGAAATAAGTTTATTCATTGTAGATTATTTTAAATTATATAGAAGTTTTGTTTTGTCGTTGTTTTTCTTGTTTTATTTAACAATGTATATTTTTTTCATCAAAATAAATTTATTTTTTAATTAACAAAAACATGCAGCTATCTAGTCTAATCATAATAAATAATTATATGTTTATAGCTTTAAACCAAATCTTATTAATAAAAAACCTGCTCATTATAAAACGAAGTATACAAAGATTAAGTTATTCTTACAAATATATTTAGAAATTAACTTTTGATTCTTAGCTTTAATAAAACAATACAAGTAGTCATACTTGCATAATGGTGTATATGGTTTAATGCCATCTAGAATGGCGTGTTCGAAAAATCTTGCGTTTTGATTCTGGGTATATAGTAAATTAGTACAGTATGATAGTATAAGTTAGTAGGTACATACGAAAATTAAAAAAAGATAAGAAAAATTGTACTCCGATGTACGAATACATATTTAATGCATAATCGATTATGATGATTCCTATATAGTTTTTCTTTTGGATAACAATTCAACTTTTTAATCAATTTTTGTAATTATGGATTATATATCCGACGTCGAAGAATTTGAAGTAAAATATATTTTTTTTTAAAAATATATATATTTATAAATGATAAATATGAGCTTGTTTCATTATTAAGAATTAGAAACCGAATCATTAGCAGCGAAATCAATTAATAAATTCTGGAAATAGCATGCTTTATATCCCGATTGAATTAAAACTATAATAAATGGTTGTTAAAAATTAAACAGGCTCATAAAAATTCTACAGAATGATAAAAGCAAAATGAAAAGGCAGCAAATCGCATCAAATAGAAAGGGTAGATTATTTTAAGGTAGAGGATATATATATCATTTTTCTTTTGATTTTGATGGCAATTGTTTATTTTTAATATTTTTAATATTTTAATTTATTAAATTAACTGTATTTAAATTTCTAAGTTATAAAATATGTCTTTCTAATTTTAATGGTGGTAAAATCATTCAAATTGGTAAAATTTAATAAGAAACATGCCTTTAAAGATCAGATATCATTTTTGTCGATTACGGTATGATTCCCCGAAAGTTAGTTCCCCGCCAGCTCATTTTTCCGACACTATATCCCCGACAGAATGTTTCACCTACTGCACTTTTTGTTGACAGAATCTTTCCTCGACATACCATGTTTTCGACATCCCCTTTCCGTGACATCTCATATTTTCGACAAGACATTTATCTGACATGACATATTTCTAATTTGACTTTTCTCCGACACTAATTCCGACAAGAACGATAAACCCAGTGATCATCACATCACGTGAAATCATGCAAAACGTCATTTGTTTACTAGCACTATCAACTCGGCCTAAATTAAACTATCACCTAACCCTAATCTAACCCTAACCCTAACCCTAATTTAGGCCGAGTGCTTAATCATGTGATGTGATGAACACGAATATATCACTCTACCCAATAATTATATTTCTAATCGGGGAAAGATCTTGTCGGAAAAAGATGTCGGAAACATGTCATGTCGGAAAAATATTCTTTCTGAAATACGTCATGTCAGTAAAATGTCTTTTCGAAAATATGTCCTGTTAAGAAAAGGGGAGGTCGAAAACATGGTATGTCGAGGAAAGATTCTGGGAACTAACTTTCGGGGAATCAAGCAACAACCTTTTTGTCATATAATTATCATATGATATAAACCAATCACAGTAAACAGTTTTATGTAACCCAGCAAATTTGGGCCCCGTCAAGGTCAGGACTAGAGATGAGCAGAATGGCATTTTTCTGTACCATGCATGCGCATGATTTGTTACGCACACGCACGCACGCATGCATAATATATATAACGCAGTTAGAAAATATGTACAATATTTAATAGTAACTTTTGATTCACTGGTCCATTTTTGATGGGTTTGCTCCAAAATAATCGTATCAATAAGACGATACAAACTTATTAAAATCCCAATCATGAGTCTCGAGGTCACTAGGATTCTGTATCACTTTTCTATCCTAATATTATAAAATGAATTCAGATATACTGTTGCATCTAAAGTAGCCCTCTATCTAAAGTAGCAACTTTATATATCTAAAGTAGCGCCTGACTAAAATTACAACTTAATGCATGCATGAAGATCTAATTTCAGGGGGCTTAATTTTAGTCAGGCACGAAATTTGATTGGTTATGAATTTAAATGCTTTTATAGTGGTTTAAATGCTTTATAGCGGTTTCAAGATGATATATTTTACCTGCGGTTGGGTGTTTTTTTTTTATTTTTATTTAATATATATCGATAGAATATTTCTGGTGTCAGGAAATTTTGTCGCCCCGGTAAAATCAGCCGCGATTAGATCGTCGACACTCGCAGCTCCTTGTCGATTCCTACATTTTCCGATTACACCGATATTACTGCATTTTTTACGCATCATTATCTCATTCCTTTTAGCAAACTTACGTTTTAATTCTTAATACTACATTTAACAATCCATTACATCGTTTTCAGCTATTTGTTGATTATACTTCATGCCATGTAATCCCGTTCATGAGTTTAATCGCGGGAATGATTGTAGGAATTAGCATAAAGAATGTATTTAAGAGAATGGATTTCGTCAGAGGGAAAAAGTGATCAACAACCGTTCTAATAATTTTGGTAATAACATAATACACTCGCTCTCCCATATAAATTACCTTCTTGTTAATATCCTAATGATCACGGCTTATTGCTGAACACGGCAACAATTTTTATAAGTCTATCCCGAACTATGTACGTACGTAATTAATATGCTCTATTCCATTTTTGAAAGAATTAACCAAGTTTTTGACAACTATGATCAAATTTTATTGCTATACTGTACGTACCTGTTTTATGTAACATAAAATTTCTAATTTTAGAAGGAGGTTAAAGTGAAGTGAAATTTAGTTAGGAGGTTTATTTATTTATATCAAGAATGCGGTAGTTTATGCACCATGTAGATCATGTATTAACTTCCACTCTAACCCAATCCAACAATTTCATGTATAAAACTTTTCGTAAATTGGTCATAAGATGCAAAAATTTGTTCTTCCTTAGTAAATGATTGGCTTACATGTGCTGCGCAGCAGTACATGTAAGCCAATCATTTACTTTATTGAAGTGATGATCTAATGTCATTTGTAATACTTCATTATTATAATCAATGGCTTGCCATTTAAAGTAAAATTGGGTTTAAATTTTAGCCAACTTTTATTAAAAAATGATTCATAATACCAGTACGATCACATGAAATGTGAGAGGGATGGTTCCGTTCAACTTTCTTGATGCACTACGAAAAATCCTTTTTGGTTGGAATAATGATTTTCATTTATTCACGATTACAATATACCAGTACGATCACATGAAATGTGTGAGGGATGGTTTAATTAATGTTTTTGGGCGTGGCCTATGCTGATTTTCGCAGAATCCTTTTTTAGTAGAAGTAATGGTTTTCATTTATTCATTTTTGGAAGGAGTCAACATTTTTACATATACTGTAACGTCATAAGTCGATTATGCAATATTATGCAAACTTGACGTTATTGATTATAAAATTTGAATCTAAATTTATAGTTCATCCGTTTAAATGTTTTAATTGATTACTTGCGCATTACGACATTTTAGATCATTCAAAAAATTTATAATAGTAGTTACTACACGATATTCTAGAAATCTGTAACATTTTTGATCATCTACATGATTGGGGATATATGGGCGTGAGTCAATAGAATCAAATTTTTTATAATAAAATTTTTTGAAACTTTGAACAGAAATAATTTAACAAAAATTTAATCAAATTTGATAAAATTTTTTAAATTAATTTCATAAACTTATAGAATTAATTTTAAAAAAATTTTATCAAATTTGATCAAGTTTTTGTTAAGTTATTTTGATTTAAACTTTTAAAAAAAGTTACTAAAAAAAATTTGCTTGATTTCTATTGATGGCAGCCCATATGGCCAGTTTGTTAATATTTAATTGTTGCATGCGAATATTCTATGATTACATTTATCATAATGGTTTGCCATAGATTATTACTACATTTTTGATTAATAATGTATTGTATCTAAATCGGGTATAGAGTAGGAATCGTTGTATTAGTCAAGATAGTTAATATTAATCATACAATTGTCAATCTGTAATTATCACCTTTAGAGTATCGTAATAAGTTCGTAAGTGAATTAATAATCTATATGTGAAAAATTGAGATGTTACACCTTTGTGACATCTTAACTATGATATGTACATTTAGTACATTCCTGGTTTTAGCGTGACTGCGTCGCGCAGCTACCCTAATTATTTAAGTCTTGAACATAGGCTTGAACAATCTTAAATATTGGACAAAAAACATAGTTTGGACACATTTAATGTACAATACTGGGTCAACCTATATACATGTTGATGAAATTATTTTGGGTTTTAAAACCCAAACTAAAAATTTTTTTCAAAATTGGTTTGATCATTTTACTTAAAACCTAAAACTTTTTGAATCTTTTTTTGAATAAATGAAATTATAAGGAATATAAATATATAAATTTTATTTAATTTATTTTTGAAAACCTAAAATAGGCTTTTTCAAAAATCAATTTTAGTAGTATATAAAGTCAACCTGTAGGTTGACCTATAGGTAACCTTTGGTTTACCCATAAATAACCCATAAGTTAATCTATAAGTATTTGTGAGTTGGTGCAGATTAAAGGTAGGGTTTTATTTTATAGAGACATGACACCATAGTGATTAGCCAATCAAATTCGATCACATGTATTATGTGTTTGTGTTGAGCATTTGATATATGTGATCGAATTCAATTGGTCAATTACATATACTTAAAAAAACTTATTAAAAAAATTATTAAAAAAATTTATTAAAAAAATTATTAATAAAAAAAATTATGTACCTTTATATGTTTTTATTTTTTAATTAAAATTAGGGTAAGGCTGCTCCAATTTAAATCGATATTTAACATAACTCCCCTCTCAATTGAGCAAATTATGGGGGAAGTTAAACAACATATATATATATAACCTTTAGATTCAAATTTCTCTTTTCATATTACTAAAATGAATCCATACAGAAAGATCACCAAAATTAGAGTAGCCGCATAATACAGTCATGCTAAACCTAGAAGCATTATATAAGTTAGTTAGAATTAATTAGTAAAATTTTATGAATCATATAAGATTTTATAGAATTTAATTAATAAAATTTTATAAAATCTTATTATACACAAATTTTTAATATTAATTTTAACTTTATGCACTAAGTAAACATGTATAGCACCTAAAAATATATCAAATCAGCAGGGTTAGTTTTATTTTAGTTGTAATTTAGAAAATAGATGCATAATTTTGGATTTTTGATCAAAAAAGTCAAATTTAAGCATATTTTCTCCAAATTTCAAGTAAAATAAAAACAATACTGCTGATTTAATGTATTTTTAGGATCTAAACAAGTTTACTTAGTGAATTATGTTAGAATTAATTAGTAAAATTTTATGAATCATAAGATTTTATAGAATTTTATTAATAAAATTTTATAAAATCTTATAATACACAAATTTTTAATAATAAATTCTGACTTTATGCACTAAGTAAACATATTCAGCACCTAAAAACGCATCAAATTGGAAAGTTATTTTTATTTACTTAAAATTGGAGAATAGATGTATAATTTTGGATTTTTGATCAAAAAAGTTAAATTTAAGCATCTTTTCTCCAAATTTCAAGTAAATTAACAATTCTACTGATTTAATGTATTTTTAGTTTCTAAATAAGTTTATTTAGTGCATGTAGTTAGAATTAATTAGTAAAAGTTTGTGAATCATAAGATTTTATAGAATTTTATTAATAAAATTTTATAAATCTTATAATACACAAATTTTTAATAATTAATTCTAACTTTATGCACTAAGTAAACACGTATAGTACCTAAAACTACATCAAATCAGCAGGGTTATTATTATTTTACTTAAAATTTGGAGAATAGATGCATAATTTTGGATTTTTGATCAAAAAAGTCAAATTTAAGCATCTTTTCTCCAAATTTCAAGTAAAATAAAAGCAATATTGCTAATTTAATATATTTTTAGGCTCTTAACAGTTTACCTAGTGAAATAAGTTAAAATTAATTAGTAAAATTTTATTAAAAATAAGATTATATAAAAATTTATTAATATAATTCTATAAAATCTTAAGATTCACAATATTTTACTAATTAATTCTAACTTATAGCACTAGATAAACTTATTAAGAGCCTAAAAATATATTAAATCAGCAATATTGCTTTTATTTTACTTGAAATTTGGAGAAAAGATGCTTAAATTTGACTTTTTTGATCAAAAATCCAAAGTTATGCATCTATTCTCCAAATTTCAAGTAAAATAAAAATAACTCTGCCGATTTGATGTATTTTTAGGTGCTGTACATATTTACTTAGTAAGGTGAGTAAGGGTATTTTGACGAAGTTAAAGTTGGCACAATTCAAATTTTTTTACTAACCGAAGAAGCTTCAAATAATTATAATAGCATGCAAACTAGGCTCTTTTAGAAAAGATTTACATAAAAAGAATTATAGTACAATGAACCATTTTGGGCCAAAATTATCATGACATTTATAGTACATATAAAAGGAATTTGGGGGGGATAGGGGTATTTTGACGAATTTGATATTTACACTTAATTTTCCTCCCCCCTGGAAAAAAAATTCATTATTATTGTTTTTACGCTTTTGGTTCTCTTTTTCTTGCTTTCTTTGCTCACGTTATTCCCGTTTTTTAGCTAATTCTTGTTCTCGGGCAGCTTTTCATTGGGCTGTTAATTCTTTTTTTTTTATTTTTCTTCAATCTTTGCTTCCGCTTCTTCGTTTAATTTGTTTAACCTTTGCCAACTTTCTTCATTAGTAAGAAGTTGTGCAAAGGGAAGCGTTTTCCTTTTTTTAGAGACGGCAACTTCGGATTCGGGCTGATTTTCTGAAGATGCTTCTGGAATTTCAGTCCGTGAAGCATGAGGAACCACATACTTAAGAACTGAGCGTAAAGAAAAACTTCCTGGATTTATGTAAGTATTCAATTCCTCTTTGGTTTCAGCAAGTTAGTATTTTAATAACTCATTCTCATTCAAAAGGAATTCATAATTTTTTTCTAGTTGGGAGAAACTTGAGCGAGTGAAACGAGTTGGTTTATGAGGTGATTGTAATACTAAAGACGATGCTAGAGGTAACTCAACAGAAGATTGGTTAGATGAAGTTGAAAGATCAAATTGTTCAGTTGCTAATGATGGGTTTAAACGATCTGAACTAATAGCATCTGGATTGAACGGCCATATGCCAGTAGCTTTATAAGCGTTGCAAATAGCCGATGGTGTGTAAGTTTCAATAAAAGCAGGACAAAAAATTTTTGCGAAGGTACGTTTTACTACTATCTTTCCAGTACTGTTATAATACTTGTCACATTCTTTTCTATATTCTCTTTTTAATTTAGCAAAAGGAATTTCAGACGGCTGTAATACGTGTGTCGTGTGAGGTGGAAGCGCATAAAGAAGGATTCCATTTTGGCTGCAGAAATCGACGCTCATATAGCTCACATGACTTTTGTGGCCATCAAGTATCAACAGTACTGGGCGGATAGGCGAGATAGAATTAATAAAATGGTTAAGATACATTCGTAAAAGCTCTTCACGCATGTATCCTGTTTGTGTAAAACCCATTACAGCCCCAGAAGGTGCTCCTTCCAACAATCCAGGAATTGCACGAACACCCTTATAAATAATAAGAGGTAGAATGTATGCTTTTGCAGCTGAAATTGTTGAGCAAACGAAATATGTTCATTAGAATTTCCTTGCGCAATTTTATGAACTTGATGTGTGCCTTTTTTTGCAATAACTTTTTCCAATGCAGGCACAAGAGTAAATTTGGTTTCATCCATATTCCAAATTTGCATGGCGTAAGTAAGTTTTCATCAATAATTTGTTTAAGCTTGTTAAAATGGTCTCTAACAATTGTTGCATTGGCTTTTTGTGCCCGTGCTTCAGACAATTCTTGGGGAATGCGGAATGACAAGTCGGAATAGTCTCTCATGAAATGAGACCACCAAGATTGACCTGGGCCAGTTTCACCGAATGGATGCTGTCGCTTGTTTTGCTGCATAATTTCCATTATGCAGTGGTTAACTCCAGATTTGGTTAAACCAAACCCGAGCTTTTGCATGTTAATGCAATATCCAACAAGTTGTTCCTCCTCATGTTTGGTAAGTACTGTTGGTGGTCCCTGATGATTAGGTGGACCACCATTTTTGATTGCACATCGGAGTGTGGCTTCTGAAAGCCCAAAATCATTTGCAATGCTGTTTACACTTGGGCGTTTAGAGACAACAGGGTATTTATTTAATTCAGCAAGTGCTGCGCTGATTGAATCACGTCGATTAGTATAAGCTTGCATGATTTTATCAAAAATATCACGTAATGAAAATTAATATATAGCCCGTTATATATAAGTTAGTAAGTGATCAAATATAATTAAATGTGGTCAAATTTTAATAAAAGAAACTTTAAAATTTTTTTATGAAAGTAACGTAAATTAATGCGAATAGAGGGTGTGACAAATAGGTTATTAACCTGGCGTGATGAACAGTTTATTAATTTTGGTATAACAAATTATTTATTTAATTGGCGTGATAAATATGTACAGCTTGTGTGACAAATAAACAGCTGAATGTAACACAAACTTATCTGGCGCGTGCATGACAATAAACAACTGAATGTTACACAATCTTATCTGGCGCGTATGTATACGTGCAGAGTAAAAAATCTCAATACACGTTCGTCAAAATACCACGTAGAATACTTATTTAATACTTGTCCTTCAAAAGCCCACATTTTTTGTTTCAGTGATCAGAATTAGGTTTTCTTTGCACCATTTAATTCGCCTCAATGAGACGATTCGAATGGTGTAAAAATCTTTCGATTCTTATCAGTAAGTTATGTTCTGTCACTGAGTATATTTAATTCGTCAAAATACCCTATTGGCGATTGTATGTTTTTTTTGTCTAATTTCTTATCTAGTGATCAGAATCAAATGATTTTTATACCATTTGATTCATCTTATTGAGATGAATCAAACGGTGTAAAAATTGCTCGATTCTGATCATTGGATCACGTGATATTGACGAATATGTATAGTTTGTCAAAATACCCATATTCGTCAAAATACCCTTACTCACCTTACATAAAGTTAGAATTAATTATTACAATTTTGTATATAATAAGATTTTATAAATTTTATTAATAAAATTCTATAAAATCTTATGATTCATAAAATTTTACTAATTAATTCTAACTTCATACACTAATTAAGCTTGTCAGCAGCAAAAAATAAATATAAGTATATTCAGACTCAGACCAGTCTGTATAAAATTTAGAGTCTGAGTCTGTTCTGATCCTGGACCAGACCTGATCCGGATCTATTCTGATCGTGGCCATATCTGAACGGGATCTAATCATTTGTTGTTTAAGTTCCCCCCTCTAAAAAATTTTGAACTTGTTATGTTAAACAAAGAATTAATTTGGAGTGGCCTAAGGGTTAGTTAGGAGTTAGGGTTAGGAATTTTTTATAAGTAAAAATTGCCTGCCTTCTTGACATTTTTTATTAATGCTCTGAGACAGGTTTAGATATTCATTTCTTGTATTTTTAGTGTTTTTTACTTTTTTGTTGTTTTTTGTCTCATTGGGCTGATCTGTGATGATCAAAATTTTACAATTTGATTAGCTATTAGTCACATTATGGTGCCTGGCTTTAACAGTTCCCTGAAAATGGTAGATATAGTGGAAAACCCAAGAAAAAACACGGAATAGAAATAACAAGAAAATGGAATGAAATAGAACAAGAACAAACCAAAAATACAAAGAAAGAATCCACCAAGAACCGACTGGAAACCCAAATAAAAACAGTGAACCTATCCACTGAAAATTGCTAAATTTACTAAAAGAACCCACAGAAAATTAATGAAAAGTTACTGAAGAAACCCACAAAAAAACAATAAAGAACCCTGAATGAACCCACTAAAAACGACAAAGAACTTATAGAAAAACCCTACCAAAACTGATGAAAACTCACCAAAAAATGGCAAAGAACCTCCTTTTGAGAAGACATAATAAAAACCCTACGAAAAATAATGAACCTATTGAATTAACCAACAAAAAAAACTAGAAGTACCTGCCAAAAAAACAACCTATTGAATTAATGAAATTCACTGATCTAAATACAACTTTATACTTCTACTGCAGCTCCAACAACTACTCTAATGGCAATTCAATGATGGCTCTAACAAAAATGAAAAAAAACAATCTACTGAATCACTGAAATTCACCGTAACTTCATACCCTACTATGGCTCTTACAACTACTGAAATTTACTGTAACTTTATACAACTCCAGTGATGGCTCCAATGATGACTCCAGCAATGCTCAAAAAAAATAAACATTAATAATAAATTAAAAAAAATAAAACAAAAATAAATAAAAAAATTAAATCAAAAATAAAAAAATTCTTTATATGATTGGCAATCTGTAAAATGATTGGTCCAATTATATAGAGTCACCATGGCGATATGTTGGTATTGACATTTTGCTTTAAAGTTAATAATATATTTTGTATTTATAAAAACTATTGCATGCATTAACTTTTCAAATTTATTTTTTATTTTATATTTATATATACATATATACACATATATAACTTATATATATATATAAGTACAAAGATAATACAAAAATTGTACAGTAAAATAAATTTTTTAAATTGTTATTATTAATAAATTAAAGAATCTAAACTTTAATTTTTTGTATAATTTGTATAAAGTAATATACCAGAAACATTGTGTAATATATAGACAAAAATCTTCAAATTCAGTAATTATTTAATATAAATAATAAAATTAAATAAAACTTGAGCCAATTATTTATATAATATTGGATGGCTATTGAGAATAAAAGTAACTATTTAATTAGAATTATAAGTCTGATAATGAATTTCTTATAAGTCAATTATGAATTTTTGTATATATAATCTGGTTATTTATAGATTTTAGTACATTTATATCTGGTTATAGACCTGATTAGACCATACAAAGTTAATTTTATTATTTGCTAATCCATTTTTTCAATTTTTATAATTTTTTTTAAATTCTAATTGTGCCAATTAGCAAAATAAAAAATTATCTTTAGATATTAATTTATGAAAATAACTTCTTTTAACTGGTGGTAATTTACCAGTTACACAACAGATTATGACATACTTACAGTTACACAGGCTAAATTACTTATACATTTTTTTTCTTCTCTTTATACTTCTAATGTATGTTACTTACGACTGCATGTTTGCAGGTTATTTACACAGCTACTTCATTCTTTTTAAATATAAGAAATAAGGTTGTTATTATTTTTACTTTGAGGCGTTATGAATTCAGATCTACCTACATTCTCTAACTGTTATAGTTCTAATTCTGGTATATAATAGGTCACAAGCTACTTTTTTTACGGCTATTGTAAACCTGATCTACATAAGTATTCTAAACGGTGTAATTTATTAGTTTTGAAACATAAGGTTGTTATAAATTTTTGTTTTAATATTGGTCTGAATTCTGATCTTCATATGTACTCTAATAGTTATTGTGCAAAATTCTGTTAAATTAGGTTAAACGGTAGTTCTCGATATTTTATACTCTAAAATTATGACGAATGAAATGGTTGAATATGAATATTTGATATCTGGCAAAGGCAGTAATTCTTGGTAGTATTCGAAGTCTGCTGAAAGTAGTAATTCTTCGTATTTGATATCTACTAATGACGGCAATTCCTACAGACAACATACCTTTGGATTGTATTGGAAAGAAGGCGCTTCAGATGGACAAAATCAACAATCTTCTCTGTCTTCACTCTCTTTTCAAGATTTGAATCTGCTTTATAATAATCAATGGTCTACTCAGGTAAATTATCTATTGGTTCAGCTTTATGATTCTTAACTAAAAAAGGTACTAAAAAAGGTTAATTCATTTAGGTTCTATATTCATTTTATATTCAAAATGTAACTTCGTTGGCAAACGATACACCAATAAATGGTTTTATTGAACCTTCATGTAGTGGTCTCAATAATGAAGAATTACAATTAATAAATGAAAGTTACAGTGAGATTAATAACTAAGATGAGATTATTAACTACGATGCGATTAATGCCTACTTTGAGATTAATGATGACTATGATAAGATTAATGATTAATGTTGAAATAGGCGGAAATTGATAATTATCCCAAATTTTTAGCAGTTTATATAAACAGTCTTGAATTGGTTTCGAGCTGACCTAATACTTAAGAATTTTAGACCAGAATTAAGCTTCCGGCCCGAATTATGCTAAGGCCTTAAGAATTTAGGGTTAGGGTCGGTCAGCATTATACCATCCCTGCCTGGTGTATTAGGAAAACCTCTAGGCCGGTGTTAGCGACCCGCATTATGCTTTGTTTTGACTGATCCTAACCCTAAATTCTAGACCGCGGCCTATCAAAAAGATATAAAAGGTTATATAGAATATTTTATATTACAAATATAAGAAAATAAAGCCGGTTATAACTACTGGTATGTATATAATTTTATTTATACATGTAATTATAATTTATGTTACACAATAAATAGATAATTTTACTACCAGTTATAATTAGCAATTGCCTTAATTTATAATAAATTAAAAAATTTAACTAACTAATTCAAGTTTTCAGATTCTATAATGCAAAATAAAAAATCAATTTTGTCTAGTCTTATTTATAAATTTTTATAAGATTATAAGATTTGATTACTTTGTTACTATTATAATTTTTAAACATATATTTATATGATAATATTATAAAAACAAATTGATAAAATTTAGATGAATTTGAATTAATAAATTTTTTTTTAATATTTCTAGTTTTAATGCTAGGGGCACTGATGGAGCAGAACTCTGGACAACTAGTACAGAGGTTATACATTATGCATTTTAGCAAAAACCCCAAAATTTGAGAAGCAAAAAATGGTTTTGGCAATTATTTTGGCATCTAGTGGTCCAATTTGGATGAACTTTTTTTTAAAATGAAGCTTTTAGTGATGCATATCTAACAAAAAAGTTCATTCAATTCAGATCACTGGATCAGAAGTTATTTAAACAAATATAGTTTTGTCATATTTAGCAAATTAGCAAAAAATCTAGTTATGATCTATATAAGAGATGTCCAGTCCTATTGGCACTCTTTTTATTAAGCTCAATGTTTATTATAGGCTTTTCTAATTAGCAAGATCCCCTACATGTTTATGTGCTATATACATTTACTATTTACAGTATACATCGGGAAAATAAAAACATTAATAATCTGCAGTAATATTCAAATTTATCAAATAAGTTCAGAATTTTGTTTAAAAAATTGCAAAGATCTTCAAAATTTAGATTTTTGCATTTCTTCGCAGATTTTTTGCCAAAAATCTGTGAAAATATTAAAAAGTATAATATTCGCAGATTATAATAGAATTGGGAAAATAAAAACATTAATAATCTGTAGTGATCTTTAAATTTATCAAACAAGTGCAAAATCTTGTTTAAAAAATTACAAAGATCTTCAAAATTTAGATTTTTGCAGTTTTTCGCAGGTTTTTAGCAAAAAATCCGTGCAAATATTTAAAAAGTATTATCTTTGCAGATTATAATAGGCGTGCCTATTATAATCTGCGATAATCTCTAAAATTATAATTTCAATACTTACTTGCTAGTAAGAACACAAGAAAATTAATAAACAAACCAACCCGAGAATAAATAAATAAAGTAAAAAAACACGGTTTTTTTATTCACTTTTTTTTTATTTAAAATTTGAAATAACACGATGGTGGGAATAAAAGTAAATTTCTGGTTATTCCCATACGTATTTCTGTACTTTTTTTTTATATTTTATTAATTTTAATTTTATTAGGGGTTTTTTTTATTTTAATTTTTATCGATTTTTTTTTATTTTAATTTTATCGATTTTTTTTATTTTAATTTTATTGATTTTTTTATTAAACAGTTTTCTTTTTTTTATTTTTACTGTACTGTATATATATATATATTTTTATTGTCTGTATTTTATTTTTTTTATTTTTTGATTTTTATTTTTTTTGTTTTTTTTTATCTTTTTTTCGATTTTTTTTTTATTTTTTCTATTTTTCGATTTTTTTTTTTATTTTTTCTATTTTTTTTATTGTTTTTTTCGAATTTTTTTTTATTTTTTTTCTATTTTTTTTATTGTTTTTTTTTCTTTTTTTTTTATTTTATTTTATTTTATTTTGTCTT
>QKWP01000342.1:271189-299286 GCA_003550325.1 Gigaspora rosea | reverse complement strand
AACTTTATTATAAAATTTTTTTAAAATTATTAAAAAACTTTGGTGTAATAAAAGTTTAAAGTTTTTGTTTTGGAACTTTTACTATAGAATTTTTTTCTTTAGGTTTTCTCAAATTTTATATGTTCCCGTCTATAAAAAAAATTTTCACTTCTAATACAAGTCTTAATTTTTACAAGTAAATCATATAAAGTCAAATAATGAAAGTTGTCATCCTTTATATAAACTACAATATTGTATTAGAAACTATATTTTAAAACCAATATTTAAAGAATTTGCCAAGATATTGTAAAATATTTTTTTGGTTAAAAAATTTCTTTAAACTTTAATATTTTCAGCTTATAAGCAACATAAACTTTTTGTTTTATAATAATTCTTGTTTTTAAATATTATAATACCAGATTTTATTTAAATATCTTAAATAATTAAAAAAATAGATCAGAGGTATATTTATACTAATTATACAGGCAAATTTGCCTGTGAAGTAGTACAAACTAAGGGATAGTATTGTAAGTATTTGAGTTCTTAGAAGTAGTAATAGATATATATCATTTCAAAAAGGTTATGCATTCTAAAAAAGAATTTATATATAAGAAACAAAAAAATTAAATTAGTAACTTGTAAATTATTTCTTTTTATAATTCATCATAGCAGAAATATATAAAAATATAAATTATTAAAATTATAATTATTAAAATAAAAATAACTACATTATTCTCATAGGAAGCTAAAAAAAATAAAAAATAATATAATAATTTACAGAGCCTTTGTTTTATTAATTTCATACTCGGGAAATTCTTTTTTAACAAACTATTAAAATTTTTTTCTTAGGTCTAAAACCATGCATAGCTTCATAGTCATATTGGTTTTTAAATAATATTAACCAATTTTTTCTTTTTCTGCTATAGCTGCTATAAAGAGTAGTGAAGCTAATAATTAAATTAGTGTAAGTGAATAAAATAATCTTAAATCACAAAAAATTTAATAATTAACTATCTATTTCTATATTTTAGGTTATATTTAACATAATTAAGGATTATATTAAAGAGAGGAATAATTCGAGAACTGAACTGCTTGTACTAGATGATATTTTGGTCATAAGTTTTTTAAATTGTTCAAGAAAGTTACCAATTTCCTCTAAAATAGCCTATTGATTATGTGAAATAGTGTAATTATAAAGATCACTGTAAGAATTAGTAAGAGTATTAAGTGCCTATAATATGCTATTAGAATTTATATTTTAAAAAGCAAAGATAATAATTTTTGTGATAATATAAAATTAAATATAGAAAGCCTACTAGCTTGAGAGATAGTCCATTTTTATTATTTCAAATATGAAATTTCATCTTGTAGGGCAATCAGAGATTGGCTTATAAAAATCAATGTAACATATATTATATGAACTTTTCAGAACCTCAAGACATTGAGGTGTTATATGAATTGCAGTATTAAGTTCTCAGATCTTAATTGTTCCTTGTTAGTATATTAATAAAATTTTTAATTAGCATTTATAAAATTTATATTAATACTTTAGAAATATGCTTCTTTATTTGGTCCAAAGCTATCTGTACTGCTAAAATAAGAATATGATTAAAACATCAGAATCAAAATAATCTGCATTCCAATCAAAATTCTCCTCTTCTTTTAATTTTTTCCAATTTATAAACAAAAATACTATTATTTGTAGCATTATCTAGTATTATAGCAAGAAGCTATCAAAAAAAGAAAATATAATATATAAAATGCATACTTTAAATGCTATTTGAAACTATATTTAATATACAATGTCCTTAAATCATATTGAATAGCATTGAAATATGACATTCAATTTTTTAAATTAATTTTAATCAATAAAAAAAAAGACATTTTTATAAATAACTACTTTTGATACAATTTCATAATCTTTTAGTACACTAAAAAATCTATTTGAAATATTTACTCTATCATGCTTTCTACTTAACAAACCAAAATCAACTAGTGTCTCTTGAAGGGCCCAATTCTTATCTATATAGTAAGCTATAACAAAAATATAAGCTTTGTTATTGGGAGACATCCAGAGGTCTGATGTGAAGGAGTTTTTAGAATTAATAGAAGAAAGTATTCCTATAGCATTTAAGTAATGAACATTAGTATAACTACTATAATAATATACAGTATTAAATTGTTTTTTTGATATCTTTAACAATATCATTATGACCAAAGTTATATATATTATGTAAATGTTTAATTGCATCAAGTTTTTTTTAATAACAAGTACAGTCGCACTCCCATATAATCACACCCTCGGGACTCAGAAATCTGGTGACTATGTAGAGATGTGACAATATAAATTTTTTCTATAAAATCACTTTTATATAAAAAATAAATTATAGTGAATATATAGAATTATAAAATTCGTAAGATTTAATCAAACTTCAACATCAATTTTCTCGATAACCAATAATTATAAAAGGCTCAAATTTTTATCACATATAGTATCCATATTTATTTATAATATATTAAAATTTTAGCTGAATTGGATTACAGTAATAGTTCTTGAGAAATCGCTTGTATACAATAGTCAATTTTTTTAAAAAAATTGATTATCGTATACTAGCAATATTTCAAGAACTAACCACCCAATTTAGCTGAAATTTTAATATATTATAGAGGAATATCGATATTATCTATGATATAAATTTTAGCCTTTTTGAATTAATGGTTATCGAGAAAATTGATGCCAAAGTTTGATCAAGTCTTACGAATTTTTTAGAACATAAAAAATTCGTAAGACTTAATCAAACTTTGGCATCAATTTTCTCGATAACCTATAATTAAAAAAGGCTCAAAATTTTTCTATAGACAATAGCTATATTCCTTTATAATATACTAAAATTTCAGCCAAATTGGATTGTTAGTTCCTATGATATTGCTTGTATACGATAATTAATTTTTTTTAAAAAAATAGACTATCGTTTACAATCGATTTCTCAAGAACTATTGATCCAATTAAGCTAAAATTTTAATATCATATAAAGGAATATAAATTATATCTATGGTAAAAATTTGAGACCATTTTAATTATTGGTTATCGAGAAAATCGATGTTGAAATTTGATTAAATCTTACGAATTTTTTGTTATAATGTTAGTAAATTCACTATTAAAAATGTGATATTATAGACAATTGTTATTATTTAAAAAGTTTTAAAATTTAAAATTGTGATTTTATAGAAAATTGTGCTTTTATAGAAATAAATTATTTATATTTGTTTGTAAAATTTGGTGATAGTGCTTATATAGTAATTGTGACGTTATAGAAAGAAATTTAATATAAATATAATCGGGACCAAACTTTTAAGTGATTAAATAGGAAATGTGACTATGAGGGAGGTGACTATATGGGAGTGCGACTGTATTAATTTTTTTTTTATTAACAAAATTTTTTTTTATTTATTTTATTTTTTTTTATTTATTTTATTTTGTAATATAATTATGATGTTTACCTTTAGTTCTCTTTTTTTTTGAGTCGTAAAGTGACATAATTACATTCTTAATTGCATCTCCTTTTACTAGTTTGGCAGTAAAATTTAGGTATTGTATAATATTAACCAAGTCAGGTCTTCAATTATTGTAAGCAGGCATTGATGGTCAACTATCCAAATAGTGAACATATTATGAAGATTTATATTGTCAATTAATACTATAGCTAAAGAGTCTTCAGAATACTAAAGTTTTTTTCAATTTAGATTAATTTTTTTAAAAAAAAAATCAAAAAAATTTACCTTGTAAAATTCTTTAATAGTGTTACATTTATCTTGTGTCTTTTGTTTTTTTTTGCAATATTCTTCTGTTATTACATATTGCACTTTATGTCTAAGTTCCAAATGACACTATAATGTGCTTGTTGTGCCATCTTTTCTACAAAAAAAGATCTTATTTAGACATTTTTCTACTTTACATTTAGCTATTTTTATTTCCTTTTGCTATATAATCTTCTCAAGAACTTCACATTTTACTTATGGGGTTTTGTTTGCTACTACAGTTGTTCTTGTTTATATCAACCTATTTGAACTACTATTATATTCATGTTGATATATATTAATGAGAATTTATATTAAAGTGATATATATGAGAGAATTTTAATATATAAAATTTATAAAAATTTGGATTGTGGTTTAGGTTGATATTAACAAGGTTGATATTAATGAGGATCAACTGTAGTACTATTATTATTGTTATTATCATAGTTATTGTTATAGCCATAATCATTACTATAATAATTATTATGATTATTATCTTAGTTAGTTGATACAAGTTCTTTTGATTGTATAGATAATATGTTTATTTTTATATAAAATTGGATATTATAACTCTATAAGAGCAATTTATCTTTAGGTTAGAGGAGTGACAAAAATCAGATAATTTTTTAGAGGGAAGGGGATAAAAAAAGTTGAAATTATATATAAGAACCTGACTATATATATATTAAGAAAGAGGGAGGGGGTAGGTCTCTGATAAAAAATAATCAGGTAATTAATGAAACTGCCCTTATAAGCATTAAGCCCAGCTCTTATAAGTGTATTTATTTATATATAATAAATAATTTTTTCTGTGTCTCCTCATTCTGTAATTTTAAAATTCTTTAAGTTGTTACCTATATTCCATAATTGTACTATTTTAGTTATGTTAATTCTATTTTAATCGTATTAGGCATTATTATGTATTCTTAGTAGCTTAGCTATGTGAATTTTCCCTAGTTGCATTTATGTGCTTGTATAAATCTATTAGAAGAATTGTACACAGGAAAGTATATTAAATTATAATTAGTAGTATAGATATCATAATTATAATCTTAGCATAGGTATCACTACCCTTGTTTATTATATATATCTAAATATATGCTCAAATAAATACTCTTTCTTTTTATAATAAATGCCTAATAAATTATTAATATTTGTGTCCTGTAAATTGATGCCAATTTTATATAACTTTCTAATATTAACTATTAGAGTTAAACTTGGCATAAAAGTACTAAGCTCTCCTATATGATGGCTATAATACTTTATTTATACCAAGAAGGTCAGAAAATTTTATGAAATTTATATTTGATCATGTTGCTATTAATATTAATTATGAAAAAATAATAATTCTTAATTTAATGTGGTCAACTCAAGTTTCTTAATACAATGAAAAAATAAATAGCTAATATTTTTAGCTTCTATAACAAATAGCTATTTTTATTATAATAAATTTAAAAGCTTGGAAAAAACCTTTATTGACCTTCTTGCAAAAAAGGTTTTATATATATTCTTAGAATCTTCTAGTTAATTGTATAGGTAAACCATTTATGATTTCTCTAATAATAATAAAAAAACATGGAACCAGGTCCGAGTCCATGGAAGGAGCCATTCAGTTACCAAAATGGAAATGCCAAGAAATTATAAAAAGTTAGAGCTAAGCTGCAAGTTCAGTACTGTAGAACTCTTGCGTAAGTAATATTACCAAGCTGTTAGTTGCAAAAAATCTTGTGGTTATTCCAATATAGCTATAATAAAAGGAAATAATAAATGATAAAATATTCCTTGAAAATTTATTACTTAAAAGCATTGATTAATTTCTATTTGTCCTTATCATGTTAGAAGCTTGAATTGATACTATTCTTACTCGGATTCTTTTATTTAACATTATCTTTATTAAACATTTAATTTGTGATTTGTGATAAAAGTTTAAATACTATAGTAAAAATTGGAGAAATTTATTATAATTTTTTATAATACAGAAATCTGTCTTTGCTTTCTATCAAAATAATTTTTTTACTAAGTAAATTTCTTTAACTATTTAATTATATTGTAAAAACAATTTTACAATTTTATTAAAAAATATTAAAATTAGTTTAGTAGATTGTAAGATATAAGCAAAATTATCTCTATAATTATATAAAAACTATATATATTTTGGGATTTCTAGATTTCTAAATAATAAAATTTTATATATAAACTTAATCTCATTTTTTATTATACTATTATTTAACTTCTATCATGAATCACAAATTAAAAATTATAAAAATACATGATGGAAATCTGCTCCACTTCACTACTTTCTCTTCTATCTTGACATATTTGTGCTCTTTCCAATTTTACTATATGCCAATAGATACAACTTTGCTTTTATGCTCTTTTCTTAATATGGCTACTATATATTTATGTGATCTTGTCACATAATAAAATATAAAATAAAAATCAAAATGTATGAGCCCACACTATGGTTGGTACATTCTATTTTTCAGTTTTTTTTAGTTATGCTATAGTATATAGTATATTTATCTTATGCATTTAACAACCAACCAAGTAGTAGGTGCAACAGATACAATAAACTTGTAGGGTAGTTCAAGCACAAAGAAGCCAGATTGTAATTAGGCAGAAAAGAGAAAATGAACAAGCCAAACAAAGTAAGAAAACACTAAAACTCAACTTTTATGTCTCCATATCTTTTTATAATCTTTATCACATGCAACTACTTGCTGTTATGGGCAAAAAAGTAATATTGATCATAAATTTATACTATGCCACATTTCATGTGATATCCAGTCATACATAATCTAAATGTACAAGGCTTAGCCTTACTATAGGGTAATTTAGTTATTCTATGCCATTTATTGTCTGATACACATGGTATGTTTAAGTCAGACAAAATAAAATAACATATAATTAAAGCTTCGCAGTTTCTCTAATATTCAGAAAGTATAAAAAGGAAGTTAGTTTAATCTTCTTAAGGGAATCTTTAGATTATTTATATTAAATTCAATAAAATATATAATCAACTCAGACTAAATTAATATATAAGCCACTTTTATACTGAATCATATTAAATTGTATAGTAGCTCTTTTACAAAATAGTTTATTTCTATGTGACTCTTAGCCAAAAGAAACTCACCTATGGCCAATGTTGGAATAGTTAACTAACTAATTCTAACCAAGTATAGTAATAATATTTAGTTGTTCATCTTAGCATTTAACTAGAGTATGACACTAGGAGATGAATTTTAGAAAATTCGGCTTAAGGAAAATGACTATGTTTTAGTATAACATATCTATTTTCATCTATATATGTTAAGGGTAAAATTCTTAGTGGAACTATTACAAGTATTTGTTAAATCACCAAGTCGCACTTCTAGTAAACTGGCTTCATATTATTTCTTGCATTATATAAATAAAATATTGTACATTTTATCTATAATACTGTATATTTATAGCCTTAATTTTATAAATATATATATATTTTTTTGATATGCATACAATTATATACATATCCATTGTTTTCATACTAGCCTCAATTTTATAACACTTAATTATATAATACATTTAAGCCCAAATTTATTGTAAGCCACAAATGGTAGTCCTCATAATAATAATCTTAACGTAACTTTGTCAATACCTAGTGCTAGAATTGTAAATAAAGTTTTATAATTATCTGATAAACAAATCCTAACCCAATTATCGTAAAGTAAAGTTTTGGCTCACAACTAATATTAATAGTATATCATATTATTTTCACCATAATAAGTAGCTGTTTATTTGGGTAACCCTTATAAATCTTTTAATTATAGCTAGTACTATCCACTACTTTTATTGCTTATTTATGTATTATACAACTTGACAAGAGTAATAATATAATTTGAATAATTTTTCTTTATATCTTCTAATGTTATTAACTAGAAATTTTCTTGTCATGAGATAGTCATTAATATTTGTAATATCATATGACTAATCACATCTGCATAATATAAATGCATAAAGAGTCAGTTATATTAGGAAATTTTGTAATCAATTAAAATCAGATTATTTTAATCAATAATTATTACCTTACCAATTATATATGATAAAGCTTTTTATTGATTATAATAATACTATCAATTATAATTGATTTAATTTAATTACTTTAATCATAATTAATTATGGAGGTTGTTAAATATTGCAGGTTGCTATATCACAGGTTAATATGATTGGCCAATTAGATCACAGGATCTTGTATAACAAAATGAATGAAAAATTAGGAAAAATTACAAAAAAATCAAAAATTTTAAATAACTTGAAATTTCATTAAGCAAACTAGTCTTGGGCTTCTACTTAAAAGTTTTTAGCACTTAATTTTGCATATATATGTGCATCCTCTAACCTAATATTAATACTAGTTCAGACCCTAACCCTAACTAATAAGCATTTTAATTTTTTTTAAATATTAACCTGCGATATCACAATCTGGAAATGGCTAAAGCTGGAAATTTTAAATATTTTAATATGAAATTTACAAAAAATTTTGGAATGCATTTTGTACAATTTTTTTTTTAAAGTTGAATTAGAATTTAGAGTTAGGGTTTATAATAAAAGAGTAAAGTTGGATTTTAGCAGGGCTTATAGTTTTAAATCGAGACCTCTAATTTCTAGCTTCAGCTATTTCCAGCTTCAGTCACGACAATTATTATCGATTTTGTTACATTGTGCAAAAATGTATTATTTGGTCTAAAAATATATACGATTAATACAAATCTATATTATTTACTGTTCCTAACTAATTATCAACATGATGTCAATTATTGTAGCAGATTATAATGAAATCCAGATTAAAATGAAATTATAGTATAAAATCTCGAAAACTAATTTTTTTTGAGGTGCATTTTTTAGGGTTAGGGGTTTAGGGTTAGGGTTAGTTTTAAAAAAATTATAATAAACAAGTATTAGTGGGTTTTAGAAGGCTAGCAGGTTAAGTAGAAAATGTAGATTTCATTTTAAATTATGATATGCGCCAATTATTAGTAAACTTATAAATAATATAGCCCATAGAATAATGCCTATCTGCACATTAATTAATGAACTGCACATTATTTTGAGTATGCCCATGTGCATTATTTTGAAATAAGAGTTGATTTTTTGAATTATACTTACTTAATTATAATAAGAATAAAAAAAATGTGCCAGAAATAGATAGACACTAAGTAAATCTACTTGCTTCAATATAAAGAACAATTTTTATTATACTCAGAAGTAGTTTACTTAGTACCAAATCTAATTCTAAAGTACATTTTGTTTCTTTACTTTTTTATATAGAGCATATTGAGATATGTATTAAGTCAAAATGCTATAAGCACTAATTCAAGATCGCATATGCTATTTTAGGGTTTTAATTTTTGAAATAATTCTATAAGCATTATTCAGTAGCTATATAGTAGCTGCTCTGGTAAACTCAAATAATATATTTACAATTAAATTTTAGAAGTAATCAGAATTTAAATTATTAAGATATTAGAATTTTTCAATTGCCATTTGTATTTATATATGGTAAATACTAATGCAGCATAATGCTTTTAACATGTAATATATTTCATAACATATTTAGTTAGTACAATTTCAAAGACAATAATAAAAAAAGAACATTTTTATAGTAATCTTTATGCACTTTTAATCAAGACAAAAATCTGAAACAATTCTTATACAATAAATAAATATAGTACTATATAATGCATATTGTCAAATTCTATACAGTTGAGCTTCGCTAAACTGATATGCATGGTGGCTAGGTTTTGTATTAGTTTTAAGAGGTTATCAGTTTTTAAATACTTGTAATTTACTAGTTATATACTATAAACAAATATGATTAGCTAATTTTATTATATATATATAATTGGTTATACAAATATGATTAGCTAATTTTATTATATATATATAATTGGTTATACAAAATATGATTTAAGCCAATCACATCATTTATTTTACCTGTCAAATCTAATATCTTATAGATATTTGATTTTTGAGCTTTAGTTATCAGAAATAGCAGTCTATCAGGTTTGACTTATAAACAAGCATAGTAGCTTAATATTTTATTAGTTATTACAGATTATTAGTTTTGACAGGATTAGTTTTGGGAGGTTCAACTATATAAGATTTTGTGAACACACACTACTTAACTTGCTATAATAACCATATACTTAATGATATTGTATATTACTTTGTTCCTAGTATTTAGCCAAATAGACTTTGGCAAGTTTTTTTTAGAGTGTTTCGGAATTTATAAAAATAGCTATAATTTATTCAAATCCAAACATGTTTGCAAACTTGAACCTGAACCCAAATCAAATTTATTATTGTATTTGAGTTTAGCTTGGGTTTGAATATTATAAGTTTGTATCATAATTAAGTTTGAATTTGAAATTAGAACAATTTGCTATTTGAGTTTGGTTTGAGTTTGGGGTTTAATCAAACCTAAACTGGACTCAAATCAAACCTAGGAACACTACTCCCCTCCTCCTCCATTAATATAAATATAGGCAGATTCCTTATATATAATCTCAACTTTTTTCACCCTTTTCCCCTAAAAAATCACCTGATTTTGTTACTCCCTTAGTATTTTGTAACTAAATTTGGATGGTTTAAACTTTTTAGAATTGTCTTATTGATTCAAGCACTCTGGTGGTCATTTTATCCAAATTGGGTCACTGGATCAAAAGTTATTCACTATCAAACATTTTTAAATTTTTTAATAGTATTTCAAATATGTGCAAATATGTTACTTATTGGCTTTTGATCATGTAACCATAACAAGGATTTTATTTATATTCACACCTTTATATCATGCAAATCTTATATTTTTGATACTCCTGCACTTACTTTATTTGATACACCTAAATGTACCCCAAAATTTTATTACTTTTTTGAGATACGGCGATTTTAAAAAGTCACATGACTGCTGCGATTAAAATCGACCAATGGAATTGCAGGTAAGGTTCTAATAAAAGGCTTAAAATTTCTTTAATTGGAACTAATTTTTTTATGTCATTATTATTTTGAAATTCTAATTAGAGTTGTAGAGAAGAAAATTACCATCCCAATAGTAATAAACCAATCAAAATTGGCTTAGTATATTATGAGAGATGAGTAAAAAATTTTTGCGATTTTTTAAAGTTTTTTTAAAAAGCTTTAAAAAATCGTAAGTTATTTTACCCGATACACTTATCCGATTTTGATGATCTTATTATTGTTAGAATTGTCTACGGTCCTTCACTAAAATCCAAGTAAGGTTGACATAATAAAAAAATTATTTAAAAAAACCATTTTTTTTGTAATCTTACCTGCAATTCCATTGGCCGATTTAATCGTGGCGGTCACATGACTTTTTAAAATCGCCGTATCTCAAGACCAAATTGTGATTTCTGACTGTAATAGATTCCCACTTTATTAATAACAGACAATGTCAATTTAAAAATTTATTTCAACGCACAGTTTGCGCATTATCTCTGTACGTATATATATATATGTGGGAACGAGAAAACAAATAAAAAGTTAATGCGTGCATATTATTTTTATTTACATCAAATGCTAATTAGGAATTAGCCCACTTATGTTAAAGCAGGCCGGATAATTTGTTGATGCGGGCCAGATGAAGGCTAATGCAGGCCAGACAATCTTATATTAAAAATCCCGCGCGTTGCCCATCACTAGTCTGACCTAATCGGTTAACCGAACCGAAATATTTAATGTCAGCTGATTGCAACCGATTATAATTACTTCTTGCTTTACTTGCAGAAATTTCGGACCTTTACTCAAATTTTGTCTCTACCTTGCTCATATTTTATGTTGATTCATTTTTTTCAGAACTTTCGGAAATTTTGTTCATTCCTGATGTTATATAACAGGCTAATAATTCTCAACCAGTTGTATTAAGAATTTACTCATCCGGTTACCCGAAACTTATTCTGTTCGGTTAACCGAATATAACCCAACCGATTCAAATAACTTGCGAAATAACGCTCAGGGGTGAAAATACGATTTTCGGCCTAAATTAAGCTTAATTCGGACCAAATCTCGAAATAGTGCGACAATACGGTATATTGAGTTTATAAATATATATTTTCAAAATTCTTTGTATCGAAGTTTAATATACTGAACAATTCTTACAATTTATAATACAAGAATTGAAAAGTACATGTATATAATAGAGATTAGTTTAATGGTGAAAAGTGCCGTTCTTATAACTTTATGAATTATTAACAAATTAGCGATTAAATTTTTATTAAACACAATATCTAATACATAAGGCTCCAGTCCTATGAAACATAAACTGTTTTATTACTAGCGTTATCTGGATATTGCATCTTCCTTATTAGAAATTGTTCTTATCATTATGTGTAATTCAATCTATTATAAGATACGTCGCAATAATCTTAAAAATCATAACTGTCTATGTGGAATATCTTCTATTTCAGCCAGTTTTTAAGAGAATTAACTCACATTAATACGTATATCAAGAACAATTTTAAATGACGAACCACTTGATGAATAGTCTAGTCGCATCAAATATTTTTTATTAAATTTACTATAACACAATGATTAGATAAATTTGATAAGTTGTCTGATGTCATGATCGGCATCAGCAGTCTTTCTGATAAGTGACCAGCTCATATGAGTGTCGCTATGGGAAGTCCACAATTCTATAAATAGATTAATATGACAATTCATACTTCTATAAATACACTTTTCCCCGAAAACGTAAATTTATTTGAGGGGTTGATTAAAATGGTACATTAAGTACAATTTGCTTACATATGATATTAAATAAATTTTTAGCATGATCACCTTTCGGAATTATAGTACATAATTATTAATTAAGGTAGCTTACATCAAGGCTATCATCTTGTGCCAATCCGAAAATATGTACCAGACATGACCTTTGTAATTTGTGATATAATTTAGCAAATTATGTTTTTGACATCAGCAAATTATTTGATTTACTGCTGATTAAGAATAATGTACGAATTTATCACGTTGATCTATTTATAATAAAATTTAAAAAAATTTGTCAAGTAAAAACTAAAAAATGTTACACTAAAAATTTAAATTGATTTTTTACATGCAAATAGTTTATAATTGTATTTGTCTGAAACGTTAAATATAAAATATTATTTGCTTGAACCGTTAAAGTACAAAATATTTTGGTTTGAACGTTAAAATATAAAATATTCAATATTTTTAATGATTCGAATTCAGTTTATCATAAGCTACACGTAAGATGATTATTTGATTCAATAGTCAACACTATAGTACAGAATCGGCGCATTAGCTTATTATTGTACTTTACAGAATCCTTCTTAAATTCTAATGCTCGGCTGTCTAATGAAACTCGCTTTAACCCATAGCGATAATATGATTTGAAAAAAAATAAAGCACATATAAACTTTTATATTATTATTTTATAGCGAAACAGAATACTATAATGATTTTATATTATAAATTATTATACTCCGCCAAATAGAATGCTATAATGATTTTATTATATATGAAAACTGGTCTAGGAAAATGTCGATCCGGATTTTCCGATTGACTATTAAATTGATTAATTTGTCGAAGAATCTTTTAACTCCCGGATCGACATTTTCCTGGAGTAGTTCTCATATATAAAAAATATCATCATAACTAATTTTTAATGCTTTTCAAATTACTGTGATCAGCAAACTCCGTGCATCTCACGGAAATCAGAAATCTAGAAAAAGAATTCCAATAATGATTGTGACAACGGCAAATCGGAAGGCCGTGTCAACCCAAAACCAACCAAACCAAACCAACAAAATCCGGACAGTCGTATCGAAGGAGGCATGTTTCAAAGGAAGAAGTTCGTCTGATTGGCTGATGTAAATCAATTGCCCGGGTAACTTATTTATACAGTATGTTATACAGTAATTTTTAGAACTGAACGTTTCACTAATAAAATATCATCACAAAAGTCATTTCCAGCTTTGAACAAACACTAATATTCACTATACAAAAGAATCAAAAAAAATCAGACTCCTGGTGAACTTAGCCTAGAAGACAAACTTTTTAGGGTAAGGGCTAGTTTGGGATTTGAGTTAGAAAATACTTTATAGGTCTCTAACATTTTTTATCAGTAAATAAATATAGGTTTTAATATTAGTTTTTTGTTTTTATATCTTTTCACTTTTTTCTTCTTTTTTTTCTTTAGGCTGATCCATGTTGATCAAAACAACCAATTTGATTGACCATATATCATGTGATTGCACAATGCTTTAAATGATCTCTGAATTTGGTTATCAATGATCTGCATCTTATTTAGTAAAGATCTGCAGTCAGATAATTCTAGAATATTATTTGAATTTTCTACAAGTTATATGCAAGCATAGTTATATAAATATTTTATAACTCCAAAATTTCTTCACAATACTATACAGTACTGTATATAGTACTCCCTTTGGAGTAGAATCTACCCTTTTTTGACAAGTAATTTCTGGCCAATGTTTATACAGTCAGACCTCCATAAATGCAACCTCTATAAATGCATGTTTTTTTCTTGTTTGTAAAATGTTATTAGTGCTAAATGCATGTTCTATATTCTGTAAATGCACATTCTTTTAAATAACTTTTTATATGATACTAATCTTTCTAAATACATATAACCAATTAAATTTTAGTTAAGACAGGTTATACAGTTTTAGTAAAAGTTACACAAACTTGATAATCTAATTTTTAAAGCTGCAATTTAATTGGCTCACTCAAAATGCAAACCTCTCTAAATGCATGTTGTAGGCTTGTCTCTATGAGTTGCATTTATGGAGGTTTGAATATAATTAATAGTACATTTTTTTTTATTGGTTTGATATATCTATTAGATTGTTTAAAATTAATTTTTTGGTTAACATTCCATTTCCTCTTCCTCTTTGATATTCCTAGTAGAATAAATATATAAAAAAAGCAAAAATTAAAAAAATTAATTTAAAATAAAAAAAATTAATTTAAAATAAAAAAAATTAATTTAAAATAAAAAAATTAATTTGAAATAAAAAAAATTAATTTGAAATAAAAAAATTAATTTAAAATAAAAAATAAAAATATAATATAAATAAAAAAAATTAATTTGAAATAAAAAAATTAATTTAATAAAATAAAAAATAAAAATATAATATAAAATAAAATAAAATATAACTTAAAATAAAAAATTTAAAATTTATTGCATATATATTTGTTGCATATGCAATATATTACTATTTAATTGCTATAAATATGATCAGTTTGCTAGTTTTTTTAGAACATTATTATTGAAACCAATGTTTTATAGTTACTAAAGTTGGCACTTTTAGAATTATTATAAAAAGTATTACACTTTGGAAACTTTGAAGCTGTTGTCACCCTAGTATAAATTTCTTTTTTATATATTTAGGTTTTTGGTGCTAGTCTAATTAGGCTACTTCAAATTAATTCTTTGTTTAATATAATATAAAAATTTTGCAAGTAAGAGGAAGAGGTAAAAAATTAATAATATATAAAATTTTTAAAAGTTGATACTGCAATTTGATTAATTAATTAATATTTATTTTATTTCTAAAATTTTAAAATTATAAAATGCTTCAATTAGTTAATTAGAAAAAAATTATTTAAAAATATGTCTTATTAAAAATTTATATAATACTATATATTAGTCATACAATATGTCATATGAAAATTTTTTACATATAAAATTATAAAACAAAATATATAAAATTACTATAAATTTGAATTAATAATGTTACTTTCTCTACATATTAACTTAAAATTAAATTTTTCAGAAATATAGAACAAGAGAAGAAGAAAAAATTAAGCTTAAAAATTGAATTAGAATTTTACTAATTTTGTAAATCAAAAACAAATATTTAATAATTTTAATATTATAAAAACATGCTTTGAACAACTTAACTTAGAAGCAGAAGCAGGTTACCTTGTAAGAAAAATGGGTTATCTATATACTAAAGTTAAAATTTTTGGGGTTTAATATAAAACTTTTTTTAATTAGATAACCTACTTTGGGCTCTTAAACAAAGTTGTTTGGCATATAATTCTACTTTTACTAAGGTTAAAATATGTTTTCTTAGACTTTTTACTGAGTGAATAATAGGGTTAAAGTTAGAAAAAAATTTTTTTAAAAAAATTTTTTCTAAATATTAACCCTATTATTCACTTAGTAAAAGGTTTAAAAAAATGCATTTTGACTTTAGTACAAGTAGAATTACATGCTAAACAACTTTGCTTAAGAGCCCAAATTAGATTACCTATTAAAAAATTTTTATATTAAAACCCTAAAAATTTTAACTTTAGTATAGATAATCCATTTTTCTTATAAGTAATCTATTTCTCCTAAGTAAAGTTGTTTAGAGCATATTTTTTTATATATTTATAATCTTAATTACAAAATTAGCAAAATTTTAATTCTATTTTTTAAACTCAATTTTTTTTTCTTGTTTTATATTCTTAAAAAATTTAATTTTAAGTTAATATATAAAGGAAGAAACAACAAAGATTCAAATTTTATAATATTTTTATATATGTTTTCTATAATGGGGTGGTTAATAGAAACCAAGCAAATTTATTTAATAAATTTGCTTGGTTTCTACTGACCACCCCAAATTTATATATAATATTTTTGATTTTTATAGTAAATTGAATACTCTAACACAGTATGGTTTTGTATTGAAATTAACTATTGTGATTTTTATCACTATTTACTGCAAAAAAATTTGTTATAAAATTTGCTAACTATTGTAGTAATTTACTATAAAAAAATTTTATTATGATACTTGATATCATAACACTTAATTAGGGCTGCTAATTGGTCTATCTGGACTATCCTGATCCAAGGATTGCTAATTTTTTAAAAGATCAAACTGGACTATAGTACAGAACTGAATAGAACCAGTTGGAGTTAATTGGCTAGACTAATCTAATTATTACCTAATATAATTAAATTATAATTTTTTAATTCTACCCAGGCATTCTATTCTAGTCTCTAAATTTCTCTCCATATATAATTAAAATTTTTATACACAGTACTTAGAGATTAGATAAAATGCTTTAGGTATCCCTTAAATTAATGTTGTACACAAAAATTTTAAAGAGACATGGACAGTTAGAAACAGAATGTCCAGGACATGTCTATAATAATGTTCTAACACAATATTGTACATAGTTAATGTTCTACTAATTTTAACATTGTTACTACTATATCTGGGAATTAAATTGTAAAATTATACAGACTTTTGATTTGGGTTATACAAAAAATAATTAAGAAATGCAACAAATTTTATTACGTATTGATTCACCAAATGTCCAAAAAAAATTTGGATAAAAATATTCCAGACATCCTGCTCTAAAATATTTGCTATCTATATCCATGTCCTAAAACAATACTGCCTTAAACTGTCTATATTAGCAAATAAATTTGTCTGCTAAAATAATTGAACAAAGCAGAATATTAAAAAATTATTTTATAAATTTCTTTATTCTAACCAATTATATAACCCCAAAGCCTTAAACCACATATTGCACTCAATTGTTGCAGTGTAGCATACTTGAAATAATTCATATAAAGAGCATAAGATTATACAGTGAGCTATTTTGCCTGAACTATTGAGTCACATTATCTTTCTCATATTGCCTAAAAAATCAGCTCTGTAAAGTTGGTTGTGAAGAATTATTTACCAAATTTATATCATATTATAAAAGATACTTCTATGCAATGTTGTATATTTTGGATGTCCAAGCTATATTTGTTGGATGCGAACATTTTCAGATATTGTCCGATGTCTGAGTCTGTGTTATGTTCGAATAACTAGATTGTCACTCGGACGATATCTGAATAAATATTTCAGACTCAGACATATTTGAACTCGGACATTTTCTGATGTCTGAGCCAAAATTAATCTATATAATGCTAAAATTAACTTTCATATTTGCCAAAATTATTGCTAAAATTTTTGAACTCTTTTTATTTGAATAAATCATATAGTTTAGTTATTTTGAAGGGTTTTATATAAAAAATAAAGTAAAATACTATTTTTTAAAAACAATTTAAGCACACATGTATAAATTGATTATGTGTTAAATGCATAATCATAAAATAATACAATAACTACTAACAACCATTTTAATAAATTTATAATTTCTAATAGCTTTATAGTATGTATAATTTATGTAAGTTGCAACAAACTACATATTTTGTTATTTATGAAATTACTAATGCTGCAATAGTCTCATGCTAGAAATCAATATAAGAAAAGAACAAACAACTTATAGGAGCCAAGATTTACATCTATACCCTCACCTGTTTAGAATCCTGCCATTTTGTAGCAATTTAAAATTCATACTAAAGCCGGTCTACTTTGTGCAGTATGTGAGACCACTGATTGATACCATGCATTGTGAATTCAGCTGATAACAACATATAAACTGCAATTATAGTTGCTATATTCCTGTGAGTATATCCCATCTTAGTTCATACATCAATTGTACTAATGTATGCAATAAAAAATTATTTAATAAAGTTTGATATAATTGGCTCAGTGTTGGCACTGGACATATGTCTAATTATTTTTTATGCTATTGGACTGGATTGGATATTGTATATATGCTTGGACATATGTCCAGTCCAATATGTCCAATAATTATTTAAGATATAAAAAAAATTTTTTTTATAAAAAATAGCCTAACAAAAAAGTTTTCATGAGCGATTTTGCTATATATTTTCTAATTTCTAGCTCTAATATAAATACAAAGTCTATGAAATTTATCATTATCAGGTGATCACATGTTTGGGCAAGATACTAAGAAAGATTTTTGATTGGCTATTTATCACATGATAATTCTTGATTTATGTATTACACAATGTCCAATGTCCAATTCTTTTTGGTCCAATGGATTGGACTGGACTGGACTGGACAAGGGTGGTCCAATGTCCATGTACAATGTTCAGCCCAACACTGGATTGGCTAGATGCATCAATTAACTATGTGTCACATGCGCGCAATACTTTTCAGATGAACGCCTTATCAGTCGACCATGATAAAAAAAAAAACTTGTTTATATATGCGCTATAACGAAATAAAAAGTTTGTAATTAACAATCTGAAAGTCTGTTTTAACTAATAATAATTTTTAATATCAGGACCGATGATCTCTCAGTACATTCTAAAAAGAACCGGACTGATATGATCGGTTGAGAGGGCTTGATGAAATTAGGCCGGTTTAATTCGATCGTGAACAAATAGTGATTAAGATTAAATGGTTTAAATCAATAAACTAACACACATAATTACGGGTATAAGGGTTCTCTTTATTAATACAAATCAATACATTGAAATATTACAATAATATTAAATACCATCAACTATCGTTAACTACCCTCTTCATAAGCTGAAACTAAATCCTTATATATATTTTAATTCGTATGGGGCTTTAATCCTTCGATTGGAGATTCAATCACTCGATTGGGGATTTGATCACCCGTTTGGAGATTTGATCACCCATTTGGAGATTTGATCACCCGTTTGGAGATTCATTCACCCGACTATGCCACAAATTATGCCAAATTAAGAAAACATAACGATAAACTAATATGTTAATTAAAAAAAAAGAAAATTTGTGCATAACAATTTACTGAAGGACCATCGGTCCGGAATGACCAGAATTTTATACTGCAGATCGGTATGGTATTAGCGGCATGATTTGGACCGGGCGGGTATTTTTAAAGATCCGGACCCGGGCCGAACATCGGTTCGGATCAAAGTTAGGGTCCGAACTTGTATCACTTAGATCCGAGTCCGGTCCGGATTCATGAAATTTATTGATGCTATAGTTGATTAAGCCCTATGTCTTNAAAAAAAAAAAAAAAAAAAAAAAAAAAAAAAAAAAAAAAAAAAAAAAAAAAAAAAAAAACGATTACAACTTTCATAACAACATATTACACGAATAGGTGACAGGTGTTATGTAATATTAAAAGGTTATATATTTTATATCGATCATGTTGGTTGTCCTAAAGTGATAATAAGACCGGACCGGGTATTACCCGGGCGGATCTTTGTATGGGTCCAAACCCGTATTGATTCTGATAAATCAAGGGTCCGAACTCGGTCCGTTCAGCGGACCGGACCGGACCCGGATATTTTGCGGAACACTAATATTAGCGGGTTAGAATTATAGCTGATCAGTATGGTATAAGTTTTAAAATCGGCCTGCACTATCCGCTCATATATACCATATTGATTCTGCTATAATTTCGTATGGATTTTAGATAACCAAATGGGGTGTAAAATGCCCTTATTCCGTACTATAAAATTCTGGTCATTCATACCATACTGATCTGTTGTAACCCTTAATATTTGTTTGATTCATGTTTTTGGTTAAGGTTGATTTGGTACTATCGCGATAATTGCGGGTTTCAAAAATACAATCGAATGTAATCACTTGAATAATCATCTGATTGTTGTCCGGTTGCGCGATTGTACAATGATTTTTTAGTGAGCTGACAAATTTTATAAAAATAATATACTAATATTGAATTTTGGCCAAAAAAAACGCACATTACAATCTTTTACAATCGCGCAACTCGGAGGTATGCAGCGAACTAACAAATTTGATCAAAAGGACATAATGAATTGATCATCAATGTATTAGTATTAACATTTTGATCACATGTCGTATAACCAATCAAAAAGCGTTAAAGCATTATACCTGATCACATTTTGGGTGTAACCGATGTAACCACGATTTTATTGGTTGGTAGATCGACATAAAACTACGAGTTACAAGAACATATGGGCAATGGACTAGGAAAACCCATTTCGACACTTTTTTTATCAATTTTAAGATTTTTGTTCAAAATAAAATGTCAGATTTCTCTATATGTTTCATTTTTTTACCCACATTGATATAATAATTTATCGAGATATTATAATTTGAAGGTAGACCAATCTTTAAACGTATGTATTCTAAAAATATATTAATGGCAAAAGATTAACGTCTCAAACGCTTTAAATTCGTGAAACATTTGATTGACTTTTTTTTTTTTTTTTAGCTATTTTCCGCCCAAAAATAATTTGTAAATATTAGGTAATCAAACAACAGAAGCAAATTTAAAAATAAGTTACCCAGGCTATTGATTTACATTTACTATGCGTGATGCTCGGATGATCATGTATTGTAAATCATTAAATTTATTTATAGCTTTAAAATTGCTAAATAAGATTGATTTAGAAAACTTTTTTGGAATGTAATTTGCGTTAATTAAATATATGCAACCAAAATTAAGAGGACTTTTACAAATTTGGCATTTGAAAACTAAGCATTCGTTCAATAAGATATAAATGCTGTTTCTTGAATGACAACAATAGTATGAACGATTTTTATTATTAAAGATCAGCAGATAACAGATCACGAGACCCAACTAAATTTGGTAAAAGTGATGGTTGTAGAATGTAATAATGAACAGGCAATGATTTTTATTACAACCATTTTCATAACATTGCAGAAAGATGTAGATCATATACCATAGTGAATTCATGATGTTTTCAAATTGCCAGAGTTCTCAAGACCCGCTCTAATCGACATGGGTATATGAAAATCGGTTACGCATGTTTTGAAAAAAGAGCTGTAAAAGTACGAGATCATCAATCGAAATAATTATAAAATGGATACATCCTTCTCATGAATAAACTTCGTTCACCGATCTATTTATTTAGTATTAAATTAAATATTATTTTCAGAAAAAGTAAAAAAAATAATGTTTTTGAACGTAAAATCCGCTTTTATTTCTTTATTCTTAATCTCCTTATTGTGTACTTTTTATGGAGTAAATGCTATCGCTGTACCCAAAATTAAAGGTATTTAGAAAGTGAAAAAGCTTTTATTGACAATTACAACTAAACTTTAACATTTCATAAAACTGCTTTTACAGGGCTGAAAGAACGTGACGATAATTCCGATCTTTGTAGCGGTAACGATTTAATTCCTTTCTCCTAAACAATACTTCTTTCACAATCTATCTTTATTTAACCACTATGTTCTATCAAGGATTCAAGTTTGATAATCCTCCGTCGGAAGCAAAGGGGCCAATTCAAATAAAAAATAATACTGAATTTACTGCTAGTTGGTCAACTGAATCTGGATCAGAACTCAATTTAGTCTCAGATTTTGAACTTTTTTCTAACGGAACTGATGGAAAACTAGTAACTATTTTATGGGAGGGAGCTGCTGAAATAAAGGACAATAAGGCATCTGCGACCTTTTCTATGTACGCACCTGAGGGAATAACGCTCCCTGCTACTTTCTTTGCTAGAAGTTGGGCGAGTACACCTTCTGGGCCTAATTGTTTTAGTGTTAGGTAAGCATTTGCTTTACAATGTTTAATTGAATTTTTTAAAAAAAATTTTTTTACTAATCATAAATTTCTAAACAGTCGGGACTTCACGATCGTTGAAGACTTATAAAATTAATGATTTAAACATATAAACCAAATTTCCTTTTATGTTATTTGCAAACCATATGATTAATTGTATGAAATAAAATAGGTTGACATTTTTAATTAGTAAAGCGAATCGATTACCTTTAGTATTGTTAGACTAATAATTTATAAATTTGAAGATTTTCATAACTTTGTAAATTTTGAATTTAGCTTTATAAAACTGATCATTTATTATTGAGTTATTATGATGTTTAAAGACTAGATGAAAAAGAATTGTTCTTTATAAACCGCGTGGACAATCAATTTTTTATTTATATCAAATAAAGTAATTAATGATTTAAAAATATTAATATTCTTTAATGATTTATAATCTCAGAATAATACAATTGAATAATGAGATAATTTTTTTTGATTACGCTTTTTTTTCATATTCGTCTTGTAGTGACACTCCATCATTGAAATTATTTTGATTATTAATTTAATTGAATATAAAGCTCACCATCGTAAATTAGAACATTTAAATCTATATAAAATTTTTTGACCTTTAACGTGTCTTTATCGTTACACTCGATAATATAATGTGCTTTCATTTTCAATAGCCTAATTTTTTTAGATCATTTTGTGACACTAAAAAATTCGATTAGCTAATAAAAACGCGTCTGGAGTAAAAAACAAAAACCTTTAGACTATGTTTAAATAAATTATTATATTTAAATTATAATTCATAATGGGACGATTTTAATTCATGCCAGAGATGAAATTCACTGTATGCTATTTCAGAAATGGCTTCAGTAAATGGCGTTTAAAGTGCTAAGTAAAACGTTCGGCACCCCAAAAACCCTAACCTCCAACTGTAAGTTACACCCTAACTTTAACTAAAGTCTAATTGCAAAGTTATAATTATAAGATAAAAATTCTACAAAATTTTTCAATAATAATCGAAAACATATAAAACATATACCAGTGAAATTCACCTTCAGTGATTTCTAATTTAATTCTTCATATTGATAATTTTCAAAACTTTATGAACTTTTAAATTAAGTCCATGTATTCCATATATGCATACGTGCATTTATAAAATGTATACTTAAAATTAACAAATTAGCGATTAAAATTTTTATTCATATTATAAATTATTTTGATGATATTATAAGTTACGGTACTAACTTTTATTTAAATTCATAACCTAATACATTAGGTAGCTGCGCGACACGTGGTGCCAAGAATTACTTACTTGTTCCGGTAATAAAATCAAAGAAAGGAATTTAATTTTGTAAATAGACAAAGTGCGTAAAACCCCAAATTTAAGGATACGTTAACCATAAACTGTTGTCCATTATGCAAAATCTCCGATATTTTTAATTAATGCGCCAAGGTCGATTTAAACACTAGCTTTGGTCGAAATGAGACTGTCCCAAATATAGATGTGATCATATTTTTTTACGTTTTACAATACTTTTTTAGGGCATTCGAGTTACAGTCAAGCCTGACCAACTTCAATAATAAAACTTAAAGATTTCATGCTGTACTATAACATATTCAAATAATCCCAGTTAATCTCACGCCATTGTATTGCTATTCACTTATAAAGTTACGCTTAAGATATATATTATTAAAAGTATAAAACCGCAAGGCTGGCTAAATTCTACACAGTTAACGAACAAAAAAGTGCAAAACTGAAAAGCAACGATTTGTAAAGCTAAATATGTCAAGTGTATAAGTTTATTTAGTCGTTATTAATAAGCGAATAATAAAAGATAGTTAACTTTTTTATTTTTTTATACTTTTTAAGATATAAGATAGTAAGAATTTATATGCGTTGTTATATCTGGACTTAAAAATTTGTTTTTACCCTTGCTTTAAAAGTTTAATCTTAAAATAAAGACCCCTGTGATCATTTACAGTGATCGCCCTGAATTCTTAAATCATACACTTTAATTATTAATTTTGATCAAATATCGATTAACATACAAGCATTCTCTTATATTTCTTTATTTGTTGTTGTTATACATATATTTTTTATTTCCTATTTTATTATGTTTATACATATTATTTCTTATTACATATTGGACTCTTATACTAAATTAAATCGAAGTTGCATATAGATAGTTTCACCAAATATGAATTAGATTAAACTGCCGGATGGGGCCCAGTTCCCAGTCCAGTTCTCAGTCCTCATTTTACACCACACTCAGCTAAGAAGTCATGTCTATGTATCTCTCTTGAACTTCTCAAATGCTTATGACTTGGGTGGCATTGAAGTATTTTCAGAAATCTACCAACATATTATTGCCTTTCACATGAAATCCCTTATATGAATTTCAGGTGAAAGTCTTAAATTGGGAAGGCATGTATTGTAGAAACTTGATTACTGAAGGAGGGATTGTTGTCAACAGGTAGAATTTGTTCTATAAGTAGAGTATTGCAATTAATTTATGTTGACAAATTATGTATTTAAAGACTTGAATTTTGCTTTTAATAAATTTCTTCAGACTTCAATCTTTTTATAAATTCCAAAACCCATAAGTTAGTAAGAATTTCAAAGCCAAAGACAACTTATAAAATTTTATTATTTTAATACTTCTTGTTGGCATTAAATTAATGCTTCTTGTTTTCTTTATTCTTTCTTACGTATCATATACGATGCTATCAATTTTAAGAGAGCCTAATCCGGTAAATAAAAAGTGGTAAAATCGAAAGTTCAAACCTTATTTTTATAACAAATACATATTATTTTTTTTAATATATGAGTCAGCACTCATAAATAATGAATCGGATCATGATAACTGAAATTGTACTGTACGCGTCATTGGTTGTGTTTTTGATCAAACTTTAGCACTTGTTTTATAAATGAATGTTAGAATATATAAATCTTTTATATTATCTACAATTTATATACATGTTTTTTTTTATTAAAAGTTTATTAGACAATTCTTGTATATCTAGGGTAAATGAACTTTGTTGAAATGAGCAAGAATACAATATGTTGATTACTTCTGAACTTGGCTACGTATACGGTTGGTTACATACGTACCAAATTTGACCAGTCAGAATTGAGGTTTAATAATATATAGAAGATAGATATAGATACGCTAGTTACTGTGTAACGGTAATTATCCCGATGATATTATGCATAGTTCTCCGCACTTACAATCGAACCATTCAGAATGTTTTAAGTGGACTGACGCTTTAGAATTTTAATAGTATAGATATAATAATATTTTTACTTTTTACAAATACTTTAACCTTGACCTTATTTCTCTATAAACTATATTAATCAAAGAAATTTCTATATTCATAAATTTATATTAGTATTTAAAATCCAAGAATTCACAAAGATCTTATTTGACACATAATCTCTATGGCTATTTTAGAAAATATCATAACTGTTCTTAAATCTAACTTCCTGCAGGAGAAAACTAATACAGTAATATCAATATCCATAATGGCATATCAGTATAGAATAACTTCTAATTGCAATTGTTGTCTTTATGCAACTGTTCTTATAGAGCAGTTTTTATTTGACAATCTCAAATATAAATTTCCTTAATAAGTAATTTCTTTTTGTTCCTAAATAATATTTCTTTTTAATTTATGTTTTTGTTTCCTATGTAATTAAGTAATTGTTTTTATTATTAGGGATATTAATCAGTCTTTTAATAATTATCAACTATTTTGAGCAAACTTTGTAAAAATTAGCATTTTAAACTTGTATTCATTCAATAGATAAAGTTAAAGGAATGTTAATTCTTTATAACTTTCTCTAATAGAAGTTTATTAGTTTTGTTTTAATTATTGAGTAATTTATATAACGGAATTAAAATTAAAACAGGTACTGATATCAAAACTGAATTGGCAAAAGAAAAGAAATATATATATATATATTTATAAGTAAATGAGTTTATATATAAAAAAAACCCCCAAAATTTTATTAGTTACAATAATGTTACGTACAATAGGCATGCCAAGTCTGCAGTTAGAAGTATCAAGAAAAAAAAGTAATTATAGTGTGTAGTATTTGTTAAATCGATACTCAAAATATGCATATGTTATTTCTCAATAGTAGAAAAAATTATATGCTCAGGTAGTGCTCGTACCCGGATAACTTTTTATCCGAAAGGTTGTAACCTTTAACAAAATTTAATAACCGGTTTTATATCCTATTCAAATAAAAGGATAACGGTTATATCCGGATAAGATATTTATATGATTGTTGATTTATATATACAGTATTAATGCATAAATCAAATAAAGTAACTCTATAATAATAAAGTAAAAGAAATTAGAAAAATAAAATAAATAAATAAATAAAAACGAATAAAAATGAATCACTATATGCTCGTCTAAATATTAAATGCTAACTTTTCAGAATAGTTCTAATATTCATATATATTTAACAATGTAATTAATAATTTTTACATTCCCTGCGTAGAACACATCCACATTTGTTTTTCGGCAACGGCAGGAATCTGGTCGGTGTCATGTCTAGAAGATAATTACTAAATTTTTTTTAAGCAAACATAAATTTATCTTTTTCGTTGCATCCCCAAGTTATTCCTATTTTGTTTAGGCATGAGAAGTTCTTCTGTTACGCCAATACAAAAAAATAATGACGAAACAATAAAAGAATAATCTTTATATATATTAATGAAAAAAATCAATGTAATTATTAATAAGTAATGATTATCAGTAATTTATTACATTGCTGTGCATTTCATAATCGATGAAAATCGAGAAAGAACGCATGTTTATTCAGAATTAAATTCAGAAATGATGTGGAACAATTAGTAATTATTATCAGTAATTTATTACATGATCTACATACAAGATGAAAATCGAGAAAGAACACATGTCAATTTGAAATGATGTGGAACAATTAGTGATACGGGTCGATGAAAAAATCGCGGGCCGAGGCCGATCCAAAAACAACTCGGGCCGGTCGACCGGGCCGACCTTTTGCTAGTGTAATTTTTTCTGATCAGAATCAGTCAACATTTATCTATATTAAACGTGTAAAAAGCCATCAGCTAGTTTTTTATCGAATTCTAGTGATATTAAATGATTTAATTTTTTATTCTTTTTGTCCTTGAGAAAAATTCCAGCATGTTAGTATTTCATGTTGATTGATTGTCTATGTCTCCGAACATTCTTATACTTAGAGTATATGGGCAGTGGACTAGGAAACCCGTCTTTGAGACTTTTTTATCAATTTCGAGATTTTTGATTCAAATTAAAGTTCCGGTTTTGATCCGCTTGTGAACGAAGTCACAAGGCGGGACATTATTGCGAGTCACCGGACCCTTCATGTGACTGCAGATCAGGTATGACGAAATGATATTTGAGTAACCTGATGATCTGTATCGATTTCCTTCGTTCTTTGAGTTTTCTGCTCGACATTGCGTCCAGCACCGTCGCAAGAACAAGCCAGTTTTTTCTTTGTTGCTATTTGTTTCTTATCAAGCGAAGGAGTATTTCCAAGCCTTCAAGAATAAAAATCGTATATAGGCTTTGTAGTCGGTCCTAAATATATATATAGGAATAATAGGAATTGAGTAAAGTGGTATTGGTAAACGACTTTACAAGAACACCATACTGACTCCCAACTCTTGCAATTTTTCCTAGTAATATTTTAGGGAAAAGGGAGGATATGCACTAGCCGATATAATGGTGAATACGTGCGAACAGCGGGTACAAGAAGTATTTCGTACGAATTTAAATTAATTCTTGGTTGGAATAGAGTTGGATTTACCTGTAAAGCATTTTGGAATTTATGCAATACGTATGAAAGCAATACGGCTACGGTTGTAATGTGAGTATATAGTACAGGGTGCAGGGTATTATAAAAAAAAGAAAAA
>QKWP01000342.1:124469-268243 GCA_003550325.1 Gigaspora rosea | reverse complement strand
AAAAAAATAGTGAATAAATTAGCGAATATCAAAAAAAGTTACATTCAATCAAATATTTAATGATTTATTTCTAGAATTTTTGGTCGGAATTTTTGCCGCCCAGATTATCTGATAATCAACAAATTTTCTCAGTGACTCGTAGTTTTGTCGATCTACTAACCAATAAATTACGGTTATGTTCAAAAGGTGATAAATGAACTATTTATTTTAACAACTGGCATTCACTAATAAAACTAAGCTACATACTACAGTATTTGTTATTGGAGTAATGAGCTTTGTAAAAACTTTTTATAGTTAGCTTATACTTATTCAAACTAAGCCACTATATATTGCAATTGCTAGTATAGCGAACAAATTTTGTAATAGAATTTTTTTATAAAAACTCATGATAAAAATCAAAATAATTCTAATAAAAACTGGCTCAACCATATTGAAATAGAGTGTGAATTCTGTGGCAGAATTTTATAATAACTTAATTTTAATGCAAACTAACTCAATCTTAATCATATACTGTAATTATTAGAATAGTATGTTCAGTAACAAAATTTTTTGTGACGATTCAACGCAAACCAACTCAGCATATTTATAAATATTATATGCAAAGTTAATTTTTTGTTTTGCATTATGGATTTTAAAATTCGGGACGGACGGCGGATTTTTCTTCTTTTTTTGCAAATAGAATGGTGTTCACATTTAAGGTTATACAAGGTTAAATTTTCATTTTGCATAACAAGGATCAAAAAATTGGGTCAGCAGTCATATGTTTCCTGTCAGTCCTATCAGACAATTACGGGAAATTAAAGTCCCTATCAGATGAAAATAGCAGGAAAAAATAAGTGTCAAAAATCGAACAATTGGCACAATTGGAAACTAAAAAAAAATAAATAAAAATAAAAAAAATTGAAAAAAATTGAAAAAGTGGGACGGCGGGCAATGCAAAACGAAAAATCAACTTTGCGTGTCCTAATGCGAATTTACAGATTTTAACTAAGTTCTAAAATTTTATACAAAGCTCACGTGGCGGAGCCACGGGTCAGGTGTCAAATTATATAAGATAGCAACAATGAAGTTTACAATTAGCAAATTTGTAAAAATTTATATATATATATAGGCAAAATCTGATTAAGAATCAATATATAGTATCTTTATTTAGATATATTTTCAATAATAAAGATAAAAATTAAAAAATTTTTTTATCATGTGGTATCATGCGCATTTTATATATCATGCGCATTAATGCGCATTCATGTGCATTTTATTATAAAATGCGCATTTTACCCATCTCTAGTTTATATCTATATGTATTTCACTTTTTACCCTACATTAATATAATAATTTATCGAAATATTTTAACTTGAATTAAACCAATTTTTTAACGAGCGTGTTCTAAAAATAGATTTACAACTAAAGATTGATGACTCAATTGGTCAATCAGTGTTTCATAATCACATGACATTGTTTATTCAGTAATTGATATCTAAAAATAAACAAAAAATTCAGGGGTAAAATTTAGGTTTCACAGACAAATAATCGCCATTTTCTCAAAATGGAAAACCCCCTTCAAAGACGGGTTTTCTTAGTCCATTGCCCATATTCGCTATTTGCAGTTTATCACCTAAATAAGCCAATTCTCTTATATTATTATAAATGACTAGCCGATTTTTATTTAATTCCTGGTTGAAATATGCTTTAGAAGATAATCGATTCTAACACTTCTCATACCAACCGGCCCGGCCCACAAAGGTGCGGGCTGAGGGTCGACCCGCCCATCGACCCGGCCGTTGGGCTGGGGTTGACCCGTATCACTAGGAACAATAAGTAATTATTATCAGTAATTTATTACATGATCTGCATATAGTATTCTGTATATGTAAAGTATGTAATAAAAACATAAAGTACTTACTATATTCAGATATATAATATAATAATTATTATTATACTTACAAAAAACTAAAAGCCAGTGTAAGTTAAAGTATAATTGATTTATATCATCTATTAAACAAATATAATAAACAAACGAAATATTTAAATCATGTTCTTATTTAAAATACATTAAATTTATGATGTAGACAATTTTTACACCGAGTGATGCTTGTATATAAATAATACACAAATTAAATTTTTATTATAATTGTATTTTACCATATTATCCTATATTATATCTTAAGTTAACCAAATACCTCTGTTTATCAGTTTTATAATTCGGGTATCCAGATAGCCTAACAGTTAACCGGTTATTGTACCCTAGGGTACGACCACTATGCTCAGGGACGATGATTTTCTTCCGTCCATGCAATATGATAATTATGCAAAATTCTGCAATTTGACCAGAATTACACAAACCGGCCAGCATTATAGTTGTAGATTCCGGCCAAAATTAATGTTAGCCAGGTTTATGCTGAGTAGTGTTCCGCAAAAGATCCATGTCCAGTCCAAGATCCGGTCTGGTCTGTTACGGACCAAGTTCGGACCCTTGACTTATCAGAATCGATATTGTTCAGACCCACAAAGATCCGCTTGGGTAATACCCGGTCTGGTCTTATTAAAATAATAATGATTGCTGATTGGCTGATTTTAGAATTTTCTTTTTTTTTATGCATTTTCCTATCAGTTTAAATATATTTTACGCAGCGTTAATTTATAAAAATAAAATTTTAAAATTTTTTAGCTTTCACATAGCTTTGCATGAGTTAATAAAAAATCATTCAGCTAATTTTTATCAAGTGTCCCAGAATTTATGAAAACTGCTGTAATCTTGTTTTTTCTTTCTTTTTTATTTTTTAAGTGAGAACATTAGGGCTTTGTCAACTATAGCATCTATAAATTTTGAAATTTCATGGATCCGGACTGGACCCAGATCTAAGCTATACAAGTTTGGGCCCTAACTTTAGATCTGAATCAAAGTTTGGACCAGGTCTGGATCTTTAAAAAAATACCTGCCCAGTCCAAATTATGTGGAACACTAATGCTGAGCAAGAATCTAAATTCCAACCAAAAATTGCAATTTTATAAGCCAATTCTATGATTTTTTCAAAATTCTGTAAATACAAAAAATTATCATCCTATAAATATTCAAATTGATTTAAAAGATTCAAATATAAAATTAATATGAATATTTGAATAGATTTGAATTAATTTGAATTGATTTAAATTGAGTCAAATTAAAATTAATATGAATATTCAAATTGATTTGAACTAATACAAATTAAAATTAATTTGAATATTTGAATTGTTCAAATTAATTTAGAATAAATATATACAACACACTCTGCGATATGCTAATTCATCGCACACATATATGTAAACATAGTTTGTAGATCTGTGTAACAAATGTTCTATATAACAAAAATTTAAATTAATATAAGGTTAGGGTAAGGGTTAGTATTAGAAGTTAGAATAAATAATATTATATACAAAATTTTGCAAGAAATTTTTTTTGTTAGAGCATAAAAAGTGGTTAAGTAGATGAAATTTTTGATATTACAAATTTTATAAAAAATTTCTTTATTTTGTTACACAAAAAAATTTGCACATTACATCTATTTTCAAATTTAATTAGTAGATTATTGAGGTGTGATATTCAAGCGCATCGCAGTATGCGATGCCTAATTAAGTCCATTAATTTAAATTAAAATTAATTTGAATAATTTAACAAATTACAAATTTGACTCCACCCTCCAGAATTTACTAAAAATCAGGTATATATTTGTTTAAAATAATTCTATTAGAAGTTTTTACTGAATATCCATATTATAATATTCCAAACAATAAAGATCTAGGAATATGTATTTGTCTAGGTTATATACCCAAATTAGATATGAAGTTTTTTAATTATTTTTGGATCTGATGAACAAATGCTTATATGCAAAACCTCAAAACAGACCAACTGATGCTGAATTAGTTAATAGGCTAAAATAATTTATAATAATTTGAAATAAAAAAACTGAATTATTTAAACAAGTTAAAAATATTTAAAATATAACCAAAATTTTTTAACATATAATCAATCAATCCAGTACAAATCAAATACTAAACACATCTACAAGCTATTTATAAAAGTCAATTTTTGAATCTTTTAAACTCTCTAAACAGATAACAATTATTAATATTTACAGAACATATTCTTTGTTTAGAAGTTTAAAATGTTGTTATATATAAGTTAAACAAGTTGACTTATCCAATTTTATATATAAATTTATGCAAATAAATCTATCAATTCATGATCTGCCTAAGAACTAATAAAAAAACAAATTAAACTGTGAGATATATTTACTATACATTTTTGCCTTTTTTGGAATCTGGAGTTTCCCAATAACAAACTGTTTTCTATTAAGTAAACATATCTTTTATATTAAGTAAAGTTGTAAAAAAAATAATTCTAGTCATAATAGCAGATAAATTATTAAAACCAGCCCAGTGGGTCATGAGATATAACCATTTTTGTCTTTATGATTATATATTTACTTTTTTGTTTACACCATATAGTTACAAAGTCAAAAATGCTTATATTTTGTAATCCACTAGGCCAATTTTAATAATTTAACTGCTATTATGACCAGAGTTTTTTTCTTTACAATGTTTATTTAATTTAAAAGAGATGTTTACTTAGTAGAAAATTGGTTTGTCTTTTGGAAAACTCCAGATTTCAAAAAAGGCAAAAATCAATTGTAAATTTCCTTATAATTTACTATATTATTTCACTGATTCTTAGACAAATCATGAATTAAATTAAATTATTTAAAAATATACATATAAATCTTTCTTTAAATTTTAAATATATATTTTTTAGCATTTAATAATCTTTAGTTTAAAGTTTTAGTTCTTAACTCCAAGTAGTTTGAAAAGAATCTTCTTTTAAAATTAATATAGTTTTTATCTTTACAACCTTTGTAAAATTATATTATTATTTAAAGCAATAATATGATTAGTTAAAAATTTTTTAAAGATTAAAGAAGATTCTATTTGTATTCTAATTGAAAGTTGTGAAGGAGATTCTTCTGATTCTAATAGTAGTTAGTTCATTAAAATTAGCTTGGTGAATCCCAAGATACTTGGGATCAAAGAAGAGAATATAAGAATTTGCAAATTTACTATTATACAAAAGTATTATAGTTTATAATACTTTGTTTAATAGTAAAGCAGATACTTATATTTTCTACTTTATTCTCAAGCATTTTGGGACCCACCAAGCCAATTTTAATAAACCAACTACTATTAGAATTAGAAGAACTTCTTCTACAACTTTAATTAGAATACAAAAAACCTTTACTTAATAGAATTTTTTTAATTTTTTAAATCATTAATCAATTATATTATTGCTTGGAGTGAGTTAATCATTTGACTTAAAGAATATAGTAAAAATTTTGATTAACTTCAAAGATAGATTCTTTTTACAATATGTTGGTTCTCTTCATTATACTATCTAGGCTCTTATATATATATAACCTATATATTGTCTAATCCAGAACTGCCCAAAGTCACAAATCCTACAATACTGTCTTATTTGTTTTTGGTAGTGTTCTTTACAGGCCGGGTTAGGCCGAGTTTTAGCAAAAACCCAAATTCGAACTGGAAAACCAGTCTGGGTCCAAGTATAAACCAGTACACAAATATTTGATATCTGACCTGAACCGGAACTGGTATAAGTATACTTTACTCACATAAAAATAAGCATTTTTAAAAAATTTACTAAGCAAAATGCACTCCCTGTCACAGGTTAATTAATGACTTGTATCACTAAAAACTTGTAACAAGTGAACCTAGGTAGAATAAAGCCCTTTCGCAAATAATTTATAACCAACAAAAGCTAAACTCGGTTTTGCTGAATAATAATAATAATAATAATAATAAAAATATATATATTTTTCACATATTTATCCTTGGTCTGTAGTATATATACTATGCTACAAAATTCTAACAGGTTGTGGTCACAAACTCTAAATTTCAAGCATCATATATATATATGAAAAAAATTAATTTGTTTATTTTGCAATTTTTAATTCTAATATTTTGAAAAAGATTTAGTGAAATAATCAACATGCAATTTGTGCTATAAAAACATTTTCTTGTACAATTTATGCTATAAAAAATTTTGCTTCATACAATTTTACCGTTAATGTTTAGATTATCATAAAGAAAAAAAACCAATTTTTTATAAACCAGATTAGTCTGGGTACTATAAGCCTGGGTCTCTCTTATGACACAAATCCAGTTGGGTTCAAAAAATTATTGTTTGACCCAGCTTGCAAGGTCAGGTTTGGGTCTTGGGTTGGGTATAAGAAACACTAGCCCTGGTAATTATTAAGTAATTTGTGCTATAGCTTTACTATATACTTGCAGTTAGAGTATTATTTTAAACTACTACTATTACTTTGCCCTTATAGGGTTTCTAGAAAAGTGCAGTAAATTACCTAATTAGTATTTATATAGGTTCAACTCCCCCTGTGATAAAACTATTAACCAATCAAATTTTATCTTTTATAATATTAAAAAAACTCAAAACCACTTAGATTCTATAATCGATTACAGTTGCTATATAGTAAAGTCCAAATTTTACTATGTAATTAATTAAAGTTGCTTAAAGTAAATTTATTTAAAGGCCTTGGTTTGATAGCATAGCGGTTATACTTTAAGGTTGCAAATCGCAAGGTTGCTAGTTCAAATCCAAGTGGCGGTAATTTTAAGAAAGCCAGCTAGGCTAAACTAAATTAGAGAACTGCAACACCATAGGATATAGAAACCTGAGACATCAATTGACAGACTTAATTCCTAGAATGGGCTGCAATCTACAATCAAAGTCATAGCGACAAGGGCTGTAACAGAACCTGATTTGGAATAACTGAAGTTACGAAACGTAATGTGAGGCCTAAGTTCTGATATTATGAGATACTATATGAACTCATAGTGCAGCAGTCTGAAAATTGGCTAAGAAGGTTTTTGACCACTGTAGTAGTTGGTGAGACAGGTTGCTTCTAGGCGTTACAAAAAGCAAAAAGCTAGGGTAGTCGGGTTGTATTGGTAAAAATAAATAACAACTATAGTTGTTATAAATACTAAAGATAACACCAGCAAGACTGTTAAAAAAATTTATTTAAAAGATCAAAATATATTTACTTTAAATTTTATTAGTATTGGAAAACTTTTTATTATTTAACCTTTTGATTTTTATATGAAATTTTTTAAAAAAATATGTTCGATAAATATAAAAGTTAATAATAAAAACTTTTTCAATTTTAATAAAAATTTTAGGATATATATATTTTGATATTCCAAACAAATTTACTTAATTAATAATTATCGATTAATATAGTAAATATAAACTTTACTATATAGCTATACAGTTAGACATCTCTAAATGCATCCCTTTAAATGCATAACTTCTTTAAATGCATATCAGTTTTCTGCCCCAAATATATACCAAACCACTACCAAGCCTCTATAAATGCATATTTTCTTATTGTTCTCTTAATGCATACCTTCAAAAGTTTGGTCCCAACGATATGCATTTAGAGAGGTCTGACTGTAATAAGGGTGCTGACATTTATTACCTAATATTTATTTACTATAAAGGATTATCTCCCACCTTCAGGTAATATTTTCATCAAATTTAATTAGCTAAAATTTTTATATGAGGTAAGATATGGCTTAACCCTACCTCCTAAAATATTATCTAATAAATGTCAGTGCTCTAAATACTTAAATATTATTGGCCATTTTATTATATATATATAGTAAATGATAAAATAGGAACCTCCTTCTCTCTAAAAAATTATAAATTTACTGTACTTCTCTAAGCTCTAATATCTGCTTCTCATCTTTGCAAATTTTATATATTTGAGGTTACTAGAAACTTTTAAATCCTGTAGCCTAGTAGGATCAGTTAGCCAGGCATTACATGTCTAAGGTTACTCTTTTCTTAGAACTGCTTCTTTAACACATGGTCTTTTTCTTTAGTGTGACTTTGGCAGATCAGTTGGTAAAATCCTCCTCTAAAATTTTTTGGTTTCTAGTTTCTCTCTAGTTTCTCAAAGCTACTTCTATATTATGCAGTATCATTGAAGCTTTGCTATTCTCTGCTTGGGGCTTTTCAAGCAAGTTTTCAATCTTTTAGTATCCCAAATACTTTATATGACCCTCATAAACTTATTATAGGTTTGCTCTGACTAATACTGACACTATTTGGCTATATATGTTATAAGTCAAAATGAAATCTTAATAGATTCAAAATCAATTTAAGTTGATTTTTAATATATTAGATATATATTGAAACAAAATTTTAAATTTACTCAGATTGTTAATTAACTTTGAATTTATTTAATTTATATTCAGTTTCATATTTGAATACAATTTAATCAAAATATATTACAAAGCTACTTATGAATACATATATTCATTTAAAATCTCTATATAAAACTAGTATAGTGTTCTAAGTTGATAAAATTTTTCAATTGATTAGTTGCTAACTATGGTTAACAACTTATCAATTACAGATATCACATGATAAAAAAATCAATTAGTTGTTTAGTTGTTTAATTGTTTAGTTATATAGTTGATATTACAAAAAATATTTAATTTTTAAAATTATAGTAATAATAATCTACAAATTAGAAATTAGGACAAATAATTTATTTACACAAAAGCCTTAAGACTTTATAGTAATCTGTTAAGCAAATGTAGTATTGCTTTTAGATTTCTAGCATAAGCAATAGACCAACTTAAATAACTAGTAATAACTGATGGTTTTTATAGAGCTGAAGCTAGATTTTGAATTTAAATAAAGTTAATACTGTAACTTATATTATTATCACAATGAATTTATATTATAATATAATTATTAGTTTTAAATATATACATTTTAAGTATACAATTTATATATGTATATACAGACATAGACTTGATTTAATAATTTATAAAGTGAAAAGCCTGTCAACAAAGTGATAGGGCGATCATTATTGCGAGATCAGATAACTTTATGACTGATCACGTACAGGTTTTGTTATATATCCTTTTATGGCTATTTTTTGATTGTTGTCATAAGATCTTGTAACTTGTTTTTACAGGTAATTTCAGATTTGCATATGATTTTGATATTCACAATGTTATGATTATTGTTAGATCAACAATGAGAGTAAGGGATAATGGCTGGGCCAAGTATGAACCAGTAATATGGGAAGAGTATTTTAAGGCCAAGAATTTCAGTAAAGAAGGTTATCTTTCTTTTTACTATCGCTTACCTTGTGAAGGCTGGCTCTATTATTTCCATCGTATATATTTCAATTTGTTAAAAAACAATTAAACTTTAATATGTTTAAAAACTGTATAGATCAAGTAGTATTTTCATACATAACGTTGAGTATGTCTACAAATCACATAATGCATGCCAGGAGTTGGACAAAACTGACCTTGGAAAAGAAGGCTATCTTTATCGTTTTCACCTAGACCTTTTTGCTAAAAGCATTATCTTAAGTCTAATAACTGTGGTTAAGACATGATATTAAATAGTTAAATGGTGATTATAAGTAAGCTTCGAGACTATAGCAGTAGTACACAAACTGTTCGTTTTTGGTTTTGTAGCTACTATAGCTCAAAGACTTCTTTTGGCTTCATAACTGCAGTGGCAGTTCAAGGGTCCTTTGCTTTTAGTTCGTGCTATAGTATAATAGTTTAAGGATTCTTTGTTTTGGTTTCAAAGTTGCAATAGCAGTTCAAGAATCTTTTGTTTGTGGCTCTATGGCTAGAGTAGCATGCAAAAAGACACAAAGAAGGCATCCAATTACTATCAAATATCTGCAGATATAGGGCATTCTATTGAAAATATAACGTTGGATATTGTTATGAAAATGAAGGAATCGAAAAAGATATAAAGAAATCTTTTGAATATCGCCAAAAATCTGTGGATACGGGACATATGGATAGAATATTTAATGATGCGTGTTGTTATGAATCTGCGGATGAGTGCAAGAACCTTATGTTGATAATTAAGCACTATAGCTACAATAGCAGTCCAAGGATCTCAGGTTGATAATTAGACTCCGCAGTTGCAATAGCAGTACAAGGACCTCACGTTGTAATTAGACTCTGCGGCTGCAATAGCAGTGGCGCAACAGCTGCAATAGAAGCAGGCTTATCTTTGGCACAAATACGGGCTATAGGAGGTTGGGACAGCAAAGCAGTTATGTTATACTGGAACAAAGAGTTACAGTTTTTAAGAAAGATGGGTTTTGCTAGCTAGCGATCCTCTTTTATCCCATATGTTCTTCAGCTTTGTAAATAAAGTCATTCAGTTTTGTTGTATAAAGTCAGCTGATCGAGCAATAATAATGAAAAGCATGTATACGAAGTGACAGAGTGATCATTTTTGCAAGATCAGACGACTTTATGACCAATCACATACAGATTTTGTTATATATCCTTTTATGGATATTCCTTAATTATTGTCGTGAGATCTTGTAACTTGTTTTTACAGGTAATTTCAGATTTGCATATGATTTTGATATTTACATAGTTATGATTATTGTTAGATCGACAATGAGATTAAGGGATAATGACTGTGGCCAAGTATGAACTAGTAATACCGAAAGAGTATTTTAAGGCCAAGAATTTCAGTAAAGGTTATCTTTTTTTTCGCTATTGCTCACCTTGTGAAAGCTAGCTCTATTGCCCTCCCTTACTCACTCAAAGTGAAGCATTTGAAACTGTTGTTATACCAGGCTCCACGGCTGCGCTAGCAGTACAATGACCTAATGTTTTTTGATATGCCAGGCTCCAGGCTGCATTAGCAGTGCAAGAACCTGATGTTTTTGTTATGCCAGGCTCCACAGCTGCATTAGCAGTGCAAGAACCTGATGTTTTTGTTATACCAGGCTCTACAGCTACATTAGTAGTGCAAGAACCTGATGTTTTGTTTGGTTCTGNTTCAAAGTTGCAATAGCAGTTCAAGAATCTTTTGTTTGTGGCTCTGTGGCTAGAGTAGCATGCAAAAAGACACAAAGAAGGCATCTGTTATTATCAAATATCTGCAGATATAGGGCATTCTGATTGAATATATAACATTGGATATTGTTATGAAAATGAAGGAGTCGAAAAAGATATAAAGAAGGCTTTCGAATATTACCAAAAGCTGTGGATACAGGACATATAGATGGAATATTTAATGATGGGTATTGTTATGAAAATCTGCGGATGAGTGCAAGGACCTTACGTTGATAATTAGGCACCACAGCTGCAATAGCAGTCCAAGGACTCAGGTTGATAATTAGACTCCACGGTTGCAATAGCAGTACAAAAACCTCATGTTGTAATTAGACTCTGCGGCTGCAATAGCAGTAGTGCAACAGCAGCAATACAAGCAGGTTTATCTTTGGCACAAATATGGGCTATAGGAGGTTGGAACAGCAAAGCAGTTATGTTATACTGGAACAAAGAGTTACAGTTTTTGAGAAAGATGGATTTTGCTAGCTAGCGATCCGCTTTTATCCCATATGTTCTTTAGATTTGTAAATAAAGTCATTCAGTTTTGTTGTATAAAGTCAGCTGATCAAGCAATAATAATGAAAAGCCTGTCAATGAAGTGATAGGGCGATCATTATTGCGAGATCAGATGACTTTATGACCGATCACGTACAGGTTTTGTTATGTATCCTTTTATGGTTATTCTTTATTATTGTTGTGAGATCTTGTAACTTGTTTTTACAGGTAATTTCAGATTTGCATATGATTTTGATATTCATATGGTTATGATTATTGTTAGATTGACAATGAGGGTAAGGGATAATGACTGTGGCCAAGTATGAACCAGTAATACAGAAAGAGTATTTTAAAGCCAAGAATTTCAGTAAAGAAGGTTATCTTTCTTTTTGCTATCCTTGCCTTGTGAAGGCTAGCTCTATTGCCCTCTCTTACCCACCTGAAGTAAAGCAAGTGAAACTGTTGTTATACCAGGCTCCACTTCTGCGCTAGCAGTGCAAGGACCTGATGTTTTTTGATATGCCAGGCTCCACGGCTGCATTAGCAGTGCAAGAACCTGATGTTTTTGATATGCCAGGCTCCATAGCTGCATTAGCAGTGCAAGGACCTGATGTTTTTGTTATACCAGGCTTCACAGCTGCATTAGCAGTACAAGAACCTGATGTTTTTGTTATGCCAAGCTCCATGGCTGTGTTAGCAGTGCAAGGACCTGATGTTTTTGTTATGCCAGGCTCCACAGCTGCGTTAGCAGTACAAGGATCTGTTGTTTTATTTGGTTCCACAACTGCAAGTGGCAGTGCAAGGACCTGTTTTGTACCTGGCTCCATGACTGCAAGTGGCAGTGCAAGACCAGTTGTTGTATTTGGCTCTACGGGCTGCAAGTAGCAGTGCAAGGACCAGTTGTTGAATTTGGCTTCACAGCTACAAGTAGCAGTGCAAGGACCAGTATTATAAAAAGCCTGTCAACGAAGTGACAAAGCGATCATTATTGCGAGATTAGATGACTTTATGACTAATCATGTACAGGTTTTGTTATACAGTCGCACTCCCATATAGTCACCTCCCTCATAGTCACATTTCCTATTTAATCACTTAAAAGTTTGGTCCCGATTATATTTATATTAAATTTCTTTCTATAACGTCACAATTACTATATAAGCACTATCACCAAATTTTACAAACAAATATAAATAATTTATTTCTATAAAAGCACAATTTTCTAAAAAATCACAATTTTAAATTTTAAAACTTTTTAAATAATAACAATTGTCTATAATATCACATTTTTAATAGTGAATTTACTAACAGTATAACAAAAAATTCGTAAGATTTAATCAAATTTCAACATCGATTTTCTCGATAACAAATAATTAAAATGGTCTCAAATTTTACTATAGATAGAATTAATATTTCTTTATACTATATTAAAATTTTAGCTTAATTGGATCGATATTTCTTGAGAAATCGATTGTAAACGATAGTCTATTTTTTTTAAAAAATTAATTATAGTATACAAGCAATATCATAAGAACTAACAATCCAATTTAGCTGAAATTTTATTATATTATAAAGGAATATAGCTATTGTCTATAGTAAAAATTTGAGCCTTTTTTAATTATAGATTATCGAGAAAATTGATGCCAAAGTTTGATTAAGTCTTACGAATTTTATATGTTCTAAAAAATTTGTAAGACTTAATCAAACTTTGTCATCAATTTTCTCGATAACCATTAATTCAAAAAGGCTAAAATTTATATCATATATATTATCGATATTACTCTAGAATATATTAAAATTTCAGCTAAATTGGATGGTTAGTTCTTGAGATATTGCTAGTATACGATAATCAATTTTTTTAAAAAAATTAACTATCGTTTACAAGCGATTTCTCAAGAACTATTGATCCAATTCAGCTGAAATTTTAATATATTATAAATAAATATGGATATTATATGTGATAAAAATTTGAGCCTTTTATAATTATTGCTTATCGAGAAAATCGATGTTGAATTTTGATTAAATCTTACGAATTTTATAATTCTATATATTCACTATAATTTATTTTTTATATAAAAGTGATTTTATAGAAAAAATTTATATTGTCACATCTCTACATAGTCACCAGATTTCTGAGTCCCGAGGGTGTGATTATATGGGAGTGCGACTGTATATCCTTTTATGGTTATTCTTTGATTATTGTTGTGAGATTTTGTAACTTGTTTTTACAGGTAATTTCAGTTTTGTATATAATTTTGATATTCACATGATTATTGTTAGATCAATAATGAGAGCAATGCAAGGACCTGTAGTATGTATACCCAGCTCCACAGCTGCAAGTGGCAGTGCAAGAACCAGAGGTAGTTGGCTCCACGGCTGCAAGTGGCAGTGCAAGGACCTGTTGTGTACCTGGCTCCACGGCTGCAAAAGGCAGTGCAAGAACCAGAGGTAGTTGGATTCGCGGCTGCAAGTGGCAGTGCAAGGACTGTTGTTGTATTTGGCTTCATAACTGCAAGTGGTAGTGCAAGGACAGTTGCAAGTGGCAGTGCAAGGACCTGTTGTTGAATTTGGCTGCACAGCTTCAAGTGGCAGTGCAAAGACCAGTTGTTGTATTGGCTCCACGGATGCAAGTGGCAGTGCAAGGACTATAAGAATGAACCTTGCTCATACTGGCAGGAACACGTTACCGATTCTCTTTTCAGCTATGAGAAGATTCGACGGTTTTCTCTCTATATAAAGGCATCATAGGTGTCCATTTCGTTTGCTATTGTGATAAATTCATGTCATTATAGTAAAAAATTGGATTATGTATATTAGAGCCAATAAGGGTAGCAAGCCCTTATCCCATATGTTCTTCAGATTTGTAAATAAACCATTCAGTTTTGTTGTATAAAGTCAGCTGATCGAGCAATAATAATTATAAAAATAGCAATTTGCCCTATTATATATATGTACTAATCAAAATTGTATGTGATTATTTCAAGGTTAATACAATTCAAAATCATTACTAAGTTCATTCTTCTTGAAATTAACTTGCTAAATAATTATTCTAATAGCTTTTTATTGTTTAATTGTAAAACTATTCTATCAAGCTTTTTGGATAAGCATTAGTGTTCAGAATAGGATGATTAAGATATAGTTCATAATTTGTGTATTCAATCTAATATTAGAGACTTTTATCAACAAAAAGCAATGTTTAATTAATAGATATTGCTATAATAAGCTTCTAAATACTGTATATATTTACAAATTCTTTATATTGAGATTTAACATACTATATAATATTTTATAATTTATAATATAGAAGACATTTATGAAATCAGATGTTACTAAAATTTATGTAACCCATATCATAGGATATCCAAAAATTTTCAAATCTTGTATAATCAATTGCACTATATAATCAAAACAATCAAATGCTATAAGTGTCTGGCTCTAACTCTAACCCTAACAATGAAGTATAAAACTATAACAAAAAAAATTTGGGCTTAATTCTAACCCGAACTACGAGGCAAAAAGTATAGTCTATAATAACTCTAACAAAAAAATTTTACTTTATAGTTAGGGTTGGTTTTTTGATATAGTTAGAAGATCCTTTATATATAGAATCAAGAATGCGATTTATGCAGTATATAGACATATTAGTTATATTAATTGATCCATATTATCTGATTTTGTTTATACTCTTTTGACCAATCAAAATTCTTAGATGATTATAGCAAACATTATACAATTTGTGATCATTACTGGGTTCACACTTATTTAAGTATCCTATTTAGTATAACCATAAGAAGTTTTTAGAATAGTTATTTATTGCTAACTTTAAAAAACTGTTAGAATAATTTAATACTAATTATAAAAATTATTAGAATAATTATTTAATACTAATCACCAAAAGTTGTTAGAATAATTATTTAATACTAACTATAAAGAGCTATTAGAATGTTTATTTAACACTAATTATAAAGAGCCATTAGAATGATTATTTAATACTATTCATAAAGAGCTATTAGAATTAATGATGCCTGATGCAATTATTTTCATGAAGATGAAAGGTTTCATCAAATTTGTGTCTGACAAAACTCTTGACGATTGTTGAAACTCTTGATGCTTAATGAAACCTTTGACAATTGATAAAATCCTTAATGATTAATAAAACCCTTGATGATTGATGAAATTCCTGACATAACCCCTAACTATTAATAAAACTAACACTCTAGCTTTCTTACAAAAAAATTTTTTACCATCTGTAATTTAACTGATCAAATTTTATGACCAGGTGTAACGTAAAAATTTTACAAAAAACAGATAGTTCTAAATTTTTTATTACAAAACCATAATTAAAAATGTTCTTTGTGAAAATTTACTAATAGCTACAATTGCCACTATATTTTTCTAAACCTAACCCTAATTATAATGCAGTTTTCTTAGTCTTAATGTTATATGTATTTTTACTTAGAAAACAAAATATTTGTTTTGATTATTATATTACACCTGATTCTAAATTTTGATTGGCCAAACTTACAGAATTACAGAGTAATTAATTTTTGTATGAGTGCTATCTAAAATGATAAAGCTCTTAATAAAACCTTGTCAATTGAAGAGGCTTTTACAATGAATCTAAACAAATTATTTTTTTATTGCTAGCATTTTACTAGCAACAGCGGAGTGTAGGATCAACTTATATACCAAAATTCTGGATTGGATTACCTTAGAAAGCATTATAATCATGGTCAGCTAGATCAGAATTGATTGATTTTGCCCCAAGATCATAAAAAATTTTACTAATGAAATTATATCTATTCATTACGTAATTTGCTATAAAACCTGTAATAGCTAAAGCTAAATACCAACCTATATACCCAGAATTTTGGTGACCTTTTTGTAAAATTCACATAGAATTGATTGTTGAACACATGATTTTTTGAACTATCAATAATAACACTAATGCTATGAACACCTGTTATTTCATTCGCAGACCATAACTATATCCACAATTATCTTTAAATTGTACTGAGGTTTTAATCACTTGCTAGATATTTAATTTACTTGCTAAGAGGTTTATACACTTGCTGAAAGTCTATAACCCTTGTTGAAAGTAAATAGAGTACCTTTGTTGAGAGTTAAAATAACTCAACTATGCTACAAACTATGCCAAAATAAGAAATACATAAAATAATAGATAATAATAAAATCAATTATAGATAACAATTCAAAAACTCTTCCCATTGATCACTTGTACAAAATTCCAAACAAAAAAAAACAAAATTTTTTTAGTAAAACTATTAGTACTAGTTTTTATATAAATTCTTGGGGAACTCCTTTATATATTCAGCAAGCAAGCCAGAAGTGTTAGTTGTGCAAGATAACTGGCAGTGAGTGCTCTTGGTACAAAAAATTCTGGTAGAAGTTTTTTCTGTCAACGAAGGTTTTATAGTTTGGCTAGGCAGTGAACTAAAAAATGAATTTTTCAACACTTTCTCTGAAGGTTTTGGTTACAAAACATATTTGACTATATACCTACTATCATATTTTCACTTAAAGTCTTTTTGTCTGGAATTTTGGATGAAAAGTGAGAAATTCGGTGTACCCCTTCCAAAAGATTGGCATTGTTGTTCCTACTCTAATTAGGAAGAAGGCATGCAGGTGAATAAACAGGAACAGATGCGTAATGAGACATGTCGCAATAGAGTAGGCAAATCTGCTGAAATTAAATTTTTAGATTGTTCCTTTAGTTTTCTTTTTATGTATATATAATACTTTGGTGAGGCAGTTCCTTGTATAGTATACCAGGAACGAATACAATGAGTGCATGGTTTTACACTGTTTGGAGTGGACTTGTCTGCAAAATCTTAATTTTGATTGGTCCACATGACTTATTCGTCAAATTTTGTTTATTTTTCACGTGTGAATTCATCACACTATTATTTTTCACGTATGAATCCATCACACCATATATGTGTACATCGTATGTGTATCCTTGTAATATGTAGTTAATGTGGATCGACAAAAGTACCTATATGTGCAAATCTATGATTACGCAGAATTACATTATATTTTAAAATGCAGGGAATCGCAAACATGAGTTGCAATAGCTAACGATATTAAAAGTGATGATTTTAGACGCAAAAATTGGTGACCTGATGCAATTTGATTTGTCTGTTTACCTGATATTTGTATTTTTCATTTTTTTTATTGGATCTTTTATCGAGTTGATGAAATAATAATTGCTGATTGTCAAAGAAATTTACGAAACATTTTTGGATGATCAGATGACCTGTAACTCCAAAATAAGGCTTATATCAAAGCACAAATATCTGTCTATTCCACTGGCCAATCAAGTATTCTAACGTAGTCATACAAAATAAGGCTTATATCAATGTTTTTTAATGCTTTAAGCAACTCTTAAAATCGTAAAACGTAAATTATCAAAATTTTGCTTCTGTTATTTGATAGCGCTTTATAATTTTGGGCTGACCATCGTCCTACTATATATGGTTGTTATATGTTATATGTAACGTAATCGATTTATTTTTGGCTATTGTTCGCTTTAATGCAGAGATCGACATAAAAATTTCCTCACAACACCCAGAAAAAGGAATTTTTACTCTCGCCATTTTTTTATATATATTATATATATATATATATATTTAATATACTAGAAAAAAAACAAAAAAAATCAAATTGTTTAAAAAAAACTTAAATTCTAGTAAAGAAAGTATCCTTTTGGTGTTATATGCCCACTCCCATCTATAGTTATACTTCCACTTTTCAAATATTTTTAGACTTTGTATTTTTTTTCTCTGAATATTTTGACAGTATGACGAATTGAGAATCAATTATCGTCAAATAACATGACGAAAGGCAAAAGATCTACAGCAAAAGGAACTCAGCCTCCTAAGCCTCTGACCAATACAAAATTTACTTGATTTGCCACACGCTCATTTACCAATAGCAATTTAGATCCGGATCTGAATATATTTATTGTGTAATATTCAGTAACTGTTATATTTGGCAGGTGATAAGGTCACAATATTATCATTTCACATGACTAATAAAAGCTTTAAAGTTAATGCACTAGCTTTGGCCCGGAGGGTTCCATATTGTTGTATTACATTCAAGACGGTACATCTAATGACTGAAAGAAATGCTTTAAATCTAATGCACCAGCTTTGGCCCCCGGAGGGGGCCCAAATTAGTAATTTAAATTCAAAATAGAACATCTAATGACAGAAAGGAAATGCTTTAAATTTAATGTATCAACTTTGCCAATTTGATGGAACACCTAATGTTGGAAAGGAAATGCTTAAAATTTAATGCACCAGCTTTGGCCCCAAAAGGGCCAAATTTGGTTCATTAAATTCAAGATGGAACACCTAATAACTAAAGTAAATACTTTAAATCTAATGCACTAGCTTTTGCCCAAAAGGGCCCAAATTGGTGCATTAAATTTAAAACACTTTATAATAAAAAAGCTTAAGAAAAATTTTCTTTCTGAAATAAAAATGATAATAAACAAATAAATCTATTTTCTTTAGCATAGGCGAAGCCATTCGCATGACCATGTTCTAGTTATATTTAATAAAACTATTTTGTGCAAAAAAATAGCTAAAAAAAAAAGTTAATCAAATGTTTTACTAATTGGAAAGCATTTATATAATGGTCTAAAGTTTAAGAATAAGTGCAAGCACAAGAAAAATGCAAGCGCAAGTGCAATAACAAGAACAACATAATATTAATAAAAAATAGTGAATACATTAGCAAATACTAGAAAAAATTACATTCCACTAAAAATTTAATTATTAATACTAATTTTCTCTGCGAATCTTATAGTTGTAGTTTTATATCGACCTACCACACAATAATATCATGGTTATATTCAAAATGTGATCATTGTGCTAAAACTAATGTAGCAACATGATCGAGTAATTATGTTTTAACACTTTTGTTTGGTTATACAACCTGTGATCAAAATGTTAAGACTAAAATACGTATCGATGAGCAAGTTATGATCAAAAATATCATCCTATCAATCTTGCCAAATCAAACATGATCAAAGTTTCTAAATATTTATCAAAACAATTCTAAGAAACATTTAAAATTCAAACTCCAGAAACAATAATTTTGAATGATTATTATAATATCATACAAACAAACGTGCAAAAACTAAAACCATAGACAACTCAATTAATTTTAACAATTCTGATCAAAAAAATAAAACACCCTTATCTAAAAAAAAAAACAAAAAATACTATATCTAATCAAAATAAAAATAAAAAATGATCAAATCAAACTACATGCGATCCTAAACAATTATCTTTAGTAATAATTTGATAATGAATAAATGTAATTATTTTATCATTTAAAATTTTATTTCTTAAATATTTTTTTCCTATTGTAATTTGTATTATTTTCTTGATAAACTTTCTTTAATTTTTTTTTTAAAAAAAAATATTTATAATATTGTGCTATTTATTTTAAAAATTGTATGTATATATGAAGACCCCACAGCAAAAAAAGAAAGTAGGCAAAAAATTTTGATTTCTTAATTTTATAAAAATTATGGTCTATTATTCTAATTCTTTGAGAAATTGCATTTTTTTGTAAAAAAAATTTTTTTGCCCCGCTGCCTCTTTTTGCTATGGGATTCCCATATGCTAAAATCAAATTAAAATATAAATAATTTCCTAAATACTGTTAATTCTCAAACAATACCAACTAACTAAACGCATTGCATAAGCAATGTAAGTTATGCTAGTTTATAATAAATAGCATAAACTATTAAAATGACAAACATATAATTATCTACTACTATCAAAATACACTAATGAAATGCTAGATTAACAACAATCCATTTAACATTAAATATGTATTCAGTTCTTATTGATTTCCTATTTACGTTTGCTTTGACTATTTGTTAACTATATACCTTCGTTCCTGGTTTCTAGCATGACAGCATCATACAGCTACCTTATTATATAATTTTTATCACTGGGCATAGGTGTAAATAGTGCTATCATAGCTGTTTACTTCTTTTTTTTTTTCTTTTCTGTCTTTTCATTTTTACTTTGTATTTCTTTAGATATCACTTAGATATTTTAGCTTTCCACCTTTTTTTTATTCTCTTTTATTTTTTTATTGTTTCTTTATTCTAGTAGACAATCTCCTTCTCCAAAAATTAGTTAAGAAAATCAAAATTAGCAGCTGCAAAATTTTGCTACTTGGGAAGTTAGAAGAAGAGGGTTAAGAAGTAGGCAGTTATAATAGGCAGCAAACTCCAATCAGTGATTCGGACACTCTAAGTCTACCTAGATAAGGGGTTACAATGAGAAAAAGTTTGTTATAGCAGGTCACATTTAAGGATCCTTGATGACACCTAGGTGGGTTGCACTTTAATATATTAGTCAACCTAGAGTAGACAAAACACATAATGTACTGGTGTTACAAAATATATAAATAAAGTTGCGGCATGACTGTTGAATTCTAAAAAAATATATATATAATAATAAAATATTATGATACTGCCAATTTGTAGAACACCTATCCCTTAGTTTGTACTACTTCGCAGGCAAATTTGCCTGTATAATTACTATAAATATACCTCTAATCTATTTTTTTAATCATTTAAAATATTTAATTAAAATTTGGTATTATAATATTTAAAAACAAGGATTATATTTTTGAATTATTTAAATTTATATTATAAGACAAAAAGTTTATGTTTCTTATAAGCTGAAAATATTAAATTTTAAAGAAATTTTTTAACCAAAAAAATATTTTTCAATATCTTGGCGAATTCTTTAAATATTGGTTTTAAAAATATAGTTTCTAATACAATATTGTAGTTTATATAAAGGATAACTCTTTCATTATTTGACTTTATATGATTTACTTGTAAAAATTAAGACTTGTATTAGAAGTGAAAAATTTTTTTATAGACGGGAACATATAAAATTTAAGAAAACCTAAAGAAAATTCTATAGTAAAAGTTCCAAAACAAAAACTTTAAACTTTTATTACACCAAAGATTTTTAAAAAAAATTTATAATAAAGTTGATAAAACAGAACTAATATTATTATTTTTACTTAGGAAGTATATAGCTAAAATTAATATTTAAGGTTTTATTTAAAAAATTTAAAATTTTAAAATTTTCGCAGGCAAATATGCCTGCATAACAAATTAAAGGATAGGTAGTAATATAAATTCTACCAGTTTGGCATGTTCCTACCAGTATCTACCAGTAGGTGGTAGCTACCGATAGCTACCACTACCAGTAGATCTACTAGTCACATGATAAATAAAATTTATTTGATAAATTATATACTTTTCGATATTTATAATTAATTATATAATTTTAAAATTTTATTCTATTATTTTATTGGTATCTACTAGGCATATAATTTACCTAACAGTATCTACTGTTATCTACTGGTAGATACCAGTGGTAGATTCCTACTGGTAGCTACCAACTCATATCACTACCTATAGAATATATCTGGATGATTGATTCAAATTATTAGCCAATGTCAGATCGATGTCAAAAAGATAGAAACTGGAAAGATATAATAATGAACAAAAAATTAACTTTACAAGGACTAATTTATTTTTGTTATAAATTTGCTTCATTAAAATTATCATGGGCTTTAATATTTATTATTGATGTCCATGCGTTATAGGTTCATGCATCATGGGTTTCTCATACATCATGGATTTCATCATGTGTTATAGGTTTTGTAGAACCCCGAATAATATATATAGAGGTTATATTGGCTTTAATATTAACTTATTGTAAATTTTATCCACTTTTTATTAGAGCTAATTAACCTTATTTTATATATAAGCTTTATTATTTAAATAATTTTAACTATTAAACAAAAACTCTCCTTGATAATCACTTGCACCAAAATTTTTACAACAAATGGAAACCAAATTTGAGAAGAAGCACAACAAAATAATAGTTTTTATGAAAAGCAAACAAAGTGGTTTCTCTGCTTTTTTCCTTGAAAACTCCCTTATATATTTGGTATACAAACCAAAAGCTTTAGTATACAAGATAACTGGCAGGAGGTGGCACCCTTGTATACAAAATTTTGGAGAAAGAAGTCTTTTGTCAACGAAGTTTTTTTTGTGTTGCTTACAAGAAAAACAGCAAAGAAGTACTCCAATATACTTATTAGAAAATTTAAAGATCATGAACCAAACACCTACTACCTTATTCTCGCTTTTTCTTGAGTTTTTTAGAGAATACTTTTGCAACAAAAAGTGGAAAATTCGGCATACTCCTCCAAAAAATCTGCATTGTTTACCAGTTCCAATTTGGGAACAAGAGTTATGAGAAATTCACGGTGCTGCTTATGTGTAAGTTAAAGACTGACATTGATCAATTGAAGAATTTCTAGAAAATTCTTGCAAGGTTAACTCTACTCTGAATATGATTTTATATATAATATAGACTAAATTTAGAGTAGGGCTAAAATTAAAAGTATTATATAATTTTTAAATATATTTTCTGTCTGTTTCATTTTTTTCTTTTTGTTTTTTCTTTCTTTTTTTTCCCATATCAGGATTGACTTTTTTCTTCTTTTTTTTTTTTTTGTATCAGTTTTTTCTTTTTGATAATTTTCATTTTCTTGGTAGTAGGTTTTTACTTTCCACTTTTTTCATTTTGCTCTTTATGTAGAAGAAAAATTTTAAAGAAGAGAGTACAATCCTGACATGGCATTAACAACTGATTAGTGATGTTGGGATTCAAGTCTCAAGTAAGTTTGGGACTCTGATGAAGATAGATATGTTATATAGCAAATCGTACCTGGGTACTTCAGTATCATGTAAGTCTTTATTTGGTTGAAAATGTATTATATACTATTGAAACAGCAGTTATTGCTTTAGACACTATATATTTACTAATAAATAAAGGCAAGATCATCAAACATAAAAAATAATAAATAATTTTTATCTATTTAAAAATATAAAAATATATTTTAAAAAAGTTTTTCTTTAAAAAAATTTTTCCAAAAAAATTTTTCTTAAAAAAAATTTTTTTTAAAAAAAATTTTTCCCAAAAAAAATTTTTCGCCAAAAAAAATTTTTCTCTAAAATAAATTTCTTTCAAAAAAAATTTTTTTTTTATTTGGTTATCTAAAATTTATTAATTTTATCCATTTTTAAATAATATAACATTGAAGACTTTTCCACTTTTAAATATAACCTTTTGGCCAATAACCTTTTTTTAAATATAACATTTAGTAAAAAAGTTACTTTTTTATCCAAAATTTTAATATAACCTTTATATGTATTGTTTAGGGTTCTGGTTTCATCATGCATCATGGGTTTCATCATTTGTCAATTTGTCAATTTGAAGTTGCCTGACAAAATAGTTTCATTATGTGCAATAACACAGGTTATGTCATGTGTTGGGCATTATTAATTAGAATAGTTGCTTGATTTAACTATTTTGATTTTTACGCACATTCTTATAACTGTTATCTTTATTTGATACTATTGTCACAATTTCGAAATTGTGATATTAGAAATCTGAATTTCCAGATAAGATTACTATCAAATTTGTATATAGATTTTCTTTTCTTTATTTAAAATTTACATTTCTATTTTTGTATAATTCATTAAATATTAGTCAAAATTGGTGTAAACTTGATATTTAACATATAATTGCCTTTTTTGTAAAATCTTCATAACATGTTAACATTACGTGCTACAGGCACATATTATAAACCTTCTCAGTTGCACATTTCTACATCTGTCTCTCTCTATATTGAAGTCAAATTTATACATTTATATATGTTGTACCCAAATCTAAATTGGTTCCATTTGTCTATTGGGATGCCCAGATGTCAATTTACAAGATTTAGCTAAATGTCCTACTAACATAGGACCCCGGACGGTTCTATTTGATCTGGTATGTATTAAATGAGATAAATTTTTAAAAAAATTTTTAAATGGTGGTATGAAAAAATGCGTTTTTTGGGAAAATGTAGAGAGTAAAATGAGGTAAATGAAAAAATAGTGGCAGGATTTTTTATAGGCAAATTTTTACTCATTATTAAGGTAGTATATATAATTAAGGTAAATTATCATATGAGGCGAAAGATCATGTGGCTGTTCTACTTTTCGTTCACATGATATCCTATCACTTCGCACAAAATAGAAAATACTATATTGAATCTTATGATTGGTAAATAGCATAACGGAATGGATGGACGTTGTTATGCCTAATATAAAAAGATATTAGATATCTTTTTTTCTTTTATTTTCTTGTTTTACAAGATTGATAAGCCATATTGGCTATGCGTGTTTGGTGATCAACTATTAGTTACAGGACTGGTTATTAAAAGTTATTAACTAATGGGACTAGTAATCAATAGTTAGTAAATACAGTACTAGGAAAAGTAAGAACTAATGACAAGAGTTAATAACTACTCAACATAATAAAGAAATTATAAAAGGATACCTTTCTGGTACGTTTTGGAGGATAAGTCGAATTACACTTAATGTCTCTTGTAGTGATTTATTTGAATAATGATAATAATATAGTATTAGTATTAGTTGGTATTATTTACATAATTGTATTTGTAGTTTTATTTATTTTAATAAATATTGTTTCCTCATAATAATGTTACAAAAAATCTCTTACTTATAAAAACCCAATTCTAATAAAAGAAATAAATTAATAAATTTTCATATTAATTTACTAAACCCATGTATATACTTATCTCTAAATTCCTAATTTTGTTAACTATCTTTTGTAGTAGTGATACAAATAAATAATTATATCCACTTCAGTAGTTACAAATTTCTGTTTTAATATATGGTCATGCAAAGTTAATTTTTTGTTTTGCATAATCTGCCAATCCAATTCTCAAAAAAAAATTTTTTTAAATTCCTATAGTGCCAATTATTCCATTTTTTGCTATTTAATTTTTTTCTCCAGTGTCACCCGATAATGACCTTAATTTTTCGTAATTACCTGATAGGTTCAATAAAAACTGATTCCACATTATGCAAACTGAAGAATTAACTTGGCGAAACCTTAAATGTGAACATAAATGAATTTAGGCCACACAAAGGTTTTTTTTTTGAAAAAAAACCTGACTGGCCGACGGAATTTTGAAACTCAAAATGAACAATTAACTTTGCATAGCCTAATAGAAGATATAATAAACATATAGTATGAAAGATATAGATTATATAATTCATTAGCGATCCAATTGCATATATTATATAATAGATAAATATAAACAATCTCTTTAAGAATTAAATGAATCATTAAAACTTAAATCCAATACGTAAACAAATATGAATTTTATTCACATGTACAAGGCATTATTTTGATTTGGTTGAGTTATAGGAAATAAAAAATTTTTTATATATGGTTTAATCTGGTATGTAAAAGTTTAGGTAAATTTTAGATTTTTTATATTTAGTATGTATAAAAGTGGGTATAAAATCCAAAAATTTTTGGTGTAGATTTTTCCAAATCTTATAATCTTATATCCCCCCACATTATATATAATTGTCCGAGGTCCTACTAATATTAATTTGTTTAGGCTGATAATTTTGACAAATTGACATTTGGGACAAATTGATATCTGGGGCACAACATATACATTTGAATTTAATATACAAGACATTAACATGTTATTTGGCAAGTTACTGTGCAGTTTAACATGCTATATGTTGAAGAGACCTTTATTTGAATAAATCAGAAACTTATCTCCTAGCAGGGATGATGATTTTTTGTAGTGACTAAACTCAAATTCTGCAGTGATTAAATTTAATTTCTGCAATTATCTGCAAAATAGAATTTACCAAATTTCTGCAATAAAAACCCTGTTTCTGCACTTAAAATTTGGTTTAATACCAATGTTTCGAAGCTTTCCAATGACCACACTCGTATTTTGGGTTAATTGATTGTCTATCCTTTCAAAAATCTTTTCCAAAACTCACAATTTGATTGGTTCCTGGGCAAATTTTAGTTTTATCCATAATAAAATCCAATTTCTGCAAAAATGGCAGAATTCTGCAAATTCTGTGGTATTCTGCATTTTGCAAAAAATATCGTTCCTGTCTTCTAGCAACTATTAGAGTTAAATTGGTTAAACATATATGCTCTCAGGTTTAGGCTGCAGATAAGTATTTAGTTTACTTAGATATATGTCAGAGTTTTTATTCTTAGTAAAAAAATGAAATTTCTTTCAATATTGTAAAAAGTTTCTATTAAATTTAATAAAAATAAAAGCAAGATCTCACCTTAAAATTTAAAAAAAATTCATATATGCTCTCCCTCCTTAATAGTTATTATATAATAGAAATTGAAAAAGAAAAAGACGTAGATTGTTCATCTATATTTCACAAAATATTATAGCAACAATATAGAACTTGAATTTGTTATCACTTGTATACTAAATTTAATAATAAATCCAATGAATATCTGTTAAATTTAATATGAAAACAGATAGTGGATCCAATATCTACTATAATAGATTATATACCATAAAATTGATTAAAAATGGTTAAATCAATCCTATCATTTAATGTTAGGTCTAATATCTAGTAGTAATTAAAAAAAGGCAATTCAAATATAATTTAGGGCTGTAACATATATTACATAATATTATTTTATCATAGAGCTACCCCTCCCCCCATAAGACCAATTAGCCAATCAAATTGTATAATTAGTCTTATGTAAAAATTTTTTTGACCCTCTCCCTTCTAGAATATTACGTAATATCTGTCACTACCCTTATAGGAATTTATAATTTATTGCATAGTGCAATATATTGCACCTCTATTATAACTATATAGATCATCATTTATGTATAACAAACAATTAAAGAAATTTTTATTAAGGGTAGGGTGTACAAATTTCCAATTTCATATAAAATTAATTGTAGATCAACTTTGTATAACCAATTTATATGATGTCATATGATTTACATATAAACATCATATGATCTGACCAATCAATTTTTTGTACAACCTACAAAAACAAAAATTTAATTACATATAAAGTTGATTTTTTTTAAAGCAATGAATATTGTGCAACTTCATTATTATAAACAAACTATTTAAAACTAACTATTGTATAAATTTTATACAAATTGGCCAAAATCTTAAAAAATTTATTAGAAGCATTTTTTTATTTACTATATTAAAATCTAATATACCATGTAGATCATATAAAAAATGATCTACATTCATCCTACCCTTAAAGCAAAAAATAAAATTTAATTAATATTAGGGTTAGGTTAAGGCCTGGAATGAAGCAGGAGTATAGTTTATACCAAAATTTCACATAGTATTTTTTATTAGAACTCCAAAGGTGGGTTTATAAGCAAAATTTTTAATTAATAGAAGGGTGCAATATATTGCAGGTGCAATAAATTATAAAACCCTAATTTATAAAACAAAAAAAAACAATTCAAGTATAATTGAAAAAATAAAACATGTAACACTAAAAGAACTACTTAAATTATTAATATCATTAATAAATATAAACTATGTTTATTACTATTAATCCAGTATGTCAAGAATAGTTGAATTATTTCCAATCGTGAAAATTGAAAACTGTAAAGTACTAACTTTATGATTGTACTCAGAGTAATTTATATTATTTCAAGAATAGTGCTATTATGCTTTGGAAAATAACCAGTTGGTGCAAAACACACTAAAAACTGGCAAAGTTGAAATAAAAAAATGCATACCAGATATATTTCAAACCAAGAAGTATTATTAGTTACCAATCAATGGTTGTGATTTCTGTTATATTAACATTACAATTAATAATAATAGTTGCTTAGTTGATTAATATAAATTATAATTAGCTAATAACTGGTTGATAACTAGTTGAGAACTAACAATTAATTGTAATCAGACCAGTTAATAATAAATCGATTAGTTTTTAAAGTTTTTTTTAAATTGATTAGTTGAAAAGTTGCCAACTAGTTGGTTTTTTAACTAATGATTTGGAACAATAAGCTTTTACAGTTGCCCTCTTTAATATCAACCTGTTATTATTAATCTAAGCTATAAAATGAATTTCTACAGTACTGGACAGTGAAAACTATCCATTTTTTTTAGCATTGTTTAAAGTCTAATAACTTTACAACAATTAATTATTTTAAAAATCCCTCTTAAAAATTTTTTATTTGTAACCTAAACTACAAATCTGTATGACAGATTTTTTATATTTTGCTTTTTAAAGAAGTTATAAGGGTTTAAAGTTAAGCAACTTTAATAGTAAAGCAGAAATTTAGTGCAGGACAATGATCAATCAAATTGATGATAGTCACGTGCTTGTAATATGATTGGTTAATATTTATTATTAAACCTCCAAAATTTGGTGCTTATTATATAAAAAAATCATTTTTATATTTTTAACCAATCAAAATTTTGGTACAAAAAAATTAGCCAATCAGAATTGTTATAAAATTCTCAAATTTGGCACCCTAAAAAAAAAATTGGATAGTTTTGCTGTCCGGTACTGTATATATTAAACTTTGAAATTCCCTCATATATGTCAACTTTAATATGTTCTCGCATTAATATCATATCAACATGAATATAAATGTGATTCAAATAGGTTGATAGGTCTTGTGGGCTGATAGTGTAGTAGTTGCACTCCAGGACATTAGCTGACTTATACGCAAGGTCGCCAGTTCAAGTCCTATAGAATACAGAATTAACTACATAAGGTCATGGTATGGATGACCTAAATCAGGATGCTAGGACCACGTTTGGGCAGCTTAGCCACATATACGGGTGTGTGTGACTTTTCCATAGAAAAAAATAGAAACTTGATTAGTTCTGGTTAAAATCCTCTGGTAGTAAACAGGTCAACTAGATATTACCTATAATAGAAAGCGACCACTCCAGGATGAATTGGATGGAAGTAAAGTAGTCTGCCAAATGAGGTACCCCTTCCCTCAGGATGAAAAACTTCTAGAAGAATCAGAATGGATCGGAGGCCAAAATTATTGTCAGTATTTCAGATTGGATAAGAATAAAGAATAATTGGACAGTTCCGGTTAAATCACCCAGTAGTAAATGGGTCAACAGTTAAACCCAGTTGGGAAAATTAAAATTAGGATCATAAATATACCTGTATAAAAATATATAGTACACAGAAATATGTAGGGGACCTTGCTAATTAGAGAGGCCCTGTTAATAACATTGGCTTTAAATAATAAAGTACGCCTATTTGGCGTTCCAGAAAATAATGAAAAAAAAATAGGTTGATATAAATGAGGGACGACTGTAACATTAAAATTAAATCAACCAGATAGCTGCATGATGTAGTCGTGCTTAAGCCAGGAATATAATTCATTAAATGTTTGCGTTATGTACAATAATATAACCAGTCGCAGCAATAGATACAAGCCTTGTTATAATTATTAATTCATAAATATAATATTACATAATAACCTAATACACGAGCTACAAGAAAAAAAAGTTAGAACATTAAAAGTAAATTCATTTGTTCATTATGGAAAACAAATAATATATTTTTAAAAGCAATAAATTTTAATAATGTAATAAATATACGGTAATAATTCATCCTTAAATTATTTCTACCTTTATATGAACGACTTTGGTAATCATATTTGGTCGACTATAGCTGTTTTGTAAAATTAGTGAAATTTGCAAACATCAAGAAAAAAAAAAGAAATCATCAGATTTTTAGGCGATGTCTAAGCGATTTCGGATTTCTTAAAAATACTCTGATGTCTGGTATGAAAATGTCATATCGAAGTAGTTTTAAAAAATTAAAATCAATTAAAAATTGTGTGATTTCTTCTTTTTTTGATCTGCAAATTTCACAAAGTTTTGCAAACTGCAATAAATTATTTTGATCCATTAATCGATTACTAAATTATCTTTATGTCATCTACTAAAAATTTTCTCACAAAAAAATGTTTAAATGCATCTGTAGTACATTCGTATAAAACCTGTTCAAACACTATAAAACAGTATCAAGATCTCTGACAATAATTTCATGCTAATAGTGTGATTTATTTCTCATACATGTCATGCTACAGTGTTAACAGTCAAGTACTATCCTATCTCTATTTAGGATGAGATACAGTCGACCTTCCATATGTGCTTCCTTTATAAGTGCATTTACATGCACTTTCTTTTTATACCGGTAAGTGCGCTTCACATACACTTTCTTTCTATAAGTACACATCATCAGGTCCACCTAATGTAATATCTATATATAGTTTACATTCCATAAGTGCGCATTCCGTAAGTGCACTTCACATACACTTTTTTTCTATAAGTGCACACATTTGATCCACTTAATGTAATGTAACGTATATGTAGTTTACATTCCACAAGTGCAATTCCGTAAGTCCACTTCACATACAATTTCTTTCTATAAGTGCACATCATTTATATCATTTGATCAGCCCAATGTAAATGTAACATTTATATGTAGATTATATTCCATAAGTGCGCATTCTGTGGTGCGCTTCACATACGCTTTCTTTCTATAAGTGCACATCATTTGATCCGTAGTTTACATTCCATAAGTGCACATTTCGTAAATGCACTTCACATACAATTTATTTCTATAAGTGCACATCATTTACATCATTTGATCCACCTAATGAAAATGTTAGATTAAATTCCATAAGTGCACTTTTCCTAATTACGTGCATTTATGAAAGATTTACTATATTGGACCATATTTCGACATCGGCATAAGCTATCGCATATCCAAAATAATGTGCAGGTCATAATGAGCAGATGAATTTATCTAATAGATTTGCTTGGTTTCTATTGACTCAGTATTTCACAGTAGACTGTACAATAGTACTATATACAAGACCTGTAGTCTAGTACTCACCCGGAGCTTATAACATGAAAAGAAAAAAAATTTAAAGTGCATACACACTTTGTATTAATAATAAGCATTCTAATTATTCGAAAAAAACCGAATTTAATATGAACTTTTAACGGTACAGTGGTGAATTGTAAAGAGCCTAACGCTTGTTTTGATTTTGTATCGTGCTCCTACTAGGATGGCATGTCACTATGTCCAATTTGGTTCAATTTTTTTTGGACATATGTCCTATTGAAAATGGACATATGTCCAAAAAAAATGAAGTTTGAGTCTGGGTTTGATCATCGGTTATTGATTTACATTCACTATGAGATACTCGGATAATCATGTGATTATCTGAAAATCGAACCAAAATAATCATTAAAATTATTTATAGCTTTAAAATTTCCTAAATAAGACCATGCAAATAAAATTAATCGGTTCTCGTAACATCTTAAGACCCAACCAAGGGCACCCGGCACCCGGATGTTATTGTTATAATCTAAAAAATGTTATAAAAATTTTTTAAATACTTAAAACTCTTTATATAAAAATATGAATACCGGTACTGTACTAATCTTAAAAACTATATATATTAATATAAAATAACATTTTGACTTTTTTAAAAAAATTCACCCGGCCGGGTTAAGAGAACCATGTGCGTGGCCTAAGAAAACTTTTTTGGAATGTAATTTGCGTTAATTAAATATATGCAACCAAAATTAAGAGAATTTGGCATTTGAAAACTAAGCTTTCGTTCAATAACCTTTTTTAAGATATAAAGGCCGTTTCTTGAATGATATCAATAGTATGAACGATCAGTTTTTATTATTAAAGATCAGCAGATGAGAACAACTAAATTTGGTAAAAAGTGACGGTTGCAGAATGTAATAATGAGCAGGCAATGATTTTTATTACAACTATTTTCATAAAGTTGCAGAAAGATGCAGATTATACCATAATGAATTCATGATGTTTTCAAATTTCCAGAGTTCTCAAGACCTGCTCTAATCTACATGGGTATATGAATATCGGTTACCGCATGTTTTGTAAAAAAAGTACAGATCATCAATCGAAATAATTATAAAATGGATACATCTTTCGCATGAATAACTTCGTTCACCGATCTATTATTTAGTATTAAATATTATTTTCAGAAAAAGTAAAAAAAATAATGTTATTGAACGTAAAATCCACTTTTATTTCTTTATTTCTAATCTCTTTATTGTGTACTTTTTATGGAGTAAATGCTATCGCTGTATCCAAAATTAAAGGTATTTAGAAAGTGAAAAAGCTTTTATTGACAACTAATCATTAACATTTCATAAATACTGCTTTTACAGGGCTGAAAGAACGTGACGATAAATCCGATCTTTGTAGCGGTAACGAATTAATTCCTTTCTCCTAAACAATATTTCTTTCGCAATCTAACTACTATGTTCTATCAAGGATTCAAGTTTGACAATCCTCCGTCGGGATTAAAAGGGCCAATTCTTAAAAGAAATAATACCGAATTTACTGCTAGATGGTCAACTGAATCTGGATCAAAACTCAATTTAGTTTTAGATTTTGAACTTTTTTCTAACGAGACTGATGGAAAACTAGTAACTACTTTATGGGATAAAGGTGCTGACATAAAGGACAATAAGGCGTCTGCGACCTTTTCTATGTACGCACCTGAGGGAATAACGCTCCCTGCTACTTTCTTTGCTAGAAGTTGGGCGAGCTCGCCTTCTGGGCCTAATTGTTTTATTGTTAGGTGAGCATTTTGTGCTTTATAATGTGAAATTGAATTTTTAAAAAAAATTTTTTTACTAATCATAAATTTCTAAACAGTGGAGACTTCACGATCATTAAAGACTTATAAAATTAATATAAAAATAATGATTTAAACATATAAACCAAAGTTACTTTTATGTTATTTGCAAACCATATGATTAATTGCATGAAATAAAATAGGTTAACATTTTTAATTATAAGCGAATTCAATTACCTTAGAATTTTTCGATAATGTTTTTATAAATTTGAAGGTTTTTATAACTTTGTAAATTTTGAATTTAGCTTTATAAAACTGATCATTTATTATTGAGATATTATGATGTTTAAAGACTAGATGAAAAAGAATTGTTCTTTATAAACCGCGTGGACAATCAATTTTTATTTATATCAAATAAAGTAATTAATGATTTAAAATATTAATATTCTTTAATGATTTATAATCTCAGAATACTACAATTGAATAATGAGATAATTTTTTTGATTACGCTTTTTTCATATTCGTCTTGTAGTGACATTCCATCATTGCAAATTTTTTTAATTATTAATTTAATTGAATATAAAGCTCACCATCGTAAATTAGAACATTTAAATCTACACAATATTTTTGACCTTAAACGTATCTATCGTTACGCTCTATAATAATGTGCTTTCATTTTCGATGGCCTAATTTTTTTAGATCACATTTTGTGACTTTAAAAATCCGATTAACTAAGAAATACGCGTCTGGAGTAAAAAATAAACCGTTTAGACTATGTTTAATTAATCTATATATTTAAATTATTATTCATAATGGGACGATTTTAATTCTCGCCAGAGATGAAATTCACTGGTATGCTATTTCTCAAGAATGGCTTCAGTATATGGCGTTTAGAGTACTAAGTAAAAATGCTCGGCAAGTGCTCGTCACCCTAAAAGCCCTAACCTCTAACTGTGATTTGCACTAAAGCTAACTGCAACCTTATAATTCTAAGATAAGAATTCTCAAAATTTTTCAATAGTGAAATTCACATTCAGTGATTTCTAATTTAATTCTTCATATGATAATTTTTAGCCTGTCTTAAATAATCAGCCTATTGGTTTTTTATTGTTAAGTTATAAAACCATTCTAACAAGCTTTTTAGGATAAGCATTTAGTGGTTGGATTAGGATGGTTTAGATATAGCTTATGATTCGTGAGACATTTGATCAATTATTGGAGAATTTCATAAACAAAAGCGGTATTTAATGAACTTTTAAATACATTTTTTCAAAATTCTTCGTATTGAAGTTTAATATACTGTATAATATCTTACAATTTATAATAAAAGAATTGAAAAGTACATGTATATAATTGAGATTAGTTTAATGGCAGAGATTTCCAATTTTAGGGGTCGTCTAAAGCGGGGCAAATTCACGTGATCACAGCCAATCAAATTACAGAACTTTGATGATCGCCGGCAAAGCAAAAAATGAAAAACCTAAAAAATACAAAAAACGGCAGTCTAAACCTACCTCAGGTAGATTAAGTAAAAATATCGGGAAGACAATTTTGCTGATATATAACTATGTAAAACCCTGCCTAACCCTAATATAAGATGACCCTAACCCTAAAGTTAATCGAGAAAATTATTAAGAAATATGAGTTGCCCCCGCTTTAGACGTCCCTCATTTTTATAACTTACGAAATTTTAAATTAAGTCCATGTATTCCATATATGCATATGTATAAAAACGTGCATTTATAAAATAAGTAGCTGCACAATGGAGTTGCGCAAAACCAGGACGGGAAAGTAGAAATTAGAATTTTATATATCACGAAGAGAAATTTTTAAGGTTATTTTAATCTTCAGGACTAATAAATGCATAGATTAATTATCGATTCAAGATAGTGGCCAATGGTACCTTTTACAGTCTTTTTGGATAATGCCTTTTCTCCCAGGTGCCCACCTATTGCACTTTCATGCACTGTATTCAATATAATTTGAACATCTTATTGTTGAATTACCTTTAACGGGTTTGTAGGTTGGTGCTTGTTTAGTTTATATAAAATTCCTTCTCGGGCTATATACTATCGGGCCTAAGACTTGAACTTTCTTAATTGCTCTTGATTATTTTCTGGGGGAACGGCCAATTCTGTCAAATATTTTACTAAAAGTTGGTACTTTTCTTTGTTCATTTTCTGAAATTCATTCTTTTTTTGTTTTTCCTAAAAATTTTTTTTATTTTTATATATAAATATATATGCTATGATACTGGAACCTGAACAGGATTCTGTTCTTTAGATTTATTACTTAAATATTGAGTTGTTTTTTTCCTAACTTTCTAAACCTTTTAATTTTTCTTTTTTGTTTTGATATTCTATTCTAGATAATCTATCCATGTGAGAAAGTTGCTTACCCGGATGATGCTTAATCACAAAATCATATTCTTGGAGGTTCATTATTAGGCGAGCCATACGGGCTGTTGGATTTGCTATATTATTTAGGTATACCAACACCGAGTGGTCAGTAATGATTGCAAATCTGGGCCCGTGGAAGTATACTTAGAACCAGTGTTGTACACGGACATTGCCCCGCCAATTATTCAGGGACGCGGACAGTCCGGGACGGGACGTCCGGAACATGTCCGCAATAATGTCCCAACATGATACATGTCCGCCGGGTAAAACCAATCAAATTGCGGAATTATACGAATTTTATTGGTAGATGATCACATGTTGAGTCGCAAAATGTCTGGGACAAAAAAAATTCTGGGCGGACATGTCCCGGACGTCCCGTCCCGGACTGTCCGCCGTCCGTGTCTGTGTCCCATGACAATACTGCTTAGAACTTCTTGACACCCACCTGATTGCCATACACTCTAGTTCAGTTATTGTGTAGTTTTTTTTTAGTCACACTAGTGGATCACTAGCATACTTGATAACATGCTCCTTTCTTTCTTTTTTAGTTTGTGCTAATATGGCTCCCAAGGCCAAGTGGAAAGCATCGGTATACAAGATATACTCTTTACTGTCATTAGGATGTGCCAACACAGGCGCAGTGACTAATAACATTTTTAACCTTTCAAATATGATCTGCTGATTGTTGCCCACTTATAGAGGGTTTTGTTTTTCAATAACTTGTATAGAGGTGCAGCTATTTTACAAAATTCTTATGAACCTTTTATAAAAACTGGCCAATTCTAAAAATCTGTAATGGCTCTAAGGTTTTTTAGTAAGGAAAATTTCTTCATGGCTTTGACCTTTGCTTCTTCGAGAACTATTCCTTGTTGAGAGATTTTATGTCCTAAAAAGGTTATCTTTTGTTGCCCAAAGTCACATTTTTCTTTATTTAACTGTAAATTAGCATTCTAGATTCAACGAAGAACTTCCTTTAGATGAATCAAGTGCACCTCGAAGGTCAAAGAGAAAATAGTTACATCGTAAATATATACTAACACAAATTTCTACAAAACATTTTGTAGCACTTGGTCCATCAACTGTTAGAAGGTGGCTAGAGCATTTGTGAGCCCAAAGAGCATCACGTTGAACTTGTACAGACTGAACCTAGAAGTAAACACTGTTTTTTTCTATCACGGGGCGCATCTCTATCTGCTAAAATCTATTTGCTAAATCGAGAGTAGTATACCAAGCTGATTGCTTTAGAGCACCTAGCAACTTGTTAATCCTAGGGAGTGGGTAACTATTTTATTTTGTTACCTTGTAGAGCTTCCTATAATCTATGCAGAACCTCATTGACCCTTTTCTTTTTCTTTACTGAACTAAGGGCAAAGTCCAAGAACTATAGAACTATTGGCTTTTTCTATATGCTGAATTTCAGATTTTATAAACTCATGCTCGGGCTTTGATGTGAGATAAAATTTTTGTTTGATCATGGGACCATCCCCCATATATATTTTATGATAGGTTATGGAGGTCCTCTCCAATTGGCCTGACTCCTCCTTAAAGCACTCTTATATTTTGTTAATATGGCCCTCAAACTGTTATACCTTGAAATTTTCTCTTTTCTCTTCCTTGTTTAGATAGATAGTTTCGTACTTCTGGCCCTTAAATAAAATATATACGCCAATATTATGGTCTACCTTCAAGCATTTTTTGCACTATTCAGATTCTCCTCTCTTCTCTTGGAACTCCCAGAAAGAAATGAACATCAATTAAATTTTCATCTTCATATTCTTCATCTGAGTCACTCTTATCAGTTTTTGTTGCAGTTTCTTTTTCTAACACATCTATTCCTTTCTCTAGTTCCTTTTTCTTCTTAGTTGATCTTTCTTTCCTTTCTATTCACTCGTTAATATTCGCAGGCTTGCAATATTTGGTGAGTATTTTTATTTTACTTTTTTTGTCTCAAATCATTAACTTATATTCCTCCCAATCTAAACTTGCTTATACTTTTTTCATCCAGTCGTTACTAAATATCATAGTGTAATTTTCAGCTTCTATAACTACTGCTCTTAAAGTGATCATCTTTTCTCCTATAGTGATTGGGAATTCATCTACTTCACCCAAAGGACTTTTTGTTCTCCATAGACTCTGATCATTACTACTGTCGAAAGTGGTCAATCGGTATATTTATTTTCTTTTAAAAATTTGCTGTAACCACACAACCAAAAAACCTACTATCCAATATTAAAAGGATTGATAAACCTTTACTTGTACTTCACAATATATGAACGTGGTCTTTAACTTTTTATCTTGTTTTAAACAAAATTCTGCTACTTTCATAATAGCTATTCTTTCTGCACTTGTTATTTTAGATATTTTTCCTAATGTTAGTGGCTACTTGGAAATGTTGTGCGTAAGTAATACAATATTAGTCTTTTTATTTTTCAGGTCTGTCATGATGGAGTAAGGTTAAATATTGGATATAATCAAGGGTTCAACAGGTTTAGTCTTTCTCTTTCTTGCAATCACTTTTTTTATCTTGTGCATGTGATTTTTGGCGACTTCTTTTTTCTTTTCTAATGTTTCTATTTTTTCAGCTTTACTATTGTTCTTCTTCTTTCTTTTAGCTGCATACACTTTGAATAAAGGATCTAATAAGGGAATTTCAGTTCTAAATGCACTCTTATCCTTATAAAGTGCGATTGCTAGTTTAAAGATTCTTCGTTATTTAACAATTGAGCCAACATGGCTTGAGCATGTTCCATATTTACAGTTGGGTGATTATGGTTTACATTCATTTCATTTTCGTTGCTCCTAATCCTGCTGCCTCATTTTCTTGTGGATTGGGGTTATTGTTATTATTATTGTTTCCTAATATAGAACAACTATAATTAATATGACCTGGTGCCGTCATGCGAAGCACGTGACTTGTTGTGAATTTCCCCTAAAATAGTAGATTCTGATTTTTGTTTTGGTTTCTTCTTGCTCAATTATTATCATTTTTTAGAGATATTACTAATTCCTCTATTAATGAAGTTAATTTTTTTAGGCTCTTTCACAGAGTTTGTTGCAAGTGTATTGTTTCCTTTGCTAGCTATTAAAGATAAGAGGTGACGGGGTGGCAAAAGAGGTTTAGTTGTGCATCATTATATTTCTTGAAAGTGTTCTTTGCTCTTTCTATAGCTGCTTAGAGAGCCCTCGTTATAAACAACCCATGGTAAGTACCAAGTCAGGTCATAGTCCCTGTACGAAGATTTGTGGCTTCATTGCGTCAGGATATTGGTTTTCTCCCACAGTTATCCTTTTAAATAAAGCTATCATTTTCAATATGTATTGGTCAATGGACTCTCCTACTTTCTGATGTCTAGTAAGCAACTTGGTCCCTATTGACTTATGAGCATTTGAGTACAAAAATTTTGATAAAATTGGTGAACGAAACTGGTATCTGGGTGAAAATCATCTTTCTATTCAACAATATATATTTCTACCTCTTTAGAGAAATGCTAGAGACAGAGTGACTAATGCAGGGAGACACTTTATGTAATTCACACTTTTACTGTGGTATGCAAGAGTCGGAAGGGATACTGTTATTTGGGCAGTATTTTGTAAAGAGGCTTGGAGGATTTGCAATTACGAAAGAGGTCACAATTAATAGTATATGAGGATACTAAGAATTTTATCAATTGTACTTCAGTGAAGACAGACTACTTCACTTATTCTTTATTTAATAAACCAGAGATTATTCACTCTGCTTTTTAGCAAAGGAAAAACTTGAGTATTTATACATGTTTGTCCAATATAAATAAATACAATAATAAATAAAGAAATCTATATAATCGATAGATTTGATATATGCTAATGCTAAATATAATAGTTATAATGAATATAATAAGGATAATAAATATAATACATATATTCTAAATATCAGCTATATTAGATATGTTAATTATATCTGTCAAAACTGTTATGTCCCAAATGTCCAATATGTCAGACATATCTGTGATTAACTGAAATATCTAGGATTACTCGAAATGTCTGATATTTCAGTGTCACAGGTGGCGCAGTATTGATCGTCCAATAAGATTTGGGCGCAGTAGGACGTTTTGTAAAAACCAATCATTCAGTTTTGATTAGCTTGGGCTAGAACGGTCCAATCGAGATGATTTTGGTACCATTCGAAAGGACTCATCGAGGCGGTCACGATAGTGGTAGTTTCGTTAAAATTGGATCACGGGGTCAAGCGTTATCGCCGTTGTACGTTTCATACGTTTTTACAGGTCGAACACCACCATATAGCAGCTATTCTCGTTAAGTATGCACCTATGACTGCTATTTGTTGATTACCCTGAACACTGTTTGCTTTGAATACTCAACTAGCAGACTTTAACCAGGCCACCGGGTCTTGGTTTCCTCCAGCAAATGTAGGAACATTCACAACGTTTGTTTCTCATATCTGGTTGTTCTGTATCATAGAAAGGGCACCTGCCATTAGTTGCAATAGCTAGTATAGTTGTTATTAAAAACCATTTTCTTGATTATCTTGTTCATCATTGTTATTATTATTAACATTAAAAAAGGATCTATTCTTTCTAAATTGCTTTGATAAAACTATGCACTAAATTAAAAGTTTAATTTTGAATTTTTCTGAATTCTAAACCCTCAGTAATATTGTTCAATTTATACAATCAGAGCAAATATTACGGTCAAGTAGGAGAGCTTCAGTTACCAAGTCCGGTTTAGCATCAATTGCGAATAAAATTAGGGTGATTCTGGAAGGGTAGTTTACTACAGCAGGGTTATATCATGTGAGGTATAAAATAAGCAGTACGTTACATAGTAGGGTAAGTCAAAGTTACTTTTTATTATTTATTCTTATACAAAACTTAATACATTAAATTACACTTTAGTACTATGCAACCCAACTGCAATCAACTGCAAGTGATAATTAATTTTTTATATATGCAGAAACCTAGCCTATTTATATCTTTTGATCTATATTACTTTCACTAGTAGTTTCTATTACTTATTAGGGGATCCAATCAGTCGACCAGGATATTTAATCAGTCGATTGTGTATCAAATCAGTTAATTGGAATCCAGTTAGTTGACCAGGGATTTAATTAGTTGATTGTGGATCAAATCAGTTGATTGTAAATCAAATTAATCTACCATGTTACAATACCACATAATATTAACCAAAAAAGAAAAAATAAAACAAATAATAAAAAATAAAAAATAAAATAATAATAAAAAGTTTTTGTGCATAACAACGTACATGCCTCTATGCTTCAACTTCTTATTTGCCAATTAGTTCCATTTGCTCTTGTGAAGTTCACTAAACCCCAGTACCCAGTCAGACACTCTTTGGATCCTTTTTCCTAGTTATTCCAGTTGGCCTGGAAGGATCGGTCTGCAGGCTTTAAGTATCTAAGGTCTCCCTTTTCTTGGTTCATTCTTCTATAACACATGCACTTTTTCTCTGTTGCAACTCCAGCAGCCAGGTTTGTAGGCCCCTTTGCCATAGAGGCTCTTGCCCGTCCAGTTTTCCTAGTCAGTACATATGAGCTAGGTGCTGAGAAAAGAGTGGAAATTGACAATTTATTCAAAAAATATTTTTTTACATAAATCAATTTAAAAATAATTAGGATCATTTTTCACTTAAAACACAAAAGTAATTTTGTTAATAAAATTTTGTAGTATAGCTTCTTAAAATTTGCATTTTCTTATGATTTATTATAAGATTTATAGCATAAAAATTGATTTTTCAAAGATCTTTTTCTTTGTAAATTTCTGCCCTTTTCTTAGCCCAAGCCCATATATATATTTGTATAAATGCTTATATATGTTGTGCCTCAGATTAAAACTTGCGTCAGATTGAATCTGACACATGTCAGATGACTATCAATTGACCAGCATTAAATGATTAGCAACAACTGGCATAAACTACCTCCTAACTTTACTGTAATTTTACCTAACCCTAATCTAATTTAGACCAGTGTCAATCTAACGCAAGGATTGATCTGAGGCACAACATATACAAAGCTTATATATAAAGCTGATATATAAAGCTTGGTCATACTTTTTTAGATGCAGCAGCTGCAATTTTTTTTTTACCAAAAATTTCAATATAAATCAATTTTTCTTATTACAACTATAAAGTTATAAAATCTTTTTAAGTACTTATGGAAGATTTTTTTCCTCAAACTGATTTTAACCATATATTTTACTTGGTTTGCCAAGCTAATTTTCAAATGAATTGGTAACTTTTATTTTTATTAAATAAAATTTCATTCTATAGTTTATTTCTTTGAATCTTTCTATTAATCCTATCAAAATTCCACTTCAGAATTATGTGCTGTTAATGCTGTGCATCTAATTAAATTCAAGAAACATGAAATTATATAAGTCAAATAAACAGCGATTTCATTTAAAAAATACATGTCTGAAAAAATATCAAAATAGCTCAAAAAAAGGCAATTAAAAAGAGATTTGCATCAATCAAAGGGATATTGAAATAAATTGAAAAGGTATTGGCATCAATCGAAGAGATATAAAGAAGCATTGGTATCGATTAAAGAGTCATCTAAAGGCTCACTTTAACTAAATTTGCAGCAATTTGGGTCTGATACTACTTTAAATATTTTCAATAATCTATTAAATTAAATGTTATTTTATATCAATATTTAATTATTTTTAACTGTATTAGCGTTATTTGTGGCAGTAAATTTTATATATACAATAAATAAATTAATTAATTAGTGATCATCATAATTAATACAGTTTTGATTAATTAATCAATATTATACTCTAGTACATGTTTTTTTATTGAAAGAATATATTATATAATTTTTAAAAATAGACTAAAGCGAGTTAAAAAAATAATAATAATTAAAGAAAAAAAAAAACAAGAAAAGAAACAATTAATAAAAATAAAAAAAAAAACAAAAAATAATGATAAAAAAATAAAGTTAGAATTTATTTTCTATTTTTTTTGAAGCTTTTCTACCTCTATTTTTTTTGGAACTTTTTCTATGACAGTTTCTTTTAGAATTACAAACTTATTATCATCTTCTGGGCCATTTTCAACTCAGACTCAATGATCTTGAGCACTATTCACAGTTGATGGTTCAAGAATATTTAAAGCCAAATCTGATAATTTATTTTTATTTTTTTGGATTTGAACCATATCAGTACTAATACAGTCAAACCTCACAATAGTCACGTGCCAAAATCGGACTTTCTATGTGCCTATTGCGAGATTGTGACTAATGCGAGCTAAAATTTATATATAGTATATATAATTAAATAGAAAAATTAAGGTGACTATAGTGAGATTGTGACTAATGCAAATGTGACTATTGCGAGGTTATACTGTATTAGTAGAAAGTGCTAGATCTTGAGATAGTACTGCAGCTTTATTAATAATAGTAGACAAGCCAGAACTTTGTTTTAGCAGTTTTGGTATTAATCTACGGGGCCTTTTAACTGCCTGTGGAATATTGGAATCAGTATCTTCTGCAATCATATCAATATCTGAACGACGTTTAGAAACGTTCAAATTTATACTCAGTTGTGCATCCTGGACTACATTAACATTAGATATCATAAAGTCTATATCCATAACTTCAAATATAACAAAATCCGAAGTTATATACTATAGCTAACAAATTCAGAAACTATAAATAGTCTACCTATTCTAATACTAGAATTAGCACATAAGTAGAAAACCATAGTGCATTTGTAGGATAGAATATTCTCAATTTTATATAAACATTTTTGGAATTAGTGTGTGAATTATAATGGTAGCACCTAGTCTCAAAATACATGAATTCTCTATATTCTTTTAGTTCATAGCTAATAATAATATGAAACATACAATATGGAATACTAATCAGTATTTCATTAGCTTTAAACTCGTGGTTAGGGTCTCTAGCTGCAATAACTTTAGCATAAGATATAGTAACATACTGCTCTAAATATTCGATCACAAATTTGTCAGCAAGCATTATGATATTTCTAATTGAAAATTCGACTTGAGGTTTATTAAAAAGATAAAAATATTTCCAATGTATGATCTTAAAATCATTCTCAGCTAATTGGTATTTAGCAAAACTATGTGCTAATAAATTAGTATTTTTTTTTGTTATGATAATAACAATTAAAGCAGTATGAGAAGGCATTTTAAAAGAATTTAAAAAAATAATAAAATTCACAATGAATATCAATATTAATAGTGAATATTATAGTTATATATATACTAATTCAACTCACAACATATTTATAACAATTACTTATCAAATATATTTTAAATAAAAAATTTAGTTTTCTTAACTTCTAATGTAAGGGATAACTAGTTTCCAAAAATAATATTCTTTTTTTTTGTCTTTTATGTTCAGAAGTCGATGAATTTCATCTATTAATTTATATAAAGAAACATTTAAGCTATATAATAATCACTTTAAACACCTATTAACAGATTCTATTCAGGGACTTGCTATCATGCTACCAGTAAACTTAAACTGTATATAAAACTATAGGCCTAGTAAATCTTTGCTGTAATATATACTTTTAGCTACAGGAAAAGTTTAATACAACCTTCTAATCTTTATTTAAAAGATTCTTTTGCAAAGCTATTTTTGCAAATATAAAATGCTTCTATGAACTTTCCATAATCACTGCCCAGAGAATTTTTTAGTTGCTTATAAATATTTTGTTTTAGATGAAAAGTACAATAAATCTGATAACTTTGAAGAAATGCATGTCAAACTATGGAATCTATAGTGGGTTTCATGTTGGTTATTATAACTGTTAGTTGCTTGTTAGTTGCTTTCAATATCTGTTTGAATATCTATACATGATATTTTGTGCTTTCATCTGGTAGTAAAGTTTGCATAAAAAGAATATTATACTAATTTCAATTAAATTCCACAAATATTAATAATACTATCTTATAACAGTTTGTTTTATCAGTAATATTGTTTAATATACAGTCTGAAAATTGTATTCAATTTTCAACTTGTTTGGGAGTTATGCATAGTAATTTTGTGAGAGTATTGTCTTTGTCCTACCCTCTAACAACTATCTACTAAGGGTTATATTTTTGTTGGCTATTTAGCCAATTAGACATCAATACTATAGTTGGCTGAACTTTTTAATAGCTGCATACAAATCTTTAGAGTATATTAACTGTGCAGGATACTTCTCTTCTAAAAACCTTTGCTGCACTATTGCCTTGAATTTACAATAAGAAGCTAAAAATTTAATATTATCAATTATTTTAGGTATAACTTTTTATTTTCTTCAAATCAGTTCTTTAAAATTTAAAACATGATTATGCTCATTAATATATTAAATTCAGGATTATTAGACTTGGAGCATGAGGCTTTAATATAGAATTGATAATTAATTCTTTTTGTAGTTAAATTTTTATTTAACTTTGACTCATAAACAGGTATGATTATATAAATATATACACTTTTTTATTATTTTATTTACTCATTTTATATGATTTTTTTTTGTATGAAAGCTTTGCTTTTTAGCCCACTTACTAACAAAATAGATCACATGCTTTTCACATCAAAAAAAACCTTGTTGCTAAACAAATCAAAACTTGTAATCTCTTCAAAGAATGCTAACAAACTAGTATTTTCAACTTCACTAATATTAGCATATTCTATATATAGTCAACACTCTCTAATCTGAACTGCTGGAACTGCTTTTTTTTACTATATAAAAATTTGAAAATGTTCAGTTTTCAAAAAGTTATATATAGCTTATTCAAACTTTATAATAAAATTTACAAATGTTCTAGAAGATTTTGTTCATTTAGAGAGAATTTGATAGTGTTTAGTTTAGAAAGGTTCAGATTAGAGAGAGGTGACTGTATTTAGCACCAACTTTCTTAATCACTCTAGTTATACTATTATCTTTACTAATATTAGTATATTCAGTATAATTAGCATCAACTTTCTCAATTATTCTTGCCATGTTAAGAGCCTAAAATTATATTTTAGTAAGAAAAAAAGTCTATTAATGTTCAATGACTAGCAAAAGCAAATACTACCCAAAGAAAAAAAATTATAAAAATGTAAAAAAATCTAAAATACAAAATAATTTAGTAATACAAAAAAGCCAGCTATACAAAAAAGACCTTGGTAGTATAAAAAATCTAGCAATACAAAAAATGATCTGGCAATATAAAAAATCTGGTAGTATAAAAAATAATTTAACACAAAGGCATGGAGATATAAAAAATGCCTAAAAGCATAATATAAACTGGCAGTATATAGTAAAAGAATAAAAAAAACCTGCCAATACAAAAAAGATCTGATGACCCAAAAAAAACCTGATAATCCAAAAAAGACTAATAGTACAAAAAATTTAATAGCCCAAAAAAAGACCTAATGATACAAAAAATCTAGCAATACTCAATATATAACAAAAGACTCAATAATATAAGAAAAGACCAGAGCAGAGGCATAAAAACCTAGTAGTAAAAGAAAATTGAAAATAACTGGAAACAAAAAAAACTTAAAAATATAAAAAAAGCCCAAAAATATCATGTGATACAAAAAGAACCCAATAAAGCAAAAAAAGGACCTGGTGGTGCAAACAAAAACCTGGCACTATAAAAAGACCAGAAGATATAAAATAGAAAAGCCTGGTAATATAAAATAGTTTAGTAATATAATAATACTATAGTAGTAAAACAAACCTAGCAAGATGAAAAAAGTATGTTATACAAAAGTAATTCAAAACAAACCTAGCAAAACAAATAACCTGATGATATAAAAAAATGATCTAGCAATATAAAAAAAAGAGACCAGAAAGAGCAAAGTAAAAACCTAGTAATGTAAAAAGAAACTTAAAAATGCAAAGAGTAACCTGGATAAAAAAAGAAACTTAAGTAAAAAAAAAGACTTGGAAATCTTGGAATACAAAATAGATCTAGTGATACAAAGTTAATATGACAATATAAAAAATATCCTGAGAATATAAAAAAAAGACCTTGTAGTATAAAAAAAGACTGAATAAAGATTTCACGAAAAACCTTGTATAGTAAAAAAATCTTGCTATCTAAAAACCTGTGATTAATGATATAAAAGTAAGGTTCAGAAATTTCCTAAATGTTTTTGTTTATATCCTAGATCAGACTTTAAAGGTATAGTGTAATACAATATAAATATAAATGCCGAATTATTTGTTGTACATACAAAAATTAGCGGTTTATATAAACAAAGTTAGAATAATTTTAAAAATTAAAATAAATTAGTCGAAAACAATTTAAAAATTGATTTTTAATCTTATGTAAATATAAACAAGAATATTTCAATATATTTTTCAATTTTTCAATACTATAAAATTTTGCGAGGAGTTGTTAATTTTTACGAGGAGATCTACATAAATTATCAACTCTGATTGGTTAGAATCTATGTAAATCATATGATCATCATATGATTTGTTATGATTTGCATAATTTGCAACGTGATTACTATTAAAAATGATCTACATTACACTCTACCTTTAAAATTATATATGCTGTATAATACAGTTATACAAATAATACATGTATTACAAGGGGTGCTACAATGCAGGTGTGCCAAAATATACAAGTCTTAAACAAGATTTTAATTCTTTATAATTCTATATACAAGTTTACTTAGAAGTAAAAAAGCTAAAACAATATATTAGCGAATATAATTGATGAACGTTTTCACAATGAAAGCAACATAACTCCACAAGTTCTTGACCAAATATTCTAAAAATTAAGATTCTAACCCTTCTCAATCCCCTTTATAAGTTCACTTAGAAGTACAAAGGCTGTTTTCTTTGCTAATATATCCAAAATAATAACAAATATACTTTATTTAGACAAATTTTGACAACTGTTTTTGCAACGAAATTGACCATAACCACATGAGTTCTTGACCAAATAAACTGAAAATTAAGAATCCACTTTTCTTGATTCCTGTTACAAGTTTACTTAAACATACAAACACAGTTTCCTTTGGCCAACATATCCAAAATGACATGACAAATATACTTATGTTTAGACAAAAAATTTTAACTAACATTTTTGCAAAGAAAAATGGTCATAACACTATAAAATCTTGACTAGAGTTAACACCTCTATCCGGATTTATATATCCGGATATATACTATGTCATATGATATAATGTGACATAGTGTTTTTATATCTGGATATAAATAAATCCGGATTTAAATTTATATCTGGATATATACTATGATAAAACTGGATTAATCCAGATATAAAAAATATATCTGGAAAGAGTTATTAACTCTAATCTTGACCAAATTACCTGAAAATTGAGTTTTTAGCCCTTTGTAATATTTTTTTACAAGTTTACTTAGACATATAATAGAGGTTTCTTTTAGCCAACATATCCAATAAATATACTTACATTTGGTCCAAAAATTTTAATGAATATTTTTGCAACGAAATTAGTCATAACTAAAAATACATCAGTCCAGTACAGTCTGGTCCCTAAGAGAACCATTATAGTGTTTACGGTCCTGGTCTGGTCTGGTCCTTCAGCCCATAACGGTCCTTTATTTTTTTTTTTTTTAAGTTTAGAGGCTGTGTGCTATGGCTGGGATTTTATTATGAGTTATAGTGACGTAATATTTGTTACATGAATGAGGATACAACTAGCCACACATGCACTTTTGGTGCCTAATTTAAGTAGTCCGCCCGCAGGTTCTACACTAGCTGCCATACCTACAACCCAACTACGGGAATTGCTATTTAAACCCTCTGGTTCATGGTCCTCCTATTACTACTGACGCACTATATTTAATGCAGATATTGTAGGCCACAACCCTTTTTAGATATCGATGACCTAAGGGCTACTTTATCCTCGCACAAGAGCCTACCGGAACAAATTCCATGTTCCATACATGTACCATTGCCCAGATTGGTAACCGAGGCTACCTGCCCTTTATTAGGTTCGTTCCGATCGAAGTATCCGCCTTCTCTGGGCATACCATACGGACCGATTTTCACTACCTCCTAACTCGGGTCTTGTCAAATGGGTTCTTGTGGGTTTTTTCCGGTTCCCTAGATTTGCGATGTAACACATATATCATTGTGCCCGTAGGCTCCCATTCAAGATGGTGGAACCAAGGTTACAGGTTTAGCGCCCAAACACTCATAAGCCACAATCATCGAATGCAAATTTAACTCCAAAACGTCGCCAATGGGATTTGAACTGTCAACCTGCCGCTTGGGGGTGATACCTTGACCACTTCTCTAAGGCGCCACACCCGTATAACGGTCCTTTAATGATTACATCAATCTTAATACATAACAGATAAGATTTTATTGGCCAAAAATGATGTAATTATTTACTATTAGATGTAATCAAAAATATCATATGATCTATGTTACATCGAATCAAGAAATTTGATTGGGTATTTAGTTATGTTTACAAGGACCGGTCCCAGGACAGGTCCTTTAATGGTCCTACGCAGTGATTATTTTTCACAGTGCACACTGTGCGCAGCGCATAGAAACAAAATTTGCACACATCTTTTTTTAGTAGATGTGCGAATGCCGTACAAAAATAATTGTCATTTTATAAGTAGTGCACACAGTTGCAAGCATTTTCTTAGTATTTGCCATACTGAAAAGTTTATGAATTGTGCAGTATCCGCACAGTAAATTTTAATTGAAAAATTAACACTGGTCTCACAGTCCTTATCGGTCCCAGTTTGGGACTGGTCCTGGACTGGTCTTTTTTAGAACCGATGAATTCCTAGTCATAATTCTGCAAGTTCTTAACCAAATAATCTAAAAATTGAGATTCTAACTCTTCTCGGTTCCTTCTACAAGTTTATTTAGAGGCACAAAGGCTGTTTCCTTGGTCAACATACCAAAAACGATATGATAAAAATAAAAAAAACTCAACAAACATTTTTGCAAGAAATCAACTTTAATTCCACAAGTTCTCTACCAAATGACTTGAAAATTGAAATTTTAACTTTTTTTTATTATTTTAACAAGTTTACTTAGAAGTCTTATGGTAGTATAAATAACTTTGTTTGCAATACTTGGTTTGATCGTAGATTTTTGCTTGAATTTATTCAAGAAAAAAGTGTATGCTTATTTTAATAAGAAATTTTTTTATAGTTTCAAGTCTTATTTACCTTTTTTAAAAAAGTAGATCATAAAAAGATCATGCCATATTTACGCGAAATAATATACATGTGCATTATTACAAAAATTGCATTTTCTTAAAATAGTATATTGGTTTTGAAATAATGCCCCAATATAATGCACACTCCAAATGCCAAATTAATAAGCTGCTAAAATAACGAATTCAAATAACAAGCAGAAATAAGAATTTTTTTAGTCAAAAAATCTGACTTAGATCAGAAAGGCTATATATAAAATCAAGAAATACAGGTTTTTATGCATCACACATATATAACGCACAATTTTTTAGAAATTAGACCTTTACCCATAATAACACCCATGCACACACTCAAAATAACATGTATCTCCTTGAAATAACATGCAAATGCACGTTATTTCACGTAAATACAGTAACAGATTATTAATCTATATGATCTTAACTTTCTTTTCATATATCATTTAGGTTATAGTTAGATATAGTGAACTCTTCTGAACTTTAGTCAAAAAAAGATTATCATGGACCAATCAAAGTATAGTAGATTATTCTAGAAATGTTCTAGAATTGATTTCTATTTTTGGTAATATCCCTGAATGTAATAATAAAATTGATTTGTAAAAAATGGTTATTTTGTGTTGCCAAAATAAATTAAAATTGTTTATAAAGAACTGCAAATAAAATTTATATACAGTAGGACTAAATCACACACTGGTGTTCAACACCAGTATGTGTGAAAATCAATATCAAAAAAATAAACAAAAAAAAATAAACAATGTTAAAGTTGATAAATGTTAAGTTAGAATTAATAGTTAGGGTTAGGTGAGGCATAGTATATAGTAAAATTTTGCAAGGGGCTTTTTTTTTAAAAAAAAGGTGGTTTCATGGATAAAATTTGAGTTAGAAGGTTTTTTTAAAAAGATAATAAAACAACAAAAATTTTATATTACACCTGATCTTTATGTTACACTGTATTTAAAAATTTTGATTGGTAAAAATCATTGTGGTATTGAGCACCAATGGTGTGATTTAGTAAAACTGTATATATATTTATGTTCCTTATAAATTCATTTATTCAAAAAAAATGCATCAAAAAATTTTAGTTTTTAAGTAAAATAAAAAAACAATTTCAAGTAAAATTATAATTTCTTTAGGTCCCAAAACCAAAATAATTTAAACTACAATATTTATTTAATTCTTTTTATTTCTATCAATTTTATATTCTGACCATTCTAGTGCCAATAATTTATATTAATTTTATTTTATAAAATTTCAAGTAAATTATTAAACAAAGCAATGCAAAAATATTTATTTGCCAAAATTTACAAAAACATTTATTTACTAAAATATTTATATTCAAAAAAGTATATTTATTAATTAAAAGGTAAATTAGTAATATATTAAAAATTTAAATATTATGGTTAATAAATCTATTTATTGAACTTGCAAACATTTTCTATTCATGTAATTTTAATGACATCTATTAAATCACATAATACCCAATTACTATTAAGTGAGTCTAATAACTCAAACTAAACCTGGTCTAGATGTTGTAAATTTTGAAGCTTTCTAGCTGATATATTGCCAGAAAATCTAGATATTCAAATTGTTACTTTATTAAAAATTTTTAAATAGTTATTGCAATCTTGAATAGAATCAATTTTTTGACTTGTGTAATATTTTTTCTATATTTGTTTACTCAAGCATCTGAAGACAATTTTTAGATTACTAATTATAGATCCTTCTGTTTCCTTATTACTTTTAAATTAATTATTTTTTTAGACTTATTTATTTGGTCCTGTATTTTGAATATTTAGTATTAGTTTATAAAAAAAATATATATTGATATTTAAAATAAAACTCAATAACTGATGACTAAAAATAATAAAATTCTTACTTGATCTTTTTTTACTTCTTTTTGAACTTCTCAATTTTATTTATTAGTTGAGCAATCTTTACAGCAGTATCATTACTGAGTGTTTTAATATTATTCATAACATCATGATCCAATTTAATGAATTGTTCTTATTAGTTAGAATATCATATATTAATTTATTGATTCTTCTACTTGTGATTCCTAAGTTTATTTGTAAGCATAAAAAACATTTATAAAATTTTCATAACAAAAAAAATTTAAACTATCTTTTCTATTAATTTTCTATATGTCTCAACTTTATAATGACTGAATTTGTTTTATTCAAATTCACTATAATTGAATAAGAATGAAGTTGACTTAAAACTGTTGCAGCTTTTCTATTAAATACATATTACAGTATAACCCCGCAATAGTCACATTCGCATTAGTCACAATCTCACTATAGTCACCTTAATTTTTCTATTTAATTATATATACTATATATAAATTTTAGCTCGCATTAGTCACAATCTCGCAATAGGCACATAGAAAGTCCGATTTTGGCACATGACTATTGCGAGGTTTGACTGTATAGTAAAAATACCTTTTTCTGTAGCATTCAGATCAAGTTAACTGCAAGGTTAACAATTTATATTTGAATAAACATTATCCCATAACCAATAGATATAGAAATCTTTTTATATGGTTATTTCTTTACAGAATTCTGCAAAACACAAATTACATGTGACTTTTTTTTCTTCAAATAATTCATTCCATAAGAGTAGAGAATTTTTTAGTGGAAAAAACCCCAGCCTTCTTGTCTTGATATAAAAATAATTATTGATCAGCATATCATAACTTACAAGGCATAATTATCATGGTTTGATATTGCAAAGTTTTAAAAAGCATGTCTCATTTATAATGATAAAAACCTAGTAAATATGGCCTATTTATTGAAAATTTAGATGTATAAGCATTTACATATTAAAAATTAAAGATGCACACAGCATTTTCAATATCTCAACTGACAAATGATCAAAACTATTCTTTAACCCATGTTGAGGAGTTTTTTTAGATTCATCCTCCAAGCCATATTCATAGGCAACGTCACTGATGGTATTCTTGTACATCACTTTCTTTTTCCATTGAGCTGTTCATTTTCTATAACCACGTGCTATTATAACAAAATTAGACTTGCATCAAGCTAGAGCAAAGACGAAAGAAGGAGAAAAAATTCAATTTCCCATTATATAGCAATTTTCAGTGACATATACCTACCATCACTCATTAATCAATCGATACTCATCACACAATACATCATTCCATTATCAAACCATACATCAACAACTACTGATCGTTCATCTATTGTCATCGTGATTTCGTGACAAATGAATGCTTCGTTACTTCATTTACGGAATTCAATTGTTTTTCAATATAATTTTGCAACTATTCAATGAAGTAAAGAAACACAGATTTCTAATCTAAGTATCGGAATTTATTAATTTAGTTACATATCATTTTTTTACAGTATTCGAAGATATCTAGTGTGTAAACTTAATAATTATATGATTATACAATATATGCGTAAATTTTCATATGCTTCAACTTTTACAGACTGTACTGGGATTTCAAAATTAACCTATTTTTGTTTTGAAAATTTAAGTAAATTTTGAAAAAAGGGGTAGATATAAATGGCAAATAAAGCAACCTAACGAATATCTAGTGCTTAAATTTCCGATAATTCAAACTAAAAAACAACTTCAGTTATAAAACTCTATATTCAATTTGAGTACTCATGTAAGTCCATATAAATTAATTGTTTCCCATATAAATTTTAATACGATGAGACATCCTAATTTTTAATTAATATTACTTTGCGTAGAAAATTATTAAAGTCTAAAATTATTTAAAGGTCTACCCGCAAGTATTTATACTAAATAACTTATAAAATTTGTGTCGAACATTTACAACTGACTCACGAATCATTAGAAAACCAATTAATTTATATTTATGTAAGAATTATTGGTATTAAATTTATCTTATTATTCCATATTACTAACATATGCGCGATATATTTTTAATATAAAAATTCAACCAATTCGTTACCATAAAGTTCTAAGGAGAATAAAGTAATATCTTTATAAACAGCTTCTACTAAGCACTTACCCTCAGAGGCGATTTGATTATAAAAAAAAAACTAAAGAAAAAAGGTAGTGTTTCACGAAATGCCTATGTAATTTTTTCTTCTTCAATACCAGAATTATTATAATCAAGTTTTAAAGAAGTCAGTGTAGTATTTTTGAAAAGAACCTCCGCTATGCTTTCCTCCAATACTAATTTTATTATTATGAGAATTTAAAAATTATTCTTGCAAAGGACTTCTATGTTTTCCTTAATATTAATTTTATTACCGCAAAGCTCTAAAGAAGTTAAAGTAGTGTTCTTAAAAGAACCTTTGCTAATGTATTTCCTCCTTCATTTCCAATATTATTGGAACCAAGATCTAAAGAAGTTAAAGTAGTATTTTGTGCAAAGTGCTTCTGCAAGTGCACTTACACCTTTATTCCCAATTTTATTGAAACTAAGGTCCAAAAAAGTTAAGTAGTATTTATATAAAATGCTTCAGCATATTTTTTTGCTCCTTTAATACCAATAAAATTACAACTAAATTCTAAAGAAGTCACAGCTGTATTTTTGCAAAGAGCCTCTGCTAATGCTTTTCCTCCTTCAATACCAATATGATTGTAGTTAAGATTTAAAGAAGCTAAAGTAGTGTTTATATGAAGCGCTTTTGGCAATGATTTTCCTCCTTCAATGCCAATATAATTACCGCAAAGTCTTAAAAGAAGTTAAAGTAGAGTTCTTGCAAAGAGCCTCTGTCAATACTCTAACACCTATACCATCGCGACTAAGATCTAAAGAAGTCAAAGTTGTATTTACATAAAGTGCTTCTGTAAATGCTCGTACACATTGAAAAATAAACTTATTATCAATAAGACTTAAAGAAATTAAAGAAGTATTGATACTAAGTGCCTTTGCCAATGTTTTTACACCTTCAATATCAATATTATCGTAACTTAGGTCTAAAGAAGCTAAGGTGGTATCTATATCAAGTGCTTTTTCCTTCTTTAATGCCAATATAATTTTTACAAATATTTAAAGAAGTTAAAGTGCTAATTCCTCCGAATTAACAAAATTGTTATAAAGGTATAAAGAAATAATATTATTATTTCTACATAAATCTTTAATTAATTTATTATCCAAATTAAATTTAACGGCCTCCAAATATTTCAATCTCTTATTTTTTCGCAGAAACATTGAAATTAAAGAATATTTAATGCATACACGAGATTATAACTGTCATATGTCAATATATGAGCTTTTTTATAACCATTATAATTAAGCCAATTAATAACTCCATGATTTAAATTTGAATCAACTTGTGTAGTATAATGGTATAATCAAATAACGGTTTTGGGTAATTTGGAAGGTAGATTTTAAAGGGGATTAATAATGCTTGCTCGTCCGTATTTAATGTTAAAAGACATACAGTATATTTATAAGTTTTCTATTACTTAAATTTCTTGCTATTTTACTCCACAATATTGGCACAATAATTCTACACCAATTACGGTTTACAAGAAGCAAGAATATAAACTATTAAAATTATCCTGTAGATTATTAAATATTGCATAAAGACATTCGTTCGGTAATTTTATCATTTTAAAGAATTCAGAGTATTGGCGTGAATATCGGTATATATCTGATATAAGCATGAAATGTGTGAAACGTTTTAAATACTATTTAAGATCGACGAACTTGCATTAAGATGGCTATGCAGAGAAATGCTGGAGCCAATCCGGTTAGGCGGCAAAAAACTGGTTAAGCTTAATCACACATGCAAATGGCTAAGCCTGATTTAGAAGCATGATGAATTCTAATATTTTATTGTCACGAAGAATTAGAGAAAGCACGATGCAGGTGAACTGGCACTAATGCTGCCTAACCATTTCGTCAGGCAACTTCAATTTGACGAATGACGGATGACGAAACTCGTGACGAATTGACGAAATTCATGACGAATGACGAAACTCGTGACGAATGACGAAACTCATGACGAATGACGAAACTCGTGACGCAACTCAGCGAATATATATATATATATGTTGTGCCCCAGATGTCAATCTTCCCAGATGACAATCGGGCCAAATTAAAATTAGGGCTAGGGTAAAATTAAAGTTAGATATCAGTTTAGGCCAATTTTTATTTTTGGCTGTAAATTGACATCTGGGCCGTCCCAATTGACAATTGGACAAATTTAGATTTGGGGTACAACATATATATAGAAGTTTGCTATTTATCGCCAGTGGTGATCATCACCAATGTATATTTTGTATCTTTAAATTTTGTCTATGAAATCACCTTGAGGCTCTAACAAAAAAAATTTCTTGTAAAATTTTGGTATAAACTATGCCCCCTGCCCCATCCCAGTTCTTACCCTAACCCTAATATTAATCAAATTTTAATTTTTATTTCGGAAAAAAACTTTTTATTAATTTTTGTTAATCACTGGCAATAAGTAGTAATTTATATATATATATATATTCATTATGAGAAAAAAAATAAAAGTGTGATTTTTGGTTTAGGAACCATTAAAAAACTGGTTGGTGCATAAATGCCTTCTGGTGTCCTGAGGCTGCACGGTAAATAAATATGGTGCTCTTATGTTAAGCAAATGATCTACATCTGAATGTAAATCAAAATTTTGGTAATAATATGTAATATATCTTTTTGTTTATTTTAATATAAAAAGCTCTCTTTATAGGTATATTTTGTGATACGCATTTTTTACTTAGAAAAGAGATAGTTGTCATAGTAAAATTTTGTGCTATTATGATTTCTTTGTTTTTATTGTTGGCATTAGCAGTTGTTTATATTATATGAAGATCTGAAGATCTGAAGATACTGAAATTTTTATTGGTTCCGAGCCCAAATTTTGTTAATATAATGGTACCTCTTCGGGCCCTGATATTTGATACCAATTACCCCAATCATGTAACATCGTGAACCGAGTTCACGATTGAAATTGAATATTCGAATCGTACAATTTCAGAATTAAAAAGATAGAACTATAGAATTAATATTAAGAAAGTATTGAAAGATAAGAACCACAAGTAGAATTGAGTAAACTATACTTATCTTAGAACCAATTACACCATAGCAAGACTCTACTAACCTTGAGACAAGACCAAATCATTCCAGCCTCTATCTGTCTACTGATTCAAGATTGGTGAATTGATAATCACTGATCATCAAAGACCAAGCAGAGAACATATGAAAGAATTCATTGAGATACATGTATATCTTTAACCAAGGATAAACTAGTCCTAAGGGTGCGGTTAGTATCTGGTATGAACTCCAGGTCTAGTATCTGGTGGCTGTGCCGGTGATACAAGATGGACCGGCAGGAGGCAGAAGATCAGAAGGTTTAAATAGGCAATGCCAGTATGTGGGTTGCAGGTATGGCAGCTAGGGTAGAACTTCAGGTGGCTACTTAAATAGGCAACCAAAAGTTGCAGGTGAGGCTAGTTGTACTTTTATCAATGTACAAATGTCAGCTTTCTCTCCATGTAGGGTGCCGAGGTCTAATATATTCTGAATAAAAGCCAATCCCCAAAGTGGGCACTTTGATACTAAAAAAAAAAAAAAAAATCTTTAACCAATCCTTTTTTTTCATCTAATAAAAAAAATCCAAACAGATTGTTAATTCTGTAATTAATTAAAACAAATGTACTTAAAGGTTTAATAAATGTAATTATACTTAATACTTTTCTCAATTTGGGAATAATCTGATCTAGTATACCAGATACATTCTTTATACCAGGAATAGAGTGTTATGTAAATATCATGAAGTGTATAGTTTTAAGGCATTTTTTTATTTAATTGGCGATCATGCCATACTTTTATTTATAAAAATAGTTACATTATCTAATGCTATTACTATTTTTGGTACTTTGTGCCTTACAATTAAACTACTGCTCACCTGGTTACTCAAGGCACCTGTGTGTGACCTGCCAATTTAGAATTTGTCTCCCTCCTTTATCGAGTAATTCTCAATGTAGGACTTCACTGACTTGGTTCTGAGGCCGTCATGATCGCATTAATTATTGTTCTACCAACTAAATACACCTGTTTCTATCCACCTTTTAATCTCGTCACAAGTAATCCTGAAGCATTCTTTCTACTCTCCTTTCTTCGCACCTTGGATATCTGAATTTTTCTTAGTTTGGTCCTTTTCGTTTTCAATGGTGCTAGATTTTTCTAATTTACGGGACTTTCTCTTTTCACTTTTCTTTCTTTTGTTCTTGGCGGATATTTCTACTTTTTTTTCCAGTTTACTGTCTTTTCGCATCTTTCTTTCCATACCTTTATTTGAAAACTCGATGTTCACTCTTCTAACCATAAAAGTAGTATCTGATTGATCGTTTTATTACCTAGGCCGCACTCTTCTAGTTTCCTTCTGACTTCCAGTTTTATAATACCTCTCATTAGAAGGATTCTTCTTTGATCGGGAGATAGGTCTCCGTTAGTCAAGGTTCTTAGTAAGCGCTGCCAGCTTATCTTCTGTTGTTCTTCGCTTGGTAATGAGGTTCAAACTTTCTTGATTATTTCTGTCTCATCCTGGTTCCAAAATTCTAAGTCTGAAGAACACATGGCCAGATGTTCTGAAGATTTCTCTTTTGTCGTACATTTCTGATACTTGGTGCTCGAGTACAGATTGGATTGATCATATGATCTTTTTACCAGAGCAGGAAGGGAACCATTGATTACTTTTACCATAAATGCCCATCTTTTATTGTCTTTTTTATTAAGAGTTTTTGTCTTTTGGATGTTTTGCCATAGGCTTTTAAAGGTTCTCCAATTCTTATATTCATCCCTTCTGGTATGTGATTCATCTTTTTGGTGTCTAAAGAATGACCATTCGGCCTTATAATAAGTATCTATTATTCTTTTAACAAATTTTCTTATTGGAACCTCTATTCAAAAGTCTTGCCAGGTAGGGGTATATAAAAACCCTCGTAGCTTCCATCCTTATTACCATTTGGTCTGGTAGCAATAATGCCTCCTTTGCCAAAACGTCTGCCTTTTCATTTAGTGATATTCCTGAGTGCGCCTTTACTTTATGTAGGGTTAGATTCAGTTTTTTGCCTATTATGTTCTCTTTAATCTTGCCTAATAAACTGCTGTTTTAATCTTACACCAGCTTCTGTGTGAATCGAAACTTTCCAAAAATTATATGCTTTGAATTGCTGCTTGGCTATCTGTTTAGATATCAACAAAGCTTGAAGAGGGAGAGATTAGTAAGGCTTCTAGGATACCTGTTAGTTCTGACCTTGTAGAGGAGAACCACTCTTCAATTCTACCTTTTGTTTCTCTAACTATTCTATTATCCTCATCTATTTGTACTACACTATAACCTGCTCTATAGCCTTTCTCTCCTGTATTTCCAAGTGAGCCGTCCATGTAGAATGAGAGCTTATTAAATCTCCTGTTGAAGAGCAGTACTTCTTCAAGCTCCTGTCTTTTCTTTTCACTCGAGATCAGTTTTTTTATGCTAACGATATGCCATGTTTCTAATCTTTTCATATGCATCATAGTACTTTCTTCTTTATTTGATATATTTAGATCTTGTGTTTCTTTTAAATTATCTAGGTCCATTAAAATCTGCCAGCTGCCGGTTTCTCTTCTAATCCAATTGTTACGGCTCAGTATTGTTCTGTCTTGGTTTAATTTTTCCTTAATTCTTCTTGCGGGGTTCTTCCTTTTTGAGCTATACTGATTCTTTTTGTTGTTCTCTTTCCATTCCATAACTTCGACTTGCGAATCTGGGCGCTTGTCTATAACTCTACCAGTATCAGTTTATTTTCTTTTTTGTCGACTCCTAGGATCCACTCCTTTTTCGAGCATTCCATTGAAATTCTTTTCTTATTTTCTTGTATCAAGAGGCCATTCTCGCTAGAAGGTATCTGGAACTCTGGCTTGATTATTCTTGTTTCCTTATTTGTTAATACTATTTGTTCTACCACTCGGAACCAGTTTGGGATTCGCCCTTTGGTTGGGTGATTCCTGATTTTCTTTATTTGCTACCAGGTTAATAAACAATGATTCCTCCTTGTTGTAATTTGTTCCAGATACCAGATCTTTAGTCTCTTGATACTTTGCGTATTTCTGCACCATTTATTCATCTCCAGAATTTTTCTGATCTCCGTGTCCTTATTTTAAGGATGCATAATTCGCTTGTCGTTCTCATTCAGCTTGCTATCTATTGAGATTTTTAATGTTTTGCTATGCCTAAAATTGCTGTGTTTAGATTATTTAGCCACTTTTCTCTATTTATTAGGTCCTCATTTAGTAGCCAGATCAGTTCTGTAGAGCACAGTTCTAGTTGTGCTACCTTGAGTCTTAATCTCATTGTCTCTTCTGCAAGTTTCAGGTTATTTAGTCTGATTAACCATTCTGTTATTGAGTGTTCGCAGTGCCTCTGCCAAAGTGATTTGAGGCCCACAATATCTGGGTAGTATATGAGAGAGTTCGTTAGGGTCCTTTCTGCCTCTATTTTCCACTTTACTACCTGTACCATTGGGCTTTGTATGACATTGCACTCTTGTTTGTTTAAAAGGATTAGGTTTAGTTTATATTCCAGCCTGGGTAGTAGTATTTTGTTGTTGATGTATTTGGCTTGTTCAATAGTGATTTCCTTGGGCTTTATCAGATGTGCTAATTCTGCTGTTTCACGTTTAAGCCTTATTTTTGTGCTTCTTCTACCACCTCTTGCTGCTATCCAGATTCCAAGGTATCGGGTTAGGTCTTTTTCCTTTTTTATTCGAACCTCTTGCTTTCCTTTACAAAATAAAAGTGATGAAGTGCTTCTATCCTTTTTTATGCTATAGACTACAATTTCTGTTTTCTTCGGGTTCAACTCAATTGAGTTAACCTCAAAAAATTTTACATCCATATCTATTATTCTTTGGATTTCTTCCTTGAACTCTGCTATTAGAACTGTATCGTCAGCGTATACGAGCCCGCCAACTACTATTTCATCTTTTCACACTTGATCGTTTCTAGGATTAGTAGGCCATTTCACCTCTATCCTTGCCCCAACACCCATTTTTTGGAGATAAACTAGTAAAGGATCGAAATATATCCTCAAAAGCAGAGGAGAAATTACCTCCCCTTGGTCTATTCCCTCATTTGCTCGAAAGCCTTCTGTTAGACCAAATTTTGTAATTATTTTGATTTCTCTATTGTCAAAAAGATCTATTAGTATGGGGTGGGAATTTAATTCTCTTCATCGCTTCTTTGAGGCTGCCGAGTCGTACTGAGTCGAAAGCTTTTTTAATGTCACGAAGGACGATTCATAGTTCTTTTTCTTTTTCTTTTGCTTTCTCAATGAGGTTGTTTATGATATGTAAAGGCTCTTGTGTGCTTTCTCCAGAAAGTCCTACAAAGTTGAGGCCTTTGAGGATCTGCTTCTCTACTATTATTTTATTCAACCTCCTCTGTATTATCCTAATAAAGCATTTTTTGGCTGCTTCCAGTAGCAATATGGGTCACATTTTTTGCATGTTTAGGTCCCATTCCGCAATTTTTAGTATAGGAAATACCATTCTGATCTTTATTTTCTGGGGTAAATTCCTTTTTTTCAGATTGCGTTAAGGAGTTTTAGAATAAACTCTTTGGTTCATGGGCCTATGTTTCTCAGAAGGATGTAACCAATTCCTGAAGCTCCTGGTGCTAAATTATTCAAAGTTTTGGCCATGGCGTCCTCCTACTCCTAAGGTTCTATCTCTTGCAATACTGGGAGTACCATTCCTCATGAATCCATTTCTTTGGGCTATATTCTTGCTGCCAGTCTTCTGGTAATTGTTCTTTTATAGGACTGGGACTGCTGTATTGCTTCTTGTAATAGTCTGCAATGCCCTTTTTACTTTGTCTGGTTCATGAATTAGCTGAGTGCCATCCTCTTTATTATTGTCCTCAATGAGAATTCTTTCAATCTTTATTTTCTGCCAGGGCCTTTCTAATATGCTGTTTAGCATTCTCTTTTTCTCGTTACCTATCATACCGAACCCCCTTTCTACGTATTCTCTAATTTCTTTTTCTTTTTCAACTCTTTGTTCTGATACTATCTTATTTTCAATTATTTACTCCATGTTCGCGCCTGGTCAAGCCATTCTTGAGTCCAGCATGTGTCTATAAATAGGATATAGGTATCATTATGACTATTTATTTTTGCTATCATTGCCATGAACCCTACGCCTTCAATTATGTCTATTGTGTTGCCTAGATTCTTTTTTGCTCATCTACAAATCTTCCGTAATTCCTTTAGCCATCTATATCTGGGGTTCCAGGTCACAAGTTTTTGTTTTTCCTCAAGTGTGTTTTTGACCTTTTTGCATGGGATAGTTTTCTTTGCGGCTCTGTTTATCCATAGACCAATTTCTCCCATGCTTCGTTAATTGATGTTTCTGTCACACTATTCTTATTTAGATCTCCATTTTTCTCCTTCATCATCTTCTCTTTATTCCAGTCTTTTAGAACGTACTTGTCGAGCAGGCTCCTATAGTTTTTCCAATCCTCCTGTCCGCTTTATCGTATAGGTATATATGTCCTTCATCCAAGTTCGCTCTTCTTTGCTCCCCGTGAGATCTGGTACCTATCAGTGGACTTGTAAAAATTATGTCCCAAATGAGCTATAGATCGCTCCCTGTGCAGTATTCCATATCGGCTATATCACACTCGCACACTAAGCTCTTAATATCTTGGTCTACCCATATATAATCTATTCTTGAACTATACTTTCCATTCATCTAAGTGTATTTCTTGCTGTGGGATTCAGAAGTCTAAATGTATCTGCAAAGCCTATACGCTTTAGCTATTTTGTAAGAGGAAAGTATACAAACTTTGATGTTGCATTACAATCTATTTCCGTATCATCTATTCTCGTTATCTTGTCCTCTCTTGCATTTAGATCCCCCTATTATCAATTTTGTGTTGCCTTTTCGCTTTGTGAAGTCAAGTACAACTCTTTGTTGAATCCTATTTTGAGTCTCAGTATCATTCTGAGAGATATAAATTATCCAAATTATTATAGTTAGCTGTTTAAATTTCAATGTCGCCCTAAGGGAGTAGTTATCCAGTGTAGATACCTCTGTAAGATATTTTTGCCAATCTTTTTTTATTAGCATAGCTGCCCCTGACACTTTTTTCTTATCTATCTTTTCTCTAGTACCATAAAACCTATAGTCCTTCATATCAACTTTACTCAGTTGCAATTTCTTGTTATTTATATTGGTTTTTAGTACCCCTATACAGTCTATACTGCATTCAAACCCATAATCGATTAATTCCTGAATTTTTGTAATGTTATTTCTAATACCATTAATATTATGGAACCCTATTTTTAAAAAGTCTAATTTTGGTAGAAGCCGTTCTCCCATTACTTGTAAAAAACACCTTTGTCCTTTACATTTCTTCTGATCAACTGGTGCGCCCATTAGGAGGCATCCATAAATAACGTTATGTACCACCTCATAGGTACCCCCTAATAGTAGCGCTGGAACCCCCTACTATATAAAAAAATTTTTCAAAATCCGTATGGTTATATATAAAATTTTACAAAAACTTGAATATATTGTGACACAGTTATCCGATTTGGATAATTTAGGTACCATTCGATTCGTCTCAGTGAGACGAATCCAATGATACCAAAATTATTTCTTTTGGATTACTGGATCAATAGTTGGTCACAAAAAACTATTAATTTTTTAGTAATTTTATAAGAAAAAATAATAACCAATAGTATTTAGCCAATAAAATTTGAACCAGTGATCCAAATCAAATGAAATTGGTACCATTCGACTCCTCTCACCGAGTCGAATCGAATGGTACCAAAATCATTAAATTTGGACCACTGGATCAATTTTTAGCCAATTTTTTCTAAAAAAATTACGTTATATTTTTTTGACCCCCCTACTTATTGAGAAAAACGTTATCGTTCGTCCAACCCCCTCTTGTATAATGTTATTTATCGATGCCCCTAGGATCTAGTGGGAAGGGTACCCTTCCCACATTTTTGAGTTTTTTGAGTTTTTCAAAAATGCTTACTAACAAGCTGTTCTCGGATAAGGGAGTGCCGATTCTTTAGGTTTTTTGTTTGGGTATAAGACTTTTTACCCTTTATGCTTTTGACTACATTTGTGTAACTCAGATTTCGTCTCCTGTCCATCTAGTATCATTGTATTGTTTCCTATATTTTCTACTCCGGAGCTACTATATTGAAATTGGGTCTCTGGGTTCGGTGCGTTCTGTTCCATAGGGGTTATTGGTACAACCTCTTTTTGTTTTCTACCTAGTGGCCAGTCCAATCTTGTGTTATAGTAGTATACTGTTCTTCTAGCAGCCCTTTCTCTATCTATCTTATTTTTGAAGTATACTGTAGCATGTTGTCTTTGATTACCATTGCTATTTCTAGATATATATGCCACCTTTGCTTTTATTGACCTCGAGCTGTCTTAATAAAGCTGCGTCTGTTGCATTTCCTGGGATATATTTGAGAGATAACTTGTATGCATTTCTGTTTTCTAATGTGCTATGGGCGAACTCCCCTGGTGTAGTCCTAAGTGTTTTACCATTTCCGAATTGGATGAACCAGGCCTCCTTTATTGCTTAGTATTTAGCATGATTGTGAGTTCTAATTTCAAAATATGCTGCTTTCATGGTTTTTAAAGTACGAAATTCTATAATTGTTGCTCTCCATAGTAGGTTAGGGCCTTTTTAATTCTGTAACCTTGTGTACCTAAAGGGATATCCCATAAAGTAAATTGATATGTTTGCATTCTCTGCTGCTTTTTAATAAAGAATCTATGCGAATTGTTTGTCTATGCCAAGCTATAGATGTCTTCGCGTGCTTTGTATTTTTTTCTTATTTCCTGCATATTACTAGTTTCGCTTGTTGTTCAATAGCTGTCTCGTTTATTTTCCTTTTGTTATGATTGTGTTCTGCAGCTAATATTACTTGAACTTCTATCTCAGGTTCTGTTGCTACTTCCATTTTTGTGAATATTCATATTCTGGACTAGTGTTTTGTTCGGGTTTTTGTGTAAGTTTTTTAATGACGATTCTTGTGCTGTTCTTACTTTCTCTGTTTTTTCTCTATTTTGTATTTCTTCTAGTCCATAGTCTATTGTACCGCATTCGTTGTCTATTAAGATTTTTTGAATTTTATGTAGTTTATTTTTCTTAAACTCTGCTATCTCTTGATTTTTATCTGGTCTTGATTCTATCTTTTCTCTAAATTTTACAAACTCCAACTCTTCTTGTATGAGATTTTTTTTCACCGATTGCTTGTAGCTTATGTTGCTATATACTTCAATGGCTCTTCTAATTAAGATAACTAGGCCTGAATTATGCAGCCCCAGCCAAGTGGCAATGTATTTGTCCTTTTTAAGCACGTTCCCTTCTTGGTTGAGTAGGTCTTGTTTGATTTCTTGAAATTTTTTGGTGAATATATTTTTATTGGTTTGTAGATGGTCCATGTCTTTCCTAACTTCTATGCGTAATTCTATTGTTTGTGTATTCGATCGATCGATTAGTTTGTTTGTTTTTCTAACACGTGATTAGTACGTGTTTGTTTATCTGTTGGTTTGTTTACTTCTTATCGGTTTGTTGTATTTACATAATCCTGATTGATCGACAGTTCAGAGTCAAGTGGAATTTCCCAGTTGTGTCTTTGTTTTTAGAAAATTATTGTGTGCCTGTTATATTACCACCGATTATTTTATTTTTTTTTTAACTAACTGCGAAAGTTATTGTCCCTTTGTTGTGTAGGAGGGTTTGTTGTTGTATGTTTATGACGAGAGATTCTTAGGAGTTTGACTTGTATTTCCAGTATGGTGCTTGTTATTTAAGAGATCGTTTTGTTCGTTAACTTTAGAACTGCAGTTTTTGTTCTTCTCTTGAAGTTATCTTTTATCCAGAGAATCTTTTTTAAGAGCTTTCTATTTAGTTAACCCTTTATGTTCATTCGGTATTTGTGTTGTGCCAGTTGTTTTTCCTTGTCGTGTCAACGAAGTTTGTTGTTTTTACTATACTCCCAATTTGGACCAAATGATCAGCAGACTATTGTTCGTTTTGTCTTATTATGGTGTCAGCAGCTTTAAATCTACATAAAAAATAGCTTTACAAAAAATGCTACTCCTTTTTTAAAAATTTATAAAATGTAAAACTAATCTACAAGGTTTGTTCTTTATGTCCTAAAGAATAAAACTTTGTGGTTTAGATTTCAATTTAAACCTAAACTGGTTATAAGGCATTTTTAATAGAGTATGTCTGCAAAATTTCATAAAAATTTGGGCAATATATTAAATTTGGTAAAAATGTAAATTATGCACTTAAATATCACAATATGCAATCACATAATATATACTATATTTATCTATAATATAAGTATTGTTTAACCAAACACTACTTTAACAGTTTTTGTCTCAATTATAGTACATAATGATTACTATAAAAAATGCCTTATTTTTGATTATCGATATTCTGAATTGCACTAACCTAATATATTATGAAATGCATCACATGTCATTATACTGTATTGGTATTTACTATATTGCAATTGAGAAAATTGCTAATATATTGAGTATTATACATTAAAATAGCCCTTTTTTACTTGTAAATCAATTTGGGAAATTGGGTTTAAATAATAATCTTCAAATAGCAGCACATATAAAATTGTTTACTTCAAGTGCTTTTGTAGCTTTTATTACTAATCAAATTTTTGTATTTAGACTTTTATTTAAGTTTGAGTCAGATTTGACTAGTATGATGTTTGTAAACTAGTTTGAGTATGAATATACATACAGTTGCCTCTCTCTAATCCAGCCCTCTATATACCGAACTCTTGATAATCCAAACTAAAACTTCCAGAACAAATATTTTTATATATATTACCTTTGAATATACTGAATTAACTTAATAAATTTTCTATTCCGGATCTGAACTCAAGTTAATCAGTACATATGATCTTTTATTTAATTAAATTTATTTTATATTATCATAAAGTAGACAGGGGTAATTTGACAGTACTATCGAATAAACTTTTATTAACCCATGTAAATTTCCGGAAATTTGCGGTTATAAAACTAAGCCATATTTGGAATAGATCTAATAAAAAAAAAAGGTATGACAAATCAAATCTGTATAAATCATCGCTTTTGCATACATTACCAAAAAATTGAAATTTTAAGATTAAGGGGTAATTTGACGAATTTTAATAATTAATAAAAAAATATATATTTCATATTTCTCTATCTTTTTTTAATGACCTTCCTATTTTCCTGAGTCTTCTGGGCTCACTGTTGTTCCTGTGCAGCTTTTTTTGGGCTGCGGCTTCCTTTTTTTGGGCTGCAGCTTCTTTTTTTGGGCCGCAACCTCTTTTTTTCGCCTTGCTTCTTCGGATTTTCGTTCTGCCTCCTTGTTTAACTCTTCTAGTTCACGCCAACTTTCTTCATTAGTAAGGAGCTGGGAAAAAGGGAGTGTCTTTCTTTTTTTCCTTGGAGAAGGTTGATCAGATTCTGTCTGGTCTTCTGTACCTTCTGCTGAAACTGGAGTACGAGGAGCCAGATACTTAAGAGCCGAATGCAAAGAACATGTCCCAGGGTTTTTGTAAGTATCTAGTTCCTTTTCTACTGCTGAAAGTTGGGATTTCAATAAACCATTCTCATTCCTAAGCATCATATTTTCTTTTATTAGTTCGTCAACATTCAATTAAGTGGAATGAGGATGATTTTAATTAGGCGAAATTTGGGTTGACGAAGACGATTCAGCTGGTTGAACAAAAGGTTGGCCATATGAAGGTGAGATGTCGAACCGTTCAGTTGTTAATGAAGGGTCTAAATGGTCAGAACTAATAGCATCTGGGTCAAATGGCCAAATTCCTGTCATTTTATAGGCGCTACAAATAGCTTGTGGTGAATAAGTTTCAAGGAAAGTAGCACCAAAAACTCTTGCGAAGGTTCGTTTTGTTACTACTATGCCATTATTTTCATTGCTATATTTTTCACATCCCTTACTGTATAATTTTTTTAGTTTTGCGAAAGGAATTTCTGAAGGCTGCAAAACATGGGTTGTATGTGGCGGGAGTGCATAAAGAAGGATGCCGTTGTTACGACAAAAATCGATGATTGTATAGCTTATATGACTTTTGTGACCATCTAGCATTAGTAATACGGGTCTAGTGGGTGGGATTGATTTAACAAAATGGTCAATATACATTTGGAAGAGGTCTTTACGCATGTATCCTGTAGTTGTAAAACCCATTACGGTTCCTGGTGGTGCACCTTCTAATAAACCAGGAATCGTACGAACACCTTTATAAATAATTAAAGGTGGAATAAAAGATCCAGCAGCTGAAATTGTGGGTTCAACCGAGATATGATCGTGAGAATTCCCATGCGCAATTTTATGAATTTGACGTGAGCCCTTTTTTGCTATAACCTTTTCTAATTTTGGTACGATAACAAACCCAGTTTCATCCATGTTCCATATTTGTGCCACAGTAAGAGAATTTTCATCGATAATTTTTTTAAGCTTGTTAAAATGATCAGTGACAACGGTTTTATTGGCTTTTTGTGCTCGTGCTTCTGATAAGTTTTGAGGTATACAAAATGATAATTCTGGGTGGTCCCTCATAAAACGTTCCCACCAGTCTTGACCTGGCCCATTTTCACCAAAAGGATGTGATCGATTATTAAGTCGCACAATTTCCATGTCACAATGATTAACTCCACTTCTTGTTAACCCAAACCCAAGTTTTTGCATATTAAGGCAATAACCAACAAGTTGGGTTTCTTCATGACTAGTAAGAACGTTGGGTGCACCTGGACGTTTAGGGGGACCACCATTTTTAACCGCACGCCTTAGGGTAGCTTCTGAAAGACCAAAGTCTTTCACCAAGCTATTTATACTTGGGGGCTTGGAACCAACAGGGCAATCATCTATTTTTTTAAGTGCAGCACGGATTGCCTCACCTCTTTCAATATAAGATACTCCCATATTTATTTAATTTATTACATAATAGGTGAATAAAAAGTTAAAAAAATTAAAAGTTTGATACGTTTAACGAGTTAAAAAGCGAAGCGACAAAGTTCAAAATAACGTGATTCTGAAATTTTTCTGGGTATTTATTAGTGCATAGATGTTGTAATAACATTCTCAATGTATTTGTTATACGAAACCGTTCGTGTACCAAATTTGATGCTTATATGTCGCGATGTAATTTAACGCATGTATATAATATAATTAGGGTAATTTGACGAATTGAGAATAATTGGCAATATATTGTGATCCCGTGATCGGATCCAAACAATTTTTTTATCATTCGAATTCTCTCAAAGAGAGGATTCGAATGGTATAAAAATTGTTCGGATCCGATCACAGGATCACGATATATTGCCAATTATTCTCAATTCGTCAAATTACCCCTATTCGTCAAATTACCCCTGTCTACTTTATGAATAAAATAATTAATTAAACTAGTATTCTGACCCGGATTAGATAATAGTGATGACAGGTCAAATAATTAACTCAGGTCATGATCCAGATCAGATAATAGAGGTCAGATACTCAACCCGGATTATAATTTGGATCAGATATACAACCTGGGCTATGACCTGGGTTATAATCTGGATCAGATATTCAACCCGGGCTATGACATAGTTTATAATCTGGATCAGATATTCAACCTGGGCTATGACCCGGGTTATAATCTGGATCAGATAATCAACCTGGGCTATAACTGGGTTATAATCTGGATTAGATATTCAACCCAGCTATGATCTAGGTTATAATTTGGATCAAATATTAAAACTGGCCAAGGACCCAAGTTAGATAATAGTAACCCGGAGGATAATAAATACAAAAATTGGAAAAATGCAAAAATCAGAAAAATGCAAAAATTGGTAAAAATTAATCATAACAGGTTTTTTTTTAAATTTTTTTTCATATTTTGTGGAATATATATTTGAGATCTATGCCAGATAATATATCAAATGGTTTAAGAAATTAATCATCTCCATTTTTTTTTTTTTTACGAAGAACTCTTTATATACTGAATTTTTATTAGAGTTTGGTTTAGAAAAAAAATTTTATATTACGAACTTTCTCTAAACCGAACAAAACCTCTTGGAACAGCCTGTTCGGATAAGAGAGAGGCAACTGTATATGTATTTTTGGGTGCTGAATAGGTTTATTTAGAGTTAGAAGTAAGAATTAATTACCCAAATTTTATTAATAAATTATATATAGTATTTATTTTTTTTTTTTTAATATTAAGGTGAGGTCATACCTCTGGACTTTATTGAGTGTATATTAATCGTTACAATATATTGCTTACAATTATTATACTATCTACTAAGTACCGAAACTTGGACTAATTTATCTATAACCTAAACCTACCAGAGCCTACCATACTCCCATTTAGATAACTAGCCTGTTTTTTGGATGTCCCTTTTCCCCAACCAACCGTTAGTATTCACATGTCCACTACTTTACTCATATTTCCTAATATCGTCACTTCCAATTTGGTGTATGTAGTTCCAGGTAGGCACTTTCTGCTTCCAAATTGGTGTACCAAGTTGCTTACTAGCGTACTTCTCGGGAGTTCGTATCTCAAGCCATACAGCTGCCTCTACTACATTGGGTAAGTATCTCAAGCCTGCATGCTGCTGCAACTAGCCAATTTTTCTGCGACTTGGGGACCTAGGATTTGGCATTCCGAATTCAGAAATATGTGAACGACTGTACTTCCCGCTATGGTGACGAGTACCCAGGCATGTTTCGCCGAAGCTTCCAGTCCCTGATGTAGTTGGATGGCATCATGAGGCTCGGCCAACCCGATCTACCACTATATGCACTTATACCAGTTATACCTGTTACTGGTGGTCCCAGATCCTTTTAACATCCTAAGACTCCAATATGGGTACACCCAGAGCTCCGTTGGGCCTTGACACGTACACACCTCTATGTTTCCACTTCTTGTTGGTCAGTCAGTTCTGTCTGCCCTTGTAGGGTTCATTCTGATCTCCTGTACTCACATCTGGCGCCTTCAACTTTAACTGATCTCTCCCAAACTACCAAGCCAGTTGGCTCAGAAGGATTGGTTTGCCTGGCTTTATGTGCTGATAGTCTGCCTTTTCTTGGTACCTACTTCCAAAACATAAGTCCTTTTCCTCCGGTACGACTCCGGCGGCCAGGTTGGTGTCATCTCTGGCTTCTGTAGCACCATAGAAGGATCTTTGTTACCTCTCTACTCGGGGCTTGCCAAATGGGTTTCAATTGTTTCAGTCCCTTGGATTTGTCTGTGTACTTACACAACTGCGCTGATGATCCCATTCAAGATGGTGGTACCAAGGTTACAGGTAATATACCCACCGATCAATGAACAAATGTTACCGTAACACAGGCCTATTTTCCAATTTGTCTCCAGTGGGATTTGAACTCTAGACCTGCCGCTTGGGAGGTGACAACTAGACATCTTCTCTATGTCGCCATACTCCTTATATATAGTATTTAATACAATATATGCATTTTATATTTTTAATATATTTATACTGTACAATAAAATATGGGTACTACTATTTACAACATAGTTTTTGCTATTTGCACCAAGGATTTCATGTACCATGGTAATATATGTTGCACCAATAAAAACTCACATTTTTTTGTAAATTAACAGTTATTCACGCTGTTAATATTGTGTAACATAACACAAATCTTGTTTTGGTAATCTAGTAGGCCTGCTAACCTAATTTTATAACCCTAATCCTAACCCTAATCCTAACCCTAATTTCATAATTTGGGCCAACCCTTGCCCTAATTTTTTAAGGCCTTAATATAATGCGGGCCAGATTTTTGCAATTTTGTGTAACCTTGGGCTATTTTCATGTTGCACCAATAAAAACTCAACTTTTTTTGTAAATTAACAGTTACTTGCACCGTTAATATCATGTAACGTTATACAAGAATTATTTTGGCAACCTAATTTAGTAGGCCTGCTAACCTAATTTTATAATGCGGGATAAACCTAATCCTAATTTTATAATGCGGGCCAACTCTTACCTAATTTTTTAAGGCCTTAACATAATGCGGGCCAGATTTTTGCAATTTTGTATAACCTTGGACTATTTCATGTTGTACCAATAAAAACACACTTTTTTGTGGATTAACAACATGTAGGGGTGCAAATTAAGATTTTTTAATTTTTGTGTAACTATACCATGGTGCAAATAGAAAAGGTTGATTGATGATCTAATTTAATGTTACATAAAATCCATGGTAGAAATAGCAAAAACCATGGTGAAAATAAGGACCCCAGACATGTAGTACAGAGGTCATACATTACGCATTTCAGCAAAAACCCCCAAAATTTGAAAAGCAAAAAATCAGTCTTTGGCAATTATTTTGGCATCCAGTGGCCCAATTTGAACGAGCTTTTTTTTAAAATGAAGCTCTCAGTGAGGCGCATCTAACAAAAAAAATCATTCAATTCCGATCATAGGATCAAAAGTTATTTAAATAAATAAATAGTCATTTTTAGCAAATTAGGTCAAAATTGGCCAAAATCCAGTTATGACCTATATGAGAGATGTTCGGAGTTCTTGTAAATAGCATTACCCTAAAATAATAATACCAGGAACGAATGCAATGAGTGCATAGTTTTATGCTGTTTGGAGTGGTATTTGTCTGCAAATTCTTAAGTTTGTTGGTCCGCATGACTTATTCGTCAAATTTTGGTTATTTTTCACGCATTATTTCATCACGCTATTATTCTTCACATGCGAATTTATCACGCCTTATGTCAGTATTCTTATATGGCATAGATTTACAAATGTGTAAATATATAATTATAGTTTATAGTTTAAATATAACGATAAGACTACAATATAAGAAATATCATAGCTGCAATAACTAATAATATTAAAAGCAAGAAATTTAGACGCAAAAATTGGTAACCCATTGCAAATTAATTTGTCTATTTACTTGATTTTTGCAATTTTCATTTTTTTTCATAGGATTTTTTATTGGGTTGATTAAATGATAATCACTGATCATCAAAGACAATAGCGAAATAATTTTCAGATAACTGATTCAAGACAAGAATTGTCTTAATCCGGTATATGAAAATATTAAAGTAAATTAACAAACCGATCAGTCGTTACTTGTATAAAAAAAAATACTTATTAATATAATATTGTTAGCATTTACATGCCTGTCAAATATTTAAAAATTTATAAACTATATATTTAATAAAACAAAATATAAAAAATAAATATAATACTAGTCTCGGGTTATTTCCAAGTTAAAATCAAAAAAAATTTTAATCAGTAAAATGTTATAGTATAAAAGTTTTATACGTATTTTATAAGTACAATAAAATTATATACGTATATAAAATAATCTGCTAGCAGGAAAAAAATTTTGAATGGTAAGTCTTCAGTAAACCAAGATTTAAATACAAAACAGCCCTACCTGTTTCATTATCAAGAGAATTTCGTAATTTAGTAACTGTTAATCCAGCTAAGCTAAATAGTTGTTCACATGGAACACTAGTAGACATAATAGCATAATCTTGTATTTACTTATAGGCATTGTTTGGAACACGAGTTTGAGGCAAGATAATAGTTAATTTAGTCAAATGCAAATTATTAAAAATCCTCAGCTAAATTAATCATTAGCTTGTTTCAAACTCGTGTTCCAAAATAATGCCCATAAGGTGTTATTTCGCACACAAATTGTAAATCAACTGATTACACTATTGCTTCATTTATAAATTTCTCTATTTATTAACATTAACAACAGCCTGTTCTCATTATACATTAAACGTGGTGTAAATTTTGTTTAACAAACTAAGGGTTTGTAATTAAATTTTAACCAAAAACAACATTTAATAGTTGTTTCAAAATGCATAATATAATAATAATATTAAATTTATTTGTTATTTACTATTAGGACCGATGGTCCTTTCGGTCCGTTCTAAAAAGGACCGGACCGGCCCAATCCCTGGATAGATTAACAGCCCTAGTTTGACTCATTAGTCTGTAGATCGCTCATCAATTAGCAAATTTTAACATTTTGCACATGAATAAGCATAATCTTCAATACAGATTTAAGAAATCTATCGCTATTTTTAGCTTTCAAGCTGACGAAAAGTCAACAGATCAAAAAGGAAGCTAAACAGGGAGGCCCAGGTGGCGACTAATACATGAAAAGACCAGGATACTGACAGTAGAAAACCGGTTCAATCACAGGAAAAAGATAAGTGATTTAATATCAATTGCCTAATTCTGACGTTTAATATAAAAACTAACATGATAAAGATCAATACAGTTATAAAGTGCATGCACGTTAGGATGAACTACTGCAGCCCCAGAAAGAAAGCAAATTTGCACCCAGCCCTCCCTACTCTACTGAATCTTGCCATTTTGCAACAATACAAGTCCACAGCTGGTCTGCATCATGCAGATGGGAAACCACTAACTAATCTTAAGCACCAATCTCAAGCAGCAATAGCTTGACTGCAAATTCTTGGGTCAACAGCCGGCCTGCGTATACGGGTGGGAGACCACTGGCTGACCCTGCAAATAGCTAAATTAATTATATATCAAATGCACTGATGTATGCTGTATATCATACTAAAAGGCCAATAAAGTTCAGTATCCAGTATTGTATGCCGGAGTGCTTCCAAATTAATATAGAATCACAAGTATGCGATCCTGTTCGATTACTGTAATACTGCATATATGTATATGCTACTTATGATAATTTTCAGTTTATACTATATTTTAATGCAAATGTAATAAATTAACACATTATATAAACCATGATTTTTTACAGTGAAATTATGATAATTCAATTTATACTATATTTCACTACAAATGTAATAAATAAAAGAGGCATGTAGCACCTCCAATTACACTAGTGCTATATTAACAATTAAATATTTTGATTTATTAGATATTCAAAATATGGTATTTTTATTTTCTATTTACGTTTATATGGACTATACACCTTCGTTCCTGGTTTCTAGCATGACTGTGTTGCCCAGCTACCTTATTATTAGATTATTAAACAAAAACTAAATAATTTTATTAATATATAGTTACAGTTATTTCTCTATATCCTATATAGTCACTAACTCTATATAATTACACTAAAATATTATACTATTTTTTAATTAAAAATACCTTTATATAGTTACAATTATGCTATATATGAATTTATTTCTTCTTTGATAATTAATTGTAGCTTTTTGTATTTTGAGATTACTAATTAGGAATTTGTAATTACTATCACATTTTTTAGAACTTGTTGGGCAATTTTAATACAGTCGCACCCCCTAAGTGCATGCCCCCTAAGTGCAAACTCTCTCTATATGCAAACCAAAGCTTGGTCCCGAGCTCAGGACTTAGTCACCTTCGATATTCTGCATATGCACAAAATTCCGGGGTACCAAACATAATATGCATTCCCCGTAAATGCATGCACGTGACTAAACTTAAAAACTGACCAATCATAACGCATATAATATTCTGTATTCTATTGTTGGCACGATACCTTAACTAGATTTATATTTGCACAATTTAAATCCTAGCGAACATTTTTTATACATTTTATGCGAAGTAAAAGTAAAAAAATATAATTTTTTAAACTTTATTTTAGATCGTTTCGCATAACAATCTTGGCCCACCAAAAAACGCCTACCAAAAAACGTTCAAATGAGTCTATATACAGATAAGTATTGTTAAACGTACTGTATAATATCTTATCTATTACAAAAAAATTTACTAAAATTTATAAACCGGATCTTTTTTTATATGCAACCAACCCAAAAAATCCTAGAGCCTTATTAGATTGAATGAAACATTTAAAATGAATTAATTTTCTTCCGTAAAAAATTGATCAATTTTACGTTGTTGCATTTGGGTCACTTTAACTTTTTTAATAAATTTTTCTACTTTTTTTAGGGCATTAACGTATTTTTCAGTATCATTTTGCTGAAGCAAAAATGTACGCATGGTTTCCAAACTCACATTTGCCGTATTAGCACTAACTATAGGAATTTCATGACTATCATCTATACCTTCCAATTCAATAGTTGTTGGTTCATCAGCTCTAAATGTTTCAACAAGATCGGTAATAACTTGGTCATCCGAAGGAACTTCATAAACGATGTTTTCTTCGGGAATTGCCAAAAATTCTTCAACTGGCATAGGATCTGGAAGGTCGAGAGTTTCAATTGCTTTCAAAATATCATTAAGTACAGGATCTGCAGTTCGACGCAAATCTTCTGAGGGACTTCTTAAATAGAAGCTGGTATCTGCAGGAAGAATTTTTGTGTGTGACCAACAATTCCGAATTGTACTGGTGCTAACTTCATCCCAACTTTGAATAAGAAAATGGATAGCTTGTAACACGTTCATTTTTAAATTTTCTGTATGCTTTCCATTTTCGATTTCTTGTAGCATCCAACTTAAAAAAATTATAAATTTTTAGATTCAAATTTGTACGTACGTATGTATAAAAGTATTTTTTTTATTTTTTTTTAAAAAAATAAAAATCTAAAAGCTTACCGAATATGAAGATGACGATAATGCCTTTTGAAGCTTACAATAATTCCTGCATCCATGGGCTGGATTTTTGAAGTCGTGTTTGGAGGTAAAAATGAAATGTCAGTATATTGGAGAGTAATACCAGTAATATCATGACTAGTGCAGTTGTCGAGAAGTAAGAGCACACGTTGACCATGATACTTAAGACCGACTTGGCAATCAAATTCTTTAATCCATTTCTGGAAGAGGGAAGTAATCATCCAAGCCTTAGCATTATTTCTGTATGTCATAGACAAATTACTGATATTGATATTTTTAAAGCAACGCGGTTTTTTGTATTTTCCAATTACAAGGGGATTAAATTTATGTAAGCCATCCGCGTTTGCACAAAGTGCAATTGAGAGGCGTTCCTTGCTTATTTTACGTCCCGAAAGACATTGAGTTGCCAATGTCCTATCAGGTTCCAACCTAAAGATAAATTTTATTAAAATAATTAAAAAAAAGTCTCAAATCCATTAAATTATATTCACATAGATGAGAAGTTTATACCGATAGAAAAGACCCGTTTTATCCATGTTGTAAATTTTTTCAATAGGGTAATTCGCACACTTATTTTTTATTAAAGGCAACATTTCATCAATTGCTACCTCATCAGCAGGCGCAGCCTCTTCTTGAAATTTACGTAGACAAATACCATTTCGACTTTTAAATTTATAAAGCCAGCCAGGGGGGAAGTTTAGCGCTTCTTGAGGAATTTCCAAACCATCAGCAAGTGCTTTTGCTTTTTCAATAAGCAAAGCATCACTTAAAACAGTTCGATGCTGATAAATCAGCACGAACTCTTTAAGGGCAAGATCAAGTTCTGGATAAGTAGTGGTTCTGTGACGCTTTGCATTCGAATTAACAATTTCATTTCCAATTTATTGATCACTTGTTTTTAAAATACACGAAACTGTGCTTTCATCAATTGTAAGATTCCACTTGTCCTCAATCCATTTAACGTATTGAGACTGAGTTCTTTTATTTTCATGAGCATAAACACAAAAATCGCATTTTTGTGCATCAGTAAGAGTTGTTCTCTTGGGCATTGTTTCTAAAAAAAAAAAAGTTGATTATACAGGGATAAGTATTAAGAGTTTTTTTATACTATTTTTAACGTATATGATCAAAAGGGTTTTTTTAATTGATTTTTTTTTGCTTTAAAGGTGTCGTTTTTACAAATAAGTTAATAAAGCATTTAATCGGATAAGTTTAAATAAGGCCATTGGATTTATTAGAGTAGCATGTATTAAATCAAATCGATATCTATCGATATCATTGTACTTTATTGGAGCAATTTAATAATTGATGAAGGTACAAATTTTAAATTTAATATATAATATGAGTAATCCGAATTGGGTGAATCTATAATGATGAAAAGTGACTAAATAAAGTACACTATCTGGCGTCCCCTCAGGAGGGTTTAATAAAAAAAAGATGAAAAATGTAAGATGATTTGTAAATAACGTGTCAATTCGCTCAAATTTGCCCTCAATTGTGTACAATTACCAATTAAAAAATTTTTGTGGCTCAAACTCTCGTTTTTGAATGATATCATGCTTGATTAAAATAGCACGTGGTAGTAGAGTCGCATTTCAATTACCTTCTAAAAATGGAATATCAACTGTTTTTACCTGTTATCATAGTATTACCGTTATGCCTGCATTACTAGATTCAGCAAGGCGTTCTTTATTGATAAATAGCTTACTTGAAATTCCCACAATTAATTCTAAAATTCCCCACAACTAATTCTGAAATTCCCCCATGATTAATTCTGAAATATCTATTTTTAATTCGCTACAACAAATTCAATTGCTAATTTTATACTATACCTGCAAAGCTCTTATCTCGAGTCGACTTTTTGTTTAAATTTAAAATTTTTGAAATCGAAATTCATTTTTCTTATGTTAAAACTAGTTTAGACCGATTTTAACATAAGAAAAATGGATTTCAATTCCAATCTCTAATATGCACATATCTGATACTGTACATATGTACATACATATACACGTACAGTATTATACGTATTAAATATACTTAGCTACTACTGTATATTTTTAATTCTTATGTTTTCTTTAAATAAATTAAAGTTTACTATACTTTTTTTTATATTAATTTGAATTTTTATTACATTAAATGAATTATTAATTTTATAAATTAATATTCTCTAAATGCATATTTATATCCAATTCCTAAGGCATGCATTTAGAGAGGGTATTCTATAAATGCATACCCCCTCTAAGTGCATAATTATGTCCGGTCCCAAGGGCATGCACTTAGGGGAGTGCGACTGTAATAAAATTACCTTTTTACAATCACATTTATATATGTTCATAAATAGTTGCTATATAGAAAAGTCAAAATTTTACTAATTAAAGTAGGTAAATATAGATTATTTTTACTAGTGATTATGTTGTAATTATATAAAATCAGGCAATTGACCAATTAGGATTGTAAACAATATAAATTTAACCAATTAGAATGAACAATTTTGTGTAATCTAAGAAAATTTGGTTCAACTAAGTTTTTTTTACCAATATATAAAAGTAAATTTTTTTAAATAAAATAGGGTTTAAAATTTTACTATAACAAATACAAAACTTCAAATTATATACTACAAAATTTTGGTAAATATTGGCTATAAATGTAAAAAGTTTTATTAGAAAATATTTTTGCTTTTTATATAAAATTTTGTTGTACTATATAAATTATATAAAAATTAATCTATGTTTGCCCTACCTTTAAATTAACTTTTATGCAATAATTAAAGTTGTTCAGAAGAATAAAATATACAGTTGTCTCTTTCTATAGTCACACTCTATATAGTCACGCCTTTATTTAAGCACCCAATATTGCATGACAGACTTAAAACATAGTAAAAAACCTCATTATAGTCACAAATCACTTATAATTACTATCACTATAAAAATTTGGTTTTTAATAAATTTATTAATAATAAACCTTATTATAGTCACCAATTCTAACTAAATATGGATTATAATATCTAATTGGCCAATAATTATATTCATATATATTATTTATTAATGTTCGTAAAGGTTTAATTGCAAATAACTTTTGATCCAATAACCTGATTTGAATGAAACAACTACCAAAATGTTTATCTCAATGAGATGATTCTAATGAGTTCAAAATTATCAAAATCTAATTCAAGTTTCTGAGATCATTGAAGATATGTATCACTTTATTCTTTAAAATGTCTAGCAGGCAAATTTGCTCACTTAAATTATTTTTGAAAAGATTTTTTGAGTTTTCTTAAAATTTATTTAAGCTTGATCCCTTTATTTAATATATTCAAATTTTATTATTCTATCTTTAATTTTGATAAAGATATTACATTTTTAATAAAACTTATTTTTTAGTTTTACTATTAAAATTTTAAAAAGTTTTTAAAATTTTATATGTTTTTGAAGAAAAATTTTTTAGTTACTATGGTGCAGAAAACCTTAACTCACCAATATAATAGATGACTTTAAAATCTATTAACTCTTTAAAAAATTAAAATTTTAAAAAACTAACTGGTAATTTTGTGACAAGTTCTATAAAATTACCAGTCAGATTTTAAAAAATATAACCTCTATAAGAAGTTAATAGCTTTTAAGGGTAGGGTGTACAAATTTCCAATTTCATATAAAATCGATTGTAAATCAACTTTGTGTAACCAATTTATATGATATCATATGATTTACATGTAAACATCATATGATCTGACCAATCAATTCTTTGTACAACCTACAAAAATCATATAGCATCCTACAAAAATTTAATTATATGTAAAGTTGATTTTTTTTAAAGCAATGGATATTGTGCAACTTCATTATTTTAAACAAACTATTTAAACTACCTATTATATAAATTTTATACAAATTGGTCAAGAACTTAAAAAAATTTATCAGAAGCATTTTTTTATTTACTATATAAAAATTTGATATACCATATAGATTATATGAAAAATGATCTACGTTCACTCTACCCTTAAAGTTAGATTATTTTTATATTAATAAAAATAAAAATTGAAATGTATATGATTTTTAAATTTGACCAATCAAAAACTTTGATTTTTATTATAAAAAAATTTTTGACCAATCAAAATTCAAATTTAAATAATAAATTTTTTTAAAAAAAATTTTAATTAGATTTGTATTACCTATTATAGCAATTTGATTGGCTAATTAAGGTTACACTACATATACAAAATTGAAACAATCTCTAGTTAAACTTTTCTGCACTATACAAAGTAAACTTTAAATTTTACTTAATAAGTTATAAAAGTTTTAATAATAAAAGTAGTATAATTTTAATTTGCCTACAATTTTGGATTAAAGTAATAGGGGTCAAATTTATATTTTTATTAAGTAAAACTAAAAAAAAAGAAAAAATTTTTAAAATTAAAATTTTTTTAAGAAATTATAAATTTTTCTTTTATAAATAACTTCAAATTTTTTATAAATATTAAGCAAATAAAAAGAAGTTTAAATAGTATATAATCATAGGTTTATTTAAAAAAAATTATAAAATATTTTTATTTTTAAAAAAATAGATCAGATATAAATTTATAAAATTTAAGCAGACAAATTTGCCTGTTTAAACTGGATAATTTAAGGAATATTTAAGAATTGATTAAATTTAATATCTGAGTGCAAAATCCTTGGTTCTTTGATTAGACTTAAACAATTGTAGACTTATTAGAGTGGTCTCATTGAAAAAACCACTCTAGTAATTATTTCTTCTAAATTGGACTACTAGATTAAAAGTTATTTACTATTAAACATTTTAAATTTTTTAATAGTATTTTAATATAGTACAACTACATATTATATTAAATACTTATTGGCATATATTTATATAACTATACAAGGTATTTATTATAGTCACACCTTTAAACAATTACCATAATAGGATGTAACCAACTTGGTGACTATAGGGAGGAAAGACTGTATCTTTTTAAATCTTTCATACAAATCAAATAACATTTTATTAGTATAAATTTTTATTTTACATATTTACAAATATAGCTAAAAATTTGTAATTTTTTTTGTATAATGTAAAATAAAAATTTATCAATAAAATATCAACTGATTTACTAAAATTTTAGAGTAAATACATTTTGTTTCCTAAACAATATTTATTATTGTACACTCCCCTGCCAGTGGTCACCGGATTTTTAATATTATGAAGATCTAACCTGATTTGTTAATGATCGTAGCTGCATATAAAACTGATTTTTTTTATATGCGAATTGGTCTTTGTGCAATAAGTAAAGTTGTTTGCCATGATGATTTGCATATAATTTGAGATTTTTAGAAAATTTTATTAAGTTGTTTTAAAAATACTTTGATATTTTAGTTGCCTGTAAACAAAAAATAAAAAATAATAATTAAAATTATTATATCTCGATGCATTCTTGAACCCTTTAGAATTTTATAAAAATTTAATTCTATATGCTTTAGAACTTAGAGAACACTTTCATTAAGTCGATAATTAGTGTTAGCAATACAGTTGTTTCAGAAATGAGGTGTTTATTTAAAATTTTAATTTTTAAAAAATCCTATTTTTTTGTATCTTAACATTTTTATATAAAGAAACATTGTAAAATTTATAAAAATATGATTCTAAAATACAATATACATATTATATTATATTATATAATATGTTATTTATTTTATTGGATTATTCCAATATAAATTTTACAATGTTCATTATATAAAATTTTAAGATAAAAAAAAATTGTATTTTTTAAAATTAAAAATTTTATTAAATACATCATTTCTAGAATAACTGTATTGTTGACACTAATTATCAACTTAATAAAAGTTGTTCTTTAAGTTCTAAAGCATATAGGATTAAATTTTCATAAAAAAATTCTAAAGAGTTCAAGAATGCATCGAGATATATAATTTTAATTATTATTTTTTATTTTTTGTTTACATGCATCTAAATATCAAAGTATTTTCAAAAAAACTTAATAAAATTTTCTAAAATTCTCAAATTATGTGCAAATCGTCATGGCAAACAACTTTACTTATTGCACAAAGACCGATTCGCATATAAAAAAAATCAGTTTTATATGCAGCTATGGTCATCAACAAATCAGGTTAGATCTTCGTGATATTAAAATTCCAGTGACTACTGGCAGGGGAGTATATAATAATTGATTTGCTTAATATTATTTTGACTTTTATATATAGCAATGATCAATAATCATATATAAAATTTTTTAATCATTAATTGTTGCATATATAAAAGTTAAAATAATACTAGCAAATCGATTATTATACAATAATAAATATTGTTCAGAAGAACAAAATGCAATACTCTAAAATTTTTATATGAATTAGTTGACATTTTATTAATAAGTTTTTATTTTTTGTTTCTACAAAAAAATTACAAATTTTTAGCTATATTCATTGTCAAATAAAATTAAAACTTGTACTAATAAAATGTTATAATTATTGTATAAAAGTTGATTTAATTAGTAAAATTGTAATTTACTATATAGCAACTATCTACAATCATATAAAAAATTTTTAAAATACTTTTATTAAATCACTTTTTTATATTAATTATAATTTGTGCTTATATAGAGTTACCTTCATAAAGTCATACCTTTTTATAATCACCTTATTAGAGTGTGCCCAACTGCATAATTATATAAAGAAATAGTTATATATAATAAATAATAATTATAAGATAGATTGTAGTAACTTAAAGAAGTTGTTAAATGTTATCTACCAAGTAGCAGGTCTAGGGTTCAAATCCATTAACAGCATTTTGAAAAATTAGGACTGTGTTCTGTTTCTTGTTAATTAGCTGGTATATTACTTGTAGACTATGTTCTACTATTCAGAATAGGAGCTTTTGAACATGATTATATAGACAAATCCAAGGAACTAGAAAATGAAACCCTATTAGGCAAGTACCAAGTAGTGATCCTGGCTGAAATTAAAAAAATTGGCTAAGCTAATTTTTTGACCCGGTCAGTTGATTTTTTCTAAAATCGGCTAGCTGGTTTTATAAGTAAAAAAAAAAGATTTCTCAAAACTAGTATGGCCAACTTGACTTATGAAACTCTTGGCAACTGGTTTGTGTCATTTCACCGACTGAAAATCAGTTCACTAACAATTAGTTTACTGACAGGTCATTTCATCACTAAGTTTTTAAAAATTGCACTATCCTTAACTTTAATTCCAAACCTGACCCTAATGGCAATAACCAGAATTACTTTTGTTAATGATATAAATGTCGGTGAACTTTTCGATGAATTGATTGTTGATATAATGACCAGGACTACTTAGTTTTTAATTTTTTGAATCGCATAATTATATATAGTAAGATATTTTCTAATTGGGTTTTATTCACAACAGTACCAAGATAATTATTGCAAATTGTTTTGATCAAATTATGATTTATTTAAAACTAGCATCACCCAGTGTGAAACTTGTCAACATCATAAATTTAATGTATTTTAAATAAGAACATGATTTTAATATTTCGTTGTTTATTATATTATTTAATAGGTCGATGTAAATAAATTACACTTTAAACTTACACTAGCTTTCAGTTTTTTGTAAATATATACTGCAATAATAATAATTATATTATATATATAAGATAGCTGCGCAGCATGCGATGCCGCGCAGGACCAGTACAATCATGTGCGCAGTAGAATTTGAACTACCTTGTCTAAATAGGTTCCCTAAGTATATTACTATCGTATATAAAACACAAAATATGGCATAAACTCATCGGATGACATCAAGAAAAAAATTAAATGGAATAATTGGCACAACAGGGATGTTTTTTAAAAAAAAATTTTTTTGAAAAAATTAGTTATGCAAAATGAAAAATCAACTTTGCATGACCTAAGGCTACGCAATGTTGATTTTTTATTTTGCATTACCTGACATCTCATTTTTTCAATTTTTTCAAATTTTTTTTAGATCCTAATTGTGCCAATTGTTCGATTTTTGGCATATATTTTTCTCATCTAGAGACCTTAATCTCCCATAATTGTTCGATAGAACTGACAGGAAAAATATGACTGCTGGCCCAATTTTTTGATTCCTTGTTGTACAAAATAAAAACTTAACCTTGTTTAACATTAAATATAAACATTATTCTATTTGTAGTAAATTAAAAAAAAGATCATACCATAATTTAGATTCCATGTAATACAAAACGAAAAATAACTTTGAGTGGCCTAAATATTAGAAAGCTGTTAATGCTTTAGTGCTGAAAAAGATAAAGTATAAATTTTGCCACTCACCATTTTGCATTAAACGCCATCCCATTTTTTCAATTTTTTCAATTTTATTTTTTAGATCCAAAATTGTGGCAATCCAGTTTTTGGCATCTATTTTTTCTCACTATTTTCACCTGGTGTCTTCTGATGAAGGCTGTAATTGTTCGATAGGACTGACAGGAAAAAATGATTGCTGACCCAATTTTTTGACTTTGTTGTGCAAAATGAAAATTAACCTTATATAACCTTAAATGTGCATTATTCTATTTGTAGTAAATTAAAAAAAATCTGACCGACCATGTTTTCAGATTCCATGTAATGCAAAACGAAAAATTAACTTTGAGTGGTCTAAATATTGAATGCTAAGAAAGCAAGCTACTAATGCTTTAGTGCCAAAGAAGACAAAGTATAAATTTCACTACCACTTACTTGTTTTGCATTACTTGCCATTTATTTTTTCAATTTTTTCAATTTTTTTTTTAGATTCAAAATTGTGCCAATTCAGTTTTTGGCATTATTTTTTTCTCATTATTTTCACTGGTGTTTCTGATAGAGACCTTAATTTCCCATGATTGTTCAATAGGATAACAGAAAAAATATAATTGCCGGTCCAATTTTTTGACCTTGCTGTGCAAAATGAAAATTGATCTTGTATAACCTTAAGTATACATTTTTCTATTTGTAGCAAATTAAAAAAAAATCTGACCAACCCATGTTTTCAGATTCTATGTAATACAAAACAAAAAATCAACTTAGAGTGGCCTAAATATTGAATGCTAAGAAAGCAAGCTGTTAATGTTTAGTGCTAAAGAAGATAAAGTATAAATTTTGCTACCACTTACTTATTTGCATTATTTGTCATCCCATTTTTTCATTTTTTTTTTTTTTAGATCCAAAATTGTGCCAATTCAGTTTTTAGCATTTATTTTTTTCACTATTTTCACCTGGTGTTTTCTGATGAAGACCATAATTGTTCAACAGGAAAAATATAATTGCCAGCCAAATTTTTTGACCTTTGTGCAAAATGAAAAATTAACTTTAAATATACATTTTTCTATTTGTAGGAAATTAAAAAAAATTCAACCATCCTATGTTTTCAGATTTCATGTAATGTAAAATGAAAAATCAACTTTGAATGGCCTAAATATTGAATGCTAAGAAAGCAAGCTGTTAATGCTTTAGTGCCAAAGAAGTCAAAGTATAAATTTAGCTTGTTTTGCATTACTCGCCATCCCATTTTTTCAATTTTTTCAAATTTTTTTTTTAGATCCAAAATTGTGCTAATTCAGTTTTTGCCATCTATTTTTTCTCATTATTTTCGCCCAGTGTCTCCTGATAGAGACCTTAATTTCTTGTGATTGTTTGATATGACTGACAGAAAAATATGATTGCCAGCCCAATTTTTTGATCTTGCTGTGCAAAATAAAAAATTAACCTTGTATAACATTATTCTATTTGTAGTAAATTAAAAAAATCTGACTGACCTATGTTTTCAGATTCCATGTAATGCAAAATAAAAAATCAACTTTGAGTGGCCTAAACATTGACAAGCTGCTAATGCTTTAGTATTGAAGAAAATGAAGAAACAGAAGTGTAAATTTCGCTACCATCGACTGCATGCCCACAAAAACTGTGCTTTTATCATTTCTTACCTCCTTCACTTGTGCTGACTTGTTTTAGCAGGCAGGAATGGCCCAACTGGCCAATCCTAAAGTGACTACTAGTGCAATTATGGTCGCTTCTTTCATAGGATGACTCTGCGTTCTGGTAAATGCTATTTCTATCATGTATTTTGCAAACTTCAAACTCAATAAAACTCACCTGCCCAATTATTTGCTGGCATAGCCCAAAAATATAAATGCATGGCACATTTGCACCTAAAAAAAAAAGAAAAATTTTTGTGAAAATCGAAAAATTAACTTCGTGTGGACTAATTATATAGTTACTAGATCTCAACGATCATATGTAATCACAACATTAACCAGAAAATTCTTGCGTCTAATGAGTTATCATAAGGATCATGGCATATTAAAAAACCTTAAGGGTCGAAATTGATATAAATTCATCTACTCTTGCATTTGACAAGCTTCGACGAATTACTATATTCCCAATAATGTTCATTGCAAAAAAACCAATAATTTGACTATTTATGAATAAATTGTTTTTTCTGGGTCCATATCATTTTACCACAATCACTTCAAAGACACCACATTTCATTGACACTTATTTCACTAATAGGCTTATATTATAGAAGACTAATTTACAGAATTTACAGACAAATTTTAATTTCGTAAACAGCATATTTAACCAATAACAAAATTACTCGATTCTAATTTCAAATTTTATCTTAATGATAAAATAGCTTGGAAAATGAACTGTTGGTAAAAATATATTGTTTACAGTATGAACATGTTTGTAAATTAATTATCTGCAAAATAAGCTTGCCAATGAAATGAGGGTCGGTAAAATGTGTTGTTCTTGAAATGTTTGTAGGTGAGTTGTTTGGAACCAGATGAAAGAAAAATCTAACGAAAAATTTGATTAGTTACATCATTAATTTGAAATTATGAATATTAACGTCATGAATAAATCATACAATAAATTTCTAAATTAATAACCGACAACATAGTTATTGCATCATTGCATGTGATCTACATACAGAATATGTCATACGGTATGTAAAAATTTTAACTTTCTACCAAAAATGAATAAATGAAAATCATTACACATACCAAAAAGGATTCTGCAAAAATCAGCATAGTGAACATCAACTTTGTCAAGCATAAACCATACCTCTCACATTTCATGTTACACATTCATGTGATCATACTAGTATGAATACATACTTGTACAGTAAGCATTTATTTTATTTTTCTTTTATATACTTTACTAGATATAGGTTCATGCGTGTGCATGATTCCTTAATTTGTGCGCATTAATGTGCACACATGCACATGTTATTATAAAATGCGCATTTTTCCTATCTCTATTGTTTACACGGTACGGAATACAACAAGAAAAACGCAAGTTGAACGTGTATGATAAAAGGATTATTCTAGGTTGTTGCTTGATTCCCCGAAAGTTAGTTACCTGCTAGCTCATTTTACCGATCCCATATCCCTGACAGAATGTTTCACCAACAGCATTTTTTGTTGACAGAATCTTTCCTCAACATACTATGTTTTGACCTCCCCTTTCCCTGACAGTACATATTTTCGAAAAGACATTTTACTGACATCAGAAAGAACATTTTTCCGACATGACATGTTTCCGACATCTTTTTCCGTCAAGATCTTTTCCCGATTAGAATTTCATTTAAATAGGGAGAGTGGTATATTCGTGTACATCACATCACATGATTAGCACTCGGCCTAAATTAGGGTTAGGGTTAGGGTTAGATTAGGGTTAGGTGGTAGTATAATTTAGGCCGAGTTGATAGTGCTAGTAAACAAATGACGTAGTTGCATGATTTCATGTGATGTGATGATCACTGGGTTTATCATTCTTGTCAGAAAAAGTGCATTCAATAAAACTTAGTGTCAGTGAAAAGTCAAATTAGAAATATGTCATGTCAGATAAATGTCTTGTCGAAAATATGAGATTTCTAGGAAAGGGAATGTCGAAAACATGGTATGTCAAGAAAAGATTATGTCAACAAAAAGTGCTGTAGGTGAAACATTCTGTCGGGGATATGAGGTCGGTAAAATGAGCTGGCGGGTAACTAACTTTCAGAAATCATACCAGAATCATATTCTATACTATTATTGTTCTGAGTCATTTCTGACTTTGCTTCCATTCTGAATTGAAACGTCTTCTTTCTCGATTCTCAGATTATGAGACCATAGAATAATTATTTATTAATAATTACATTTATATTTGCAATGATCTTTTTCATTGATATTTATAAAGATAATTCTTATATTGTTTCATCTTTTTTTTTATACGCTTTATTGTGCAAGGATGTGACTTCGTGACTCGTGAAATTCGTTATAATGAATGTTTAAATACTAAAAAATTCTGATCTTCAGTGTAACCCGAAATTCAAGCTAAACCTTTACGGTTCTTTATATTGGCGTAACAGAAGGACTGCTCATGCCTAAACAAGATAGGAATAATTTGGGGATGCAAGTTTGTTATGTCAAAAATTTTACGAAATAATCTGTGCTACCACAAGGCTGAGCATGATTGTCATGAAAAAACCTGGAAAAGATAAATTTGGTTTTTTTTTAAAAAAAAATTAGTAATTATCTTCTTATTAGATTCGGGTTAGACAAGACACCCGACCAGATTCCTGCTGTTGCCGAACAACAAATGCGATATGTTCTACACGGGAAATGCAAAAATTATTAATTACATTGTTAAAATATATATGAATATTCGAATGTATTCCTTTAATGGATGAAAAGTTAGCATTTAATATTTAGTGATTCATTTTTATTCGCGTTTATTTATTTATTTTTTTTTTAATTTTTTTACTTTATTATTACTATTATTTTCGCTTTTCTTTTTTTATTGATTGATAAATGGATAGCGGTTCTAAAATGACAAATGACATTTCACGATTCACGAATAACACATGCCAATTGAGAATCAACATAAATTCAAAAATGATGCGGAACATTATATTAACACATGCCAATTGGAAATCAATATGATCTTTATTATTATAAATTATTTTATTGTTATTCGATACTGCTTCTAATATCGTTTTATTATTATTATTAAATAGTTTGTTGATCTGCACAATAAAAAAATTTTTACTTATTTCGTAAAATGGGAGTCCCTAAACATCTCATTTCATTTTCCGATTTCAAAATTTTGATACACAAATAAGGTTTTTTAAACTATTATTTATTTCCGAAATACGCCTAGATCTCTTTGTCTGGCCACTAATGATACCTGACGAATACGTAAGTTAGAATAGAATGTACAAAGTACAAACTTCATGCATAAATCATTTTTTTATATTAACAATATAGAGTTACTTTATTTGATTGATGCATTATAATATAAATATCTTATCCGGATATAAATGTTATTCTTTTATTGAATAGGAAGGATCCTGTTATTAGATTTTGTTAAAGGTTACAACCCTTTCAGATAAAACGTTATCCGGGTACGAGCACTAATAATCACAAGTATGGTATTATAATGATCGGCAAGTTATATACATTTTCAGTAAACAGGAAATACTACGTTGAATTTTCTGATTGGTCAATAGAGTGACGGATGGACGTTTGTGTTTAATATAATACAGTAGTTTTTTTGGCTAAGCCGACTAAGCTGATAAAAGTTTATCGGCTTGGTTGGTCGAAAAATTTTGATCGACCAGTATCACTAGTCCCAAGTAAGGAGGTAGTAAAGCTCTTTGACAGTGTTACTGAAAATGAAACATTGGAAACTGGAGACTAAAGAACCAGATGACAAGACCCAAAGAAAAGAGGGTTCCACCAACCTGGCTGCCAGAATTGCCACTGGAAAAAAAAGATCTATGTTATAGAAATAGATACCAAGAAAAAATAATCTATAAGGCACCTAATGACAGGGTAAATTACCCATCCGGGCTATCTAGTTATAAAAAAAATATCAGTGGTATTCATGTAATAATATGTGTATGATGGCTGCAAGTATATTCTACCAAGAAATTCTTTGTTAAAATACTGTACTTTATCTATTCAATATTTATATTCTTTTATTATATTATAAATAGTAAACGTAATAGTAATTATGCGCCAAATATATAATAGTAACGATAAAACAACTATAGAATATTATTAAAAAAAATAAGAACTCGGAGTTAAATCGGTCAGTCAATCATTCCGCAACAATCAGGCATTGTTTAATCAACCAATCGACTTCAAATGGGTCTAAAAAGGTTGGATTAGTCGAATGATCATAAAGATATGAGCATGAATTTATATAGTTTATGATAGTGCATATTGTATGTAGCTTAAAGAAACGCTATCTATAAAGCATAACGGGGTTTGTTCTTCTCAGTAGACCAACAGTCTTTATTTATAAAATCTAATTATATTAAGCTGGGATAAAAAAGAAAGATTGTATTTTGTAAAATGGCTGTATATAAATGACAAAACTCAATTTTTTTTACAATTTAGAAAATTTTGAGTTACGCAATAAACTTTTTAATTGCGATATTATTTAGATGTCCATCATAATGATAAACGTAAGTAAAATATATTACCCGCACTTTTTGGCCCATCGATTAGGACGCTTGGAACTCACTATTTCTAGAAATCTATCTCGTTTCGGTTTATACATCAATTGAACTCATGTATGCTGCATGTTTCTTGTAAAAATTTTCAATAAAGTTAATAGCTGATACTATTAGCTGGATACATCCACACTAGTATTTCGGGCGAATCCGAAATATTTCGCATGGGCAAAATTATTTTACGATGGCTGAATATTTCGGATTTCAACTGTGCAAAATTACTACAGTCATACTTGCGTTATATCTCCCCGTTTTTCCGGAGTATTTTTGGAGATTCAACTAAGGTAAGGATATATATATATACAACATATAAAAACGTAAAAAAAGAAAAAAAAAGAAAATTACCTTGCTTAAATCTGGGAATTTAAGTGGGATATAACTCAGGTATGACTGTATATATTTTGCAGGTTGAGCCAAAATTATTTCGCTACGGCGAAATTATTTCTTATGACGAAACTTTGCGGATTTTGGAAATTAATTTAGCCAGAACTAATCCAAACGATAATATACACGTATATTCAAAACATTTCGATATTAATTTTACATAAAAACTAGAACATGGCCATCTAAGCGTTTCATCGTCTGAATATTAAGAAATTAAATTAAGTTTGATTATATTAAGCTTTAATAAATTGCTAATATAATAATTTGTTTTACACATGAACACATTGCTTTTAATGTTGTTCATGTTAACAAGTTTTTGACCTTAATAATTCAAAAATAGTTATATTTAATTTTAACATAGTCGACTTTTACTAATGAATAATTTATTTAATTTATTTGTTAAATAAAAACTATATAAGTATTTAATTATTGAAAAGTTTTATCTATAGCATTTAAAAATATATATTAAACATTTATGTATATGCGAAATATATATTACTAATATCTATATTTATGCCAGTGCTTGTCCCCAGCTCTATATGAAGGACCCTTCTAATGGGTCTGCAGATTCACATGTTTTAGCTATCTAAATTACAATTGTGTACGTGTTCATTAGATAATTTTGGACTTTTTTTTTTTCTTTTTTACTAATGAATAATTCTAATTTAAACAAAAATTATAATGAACAAAAAAATTACTTAATAATCGTTAGAAATCTCCACACATTTTATTGTTTTAATTTCGATAGACTTTCAGTGATCTTTCGTGTGCTGATGAGCTTCGAGGAGTACATGAGATCTGGGTGCATTTTCATCACAGGATTTGGTCTGATACTATCAGCTTCTAGAAATTGCAATTTAATTTCACTTATATCATTTAAATTTTCAATACTTCTATTCCATTTATAAAGTTCACTTGTTATATCTACTGCAGTGGGTCGTCTTTGAGGATCGGGATCCATACATCGTTTCGCTAATTCTACGTAACAATAGGGAGTTCCAGGAGCAAACTCAGGTCGTAATCCCATACAAATTTTTATCGCGAGATCCTCAAAATCATGACCATCAAAAGCTCTAGATCCATTTGATATCTCCGTCATAATTATTCCTAATGAATAAATATCTGCTGCTTGCGTAAACGTTAGTTTTCTGGTTGATACTTGATTCATTGATGCTTGTTGCAATAAAATTTCAGGAGCAATGTAAGGCAAAACCCCATATAATCTACCAAACTTATTTTCCATTGATGTTGTAAGCCCCAGATCTGAAACATACGCGCTATCTATATCATCTTGTAAAATATTGCCACTATGTAAATCCTTATGAATAAATCCTTTAAAATGAATCATATCCAGGTCAAAAGTAATACATTGTAATAATTTTAATTTTTTCTTCCAATCCATTTGTGATACATCGTAAAGATTATTACTTAAAGAAGTTTTATTAGCATATTCCAAAACTAGAACATAATTTCCTTTATTGTCTTTTGATATTCCATAGCATTTCAAATATGATGGGTATACGTATCTGATTTCACAAAATATTCTTAATTCTTCTATAAATTCTTTACGATTATTTGAAATAAGTTTTTTAAGAGCAATAGGTGTATGTAAATCTCTACTTTTATCGAACCACCTCGCGAAGTATACAACCGAAAATCCGCCTTTTCCTATTTCTATAATATCCTCGAATTCTTCATAAGGAATCCATGGTAATCGATATTTATTTTCAATTAACATCTTTTTTAGATCTTCATCGATATCAAATTGTTCAAATGCGTACTTATATTTGACTTAAAAGAAAAAAATTAAACAATATTAAATTAATAATAAAATAAATCAAATTAATAAATATTAGATACCTACTTGATATCAATTCGTCGAATCTAGTCATTTAAATTTTAAATTAATATATAGTGCATTTTTAATATAAAATTAGAAAAAATTTACCTTTGGTACCAATGATTAGCTTCTTGTATATTTCTCTCTACTCCAATTCCATTTCGATAACATTGAGCAACTTCAAAAGTACCAAGAATATTACGTATGTTAGCAAGTTTTAGAAAACATTCAAAAGCTTTATGTTCATCTTTTGAGACTCCAATTCCATTTTGACAACAACTTGCAAAGTTAAATGTCCCAGAATAATCATCCATCTCTGCAGATTTTTGATAACAAATAAATGCCTTATGCTCATCTTTTTCAACACCAATTCCATAATGATAACAATGTCCAACATTATTTGTTCCAGGAGCATCACCCATATCAGAAGATTTTTGATAATAAATGAAAGCTTTACGATCATCCTTTTCGACTCCAATTCCATGACGATAACAAAATCCAACGTTATTTATTCCAACAGCGTCACCCAAATCAGCAGATTTTTGATAATAAATGAAAGCCTTACGATCATCCTTTTCAACTCCAATTCCTTTTTCGTAACAATAGCCAACGCCACATGTTCCCTGAGCATCACCCATATCAGCCGATTTTTGATAATAAATGAAAGCTTTATTTTCATCCTTTTCAATTCCAATTCCATGATGATAACAATATCCAACATTAAATGTCCCAAGAATATCATTCATATCAGCAGATTTTTGATAATAAATGAATGCTTTATGTTCATCCTTTTCAATTCCAATTCCATGACGATAACAAAATCCAACATTATATGTTCCAACAGCGTCACCCATATCAGCAGATTTCTGATAATAAGTGAAAGCCTTATGTTCATTCTTTTCAACTCCAATTCCTTTTTCATAACAATAACCAACGCCACGTGTTCCTTGAGCATCACCCATATCGGCAGATTTTTGATAATAAATGAAAGCTTGATGTTCATCCTTTTCAACTCCTATTCCATTTCGATAACAATAACCAACATCGAATATTGCAATAGCGTAACCCATGTTCGCAGCTTTCAAATATAATTCGAATGCCTTTTTTTCATCTTTATTCACATTAATACCTTTTTGGTACTTATACCCAAAATTACGAAGCACAAAAGGGCTTGTCCGTTTCATATTTTTATTACTGTTGGATAAAATTCAAATTTGAACGTATTGTATTTTTGTTTTGTTTTTTAAATACTTTACGGTGCAGAAAATTTAAAAATCTGTCTCTATATATAGATAATGCACAAACTTTAACGCATTGCAGTAAATTTCTTAAATTATCATTCTCAATAATCTAGAGTTTCTCAAACTTTTTGCACAATAATAATACACCAAGAATAATATGTACATAATAGCAACCATTCTGTACGTACTGCTTAAATTAAAGTTCATGCTAATGAAAATAACAAATTTAGCTTGTATCTATTGAGTTTGCTAAACATTATTCTTGATAAAGTAATTGAGGCTTTTTTAGATTTCCTGCACCGTACATCATTGGTCACTGCATTCATCCATATTTGGTATAGATCTGTACTCATATGATTTGTAACACTAATTCTTTTCTAAAAAGAAATTCTAAGCTTCATTGAACAATGTATGCGTTTATGGCATCTTTTCAAAGTTTTATATATTCCTTTATTATACTCTAAATTGTAATCGTAATAGTAATAGCTATCAATTATAGAATATTTAAAAATTTAACACTGGATATCCGGAGTTAATGACGAACTAAAATATAAATTAGTATATTACGTAATGTCTGATATGTTGAAATCTTAAAACGGTCTGTCAATCATTCCGCAGCAATCGGGCTTATACTTGCTGGCAAAACCTGGACAAATCCCAAATTCCAAAACAAAGATTATTAATGAAATTTTTGAGATATTAATTTGAGGTGAATTTGAGATTTGGGCGCGAACAAATTCAAACTATAGTAATTTGGGATCTGAGCAGCAAGCATAATCGGGTTTCGTGTAGTCAACAAATCGAGTTTGAATGGGTCGAAAGAGGCGTATTAATGCATAACGGCCGGAAACCCAAATTTGGAATTGTCATAGTCATGTTTTCTCGTGCCCTAGGTCACGTTTTCGGTTTCACAACGTATTGCAGAATTACATAAATTGACATAATATCTCTATAATAATAATAATTGGGCGCACGTCTATATTGATTCTTGCTCTCGTACAGTTTTTTTCCTCTTACCCCTTTGCTTTTTTTGTGTCGGATACAGACGAACTGATAATCACTGATTATCAAAAATCAAAGACTAGTGAAAAGAATGGAAGGTTCTAAATACAAATTAGATAACATTCGTAATAAGTCATGATTAATAATTGCTGGAATATGATGCAGAAATCTGCATTATTGTCTATTTGTTAGGTTGTGGCGATGAAGATGAGAAGCCACAGAAAAAAATTGCTCTTCAGATCAGTTATGCCTTGATGCTGTAATTATATATTTAAAATTTATAGTACAGAGTACTATACAGTCACTTAATTAACATTAAACTGTACATAAAAATGGAATTGTTGGATAATTATTCTACATCGATCGAGTTGAAATAAACTTCATTCGTTGAGTTTTTAACACAATCAATCATCGAAAATCAACCAATGTTAAGTTATAGTTCTTGAACGGGTCTGACGTAACAACAAGTGCGTAACCTAACACTTTAATAAAATAACAATATAAAATTGATAAAAGTAGTGATTAATTTGTGAATAAAAGAGAAGTTTTAATGATCTAAAAATGATCATGCTCTTTTTCCCATTAAAATGTCGAACAATTTTACAAGAGGTACAATGATTACCAAACCTTTCTAAAATCACAGCGCTGATAAAAAATACAAAAAAATAGCTTCGTCATGTAAATCATTATATTAAAAAAAATAACATAGTCCCAATTGACAATTGAGAGGGGCTTGATGAATTTCTAAGTTTGTTTATTGCATTCAGAACACTCTTTAAAGTGGAATCGGTTGTGCATAGTGATGTGCCGCGTACAGTACTATACGTACTGTACGTACTGTACGCTAAAATTTTTGCCGATCATTTGTTCCAGCAAATCAGATGCCAGAAAAGAACTATACGTACAGTACGTACAGTACGTACTGTACGTACTGTACGCCAAAATTTTCAGGTATCATATAAATGGCACATCACTAGTTGTGTAGCATGTTATTTAAGAGAACATAGTGCGGTTTGGAATAGTGTATGTCTATAAGATAAATATTACCTTTCTAAAGTTTAAAATGCCTGATGAAAAGATGTGTTTCTTACAAATGGATTGATATGGGGGACGTCTAAAGCGGAGCAGATTCTTATAATATATATTTTGTCGAATTAATTTTAGGTTTAGGGTCATCGTAGATTAAGGTTAGGTATGTTTTAGGTAAGTATATATAAGTATATATAAGCAAAACTGTCTTCCCGGCATTTTTAATTAATCCACCAAGGTAGGTTTAGACTGCCGTTTTTGTATTTTTCACGTTTTGCGTTTTTCTTCTTGTTTTACTTCGCTTAAGATCATCAAATTTTATAATTTGATTGGTCTTGTATCATGATTCTGCTCCGCTTTAGATGACCGACCCTTGAATATTGTGGCACTAATTCAAGTGATGCTCTAATTTCCGATGTAAACGTAGAATTTTAAAACATAACATTTGAGGATAAATTGAGATTGAACCTTATATTTTTTGTATTATGTAATATTTATTTACCTAAAAATAATTATATTCATCTAAATATCTTAAAATTGTTCTAGGGTAACCCAGTTGTATTACTGACAAAAAATGATCCTCTTGCAATTTTACTATAAACTCTAATTCTAACCCTATCAGCTAACTCTAACCTTAACTCTAACTCTAACTCTAAGGCCAGACCAATTTAATTTGTTGGTTTACGTACCCCCTTTTTATCCTCCCCCATTCTTACTTATAGAAATCACTTAATAAATTCGGCAAAGAATTTGATTGGTCATTTGATCAGACAAACCAATCAAATTCTTTTATTGGATCCAAGTATTGTACTTAAAAGTTTTAAGCAAACTTTTATCGAATATATAAAATACAAGGCTTGCGTGCCATTTCGGTAACAATGAAAAGAGGAGTTAGTTGTGTTGGAATTATCATGATTTTTATCATAGTTTCTATAAAAAAATTCTGTTACAAACCTACTCAATACATAATACGTTTTAAGATTGAGTTTGCATCGAAATTATTTTGATTTCTATCATGAATTATTGTAAAAATTCACATCCAAAGTTTGCTCGCTATTCTAATAATCACTTAGGGTTGAATTACGTAGTTCACGTTGGAATTCTTATAGCTTCTATCACGAGTTACGGTTACAAACCTTACTATGTGTCACGTAGTTTCTGAAGAGCCCTTGCACTTATTAAATGGGGTGCAAATAAATAACTAGATACAAAAATATAATTCAAATGACTCACGTGATCATGCGATCGATCAGGGTTATCACGGGAATTAGAGTGTTGGGCGGGGTTAATGAGATCGGGTACAAAGGGTACTGTTGCATCTAAAGTAGCCTCTATCTAAAGTCGCGCCTGACTAAAATTAAGGATAGAGTGTAATTACTTTATACCAGTACGATCGTTTCTTGTGTAACATGAAATGTGTGAGGGATGGTTTCCGTTCAACTTTTTTGATGTTCGCTATGCTGATTTTGAAGAATCCTTTTTAGTATGGGTAATGGTTTTCGTTTTTCTAATTCAGGCAAGTGTTATGGTGATTCTGACGGCACGGGATACAATATGTGCATGTGTAATGTATATTGAACGATGGTGTGGGAAATACATTCATAATTGTGATCTTATTATGTGTTTGTCAAAAATGACATTTATATGTTGTAATTGACTAATACAGTAATAGTATGGGATATTTTCTTTTGAAATTATGCCTGTTTAGTATTGTTAATTAATGCATGTGTGATCTGATTTTGAAATGAGTAATAATAAAAAATACTTTTATTACAAACATTATGTCCTTGTATTCCTAATAAGGGGTTACGTAATCGATATTTGATGGTTTTGATTGTTATCAGTTATCGATATCGATAAAATATGTTTGGCAATTTGCCGTTTTTGATTTGTTATATCCAAAAACTGTAATCAGACCGTGTGAAAATATGAACAATTATGATGATCTATTTATTGAGACATATGATCATTTGCATGTTAATGTCGTAATCAGTGTATAAAATCAATGTGCACAATGTGCACATGTGCACATGTTTTCATTAGCTTTACATATAAAATTTTACCTTGTGCACATTGTGCACATGTTTGTGCACATGTTTTGTGGTTCAGATATTATACACTGGTCATAATAGTTTTGTCATAATTTGTAATTGATTTATTAGTGTTAGTATCAATTAATATTTTTTTAAAAAAACTGACTTTTGCTTGTTACGCACAATTTGTATTTTCGAGATTTAGAAAATCGACTTCCATTCGTCATGCACACTTTGTGTCTTTGAAAGTAGATTAAGATATGGACAACATTAATAACAGAGTCACATACTGTGTATTGCCAGAATAGTAAGGTTTATAACAGTAAATCATGATAGAAGCTATAATAATTTCAACACAAACTAACTCAATCTCAACCGCATATTGTGATTATTACAGTATTAGAATAACGAGCAAGTTTTGTATAAGATTTTTTTACAGTAATTCTTGACAGAAGCCACAATAATTTCATTGCAAACTCAACCTTAAAAAGTGTTATGCCGAGTAAGTTTATAACAAAATTTTTTATAGTAATTCACAATAGAAATTTGATAATTCTAATACATACTAATTCACCTTTTCTCATAATTCATGCTGCACATTGTGAGAGTGGTGAGTATTCTAAAAACTACTAACAACACCACTTCACTATTTAATCAACCTATGCCTTTTAATTGTACAAGACCTTGAAATTGAATTGGTAAGCAAAAGGGGTGGTTTATTTGATTTGGATCTCGAAGTTCTTTTAGGGTCTTGCTATGGCATGTCAAATGAAGATAAGCTAGGATGGCATGCCCAATTGGTTTAATTTTTTTTGACATATGTCCAAAAAAAATTGAAACAATTTGACTTCCATCCCTTAGATAAGTATCTCTAGGATTTCTTGTAAAAAGTTCTTCTGTTGGTTCAAATCTCACTCTATTTAAATAATTCTTCTTTATTTTAGTTATAAGGGTTGAAAGGCCTAATGCAATCATTAATATTATTAATGATTATCATGTGATCAAGAATGATTTGGGTGATTAATCTAACAATGAAATAGATTAATTGTTCAATAAATCAGGTAATCAAAGGTTTAATCGATTTTATGTTTTTGTATAAAAGGTAGATAATTCGATCTTTCTTTAACTGGGTTATATTAAACGGAGTTCAAAACCCGGGTTACGAAGTCACAAATAATGAATATTCTAAGAGTGCAAGATAAATTCAATAAGTAATTTATTACAATAATTTTGCGTTAAATGAAAACTTTCTTAGAGCTAACACTTCAGCTCTTGTTTCAAAGGTTAAAACTTGACTTAAAAAATATGTTTTAGTGAAGCGAAAAGGGGATCTTGTATACTTTCTCCCCGCTAGCAAGTATTGGCTCTAGCAATTATTCTGAAAGATCCTTGAATTAATAAAATGTCGTTTATATTATAAACTGACAACTCTCCCGATACATGAAATTCGTAATAAAGTCCAAATCCTATAACTTCATAATAGAGTCTCGTAACATAATCTAGAGCTCTTATTTCGACCCTAGTTACTCAGACCAAATCTATTGATACCTTAATCAAAACCTTACCGTATAGCAATATAAACAAGGAATAGCTGACATCAAAAAAATCAACATGAAGCTTAAAAGATAAATTATTATTTATTTATTTATTTCATTTTAATGAATCTAAATAATTTCAGTCTTAAAACAAATATTTATTTACTAATATATTCCATATGACATGTGTACACGTATAAGTATGTATATGTATTAACAAGTATATTGAATGTAGAAATTAACAAATGCTGATCATGCTGGTCCTGCACGGCATCGCATGCTGTGCAGCTATCTTATAATTCTGTAATTATTATGAAACTTATTGTTATAATCATCAGTAACACAAAATATTTAATACTAATATATAATTGAATATTCTAGATATTTTATTTACTATCAAAAACCAGTGTTAACTTGTTTTGTCCATTGCAAAAAAATTATCTGTTGCAACTATCACTAACTTCTTGACATATTAGTTCCCCAAGAAGCTTATACTTTTATCCAATAACCAGATACACTGCTGATAATGATACCAATACATGGATTATTCACCAACCACGACATAGGAAATGTAACCCTTCTACTTCTAATGTATGTAGCAATTGTGGCTCACCTGACTATCTCGTCCTACCAATCATTGCAACAGTTGTCAACAGAATGGGCATATTGCTATCTACTGCCTAAAACAAGTACCGAAGTGAACCTCTTGCCATACCTGCAATAGTAATGACCATTTGTATCGAAACTGTACTGAAAATATTTGTCATACCTATAGAGCAAAAGGACATATTGCTGTTGACTGCCTCTTGGAGACCTTAAGGAACAGAACTGAATCTGTCAATGTAAATATAATCCTGATGATATTAAAACTCAAAGAATGTATAACTATAGCCCAAGGCATATTCATCACTGCTGTTATTGCAAGAAACCAAATAGACCAAAAGACTTACAAGCTTTCAATAATCAGTTTGTTTGTCGAGGATGCTTCTCTGACTACTATTATGAACTACCACCAGATGACCCTCAATGCATATATTATTATAGTTATAAAGAAGAACATGGAACTCTTGTCTAGTATAAAATCTGTAAAGAAACCAGACCTACTTCTAAAATGTATAATTTAGAAAGCCTAGAACAAGCTCTTTGGTTTTGTGAACTTGAACAACTCTACACTTATAATGCAGAACAGGATGTTCTCTATAATTCTAATTATAATTTGTGAACCAGAATTAGATATTATACCAAGTTAACAAAAGTGCTAGACATCAGTATAGAATGAACCAGATTTGTATTTTCTAACTTGCAAAGATTTTCTTACAGGAATTAGATCAAAGCCTGACTGAAGCCTTAGAACCTTTAATGACTAATTGCATTAACCAACTATAGAGTCAGGAAGAAATATTCTTAGTACTTTATGCTGAACATGGTATACTGGAAAAAAGTGAAAAATTCCAATTACAACAAACTCTTGAACTTAATTTTAATACAAGCCATCCTGAATTCTGTCAAGAAACTGCTCTTTCTAAGCTTAGGAGAAACATTTCAGATATGCCAATTGACCTCTGCAAGAAATGTCTTCATATTAAATACCAGGAAGAACTTGATGAACATGATAGATACTGTAAAATATGTACCTCCTTCTCTACCAATATTTAAACTAGAACTAGAAATTGTACTCCTAGAACCTGTTCAAAGTGACTGGGATAAGTTACTATAGATGCTTTCAAAGAATTACAAATTGAACAACTTCAACAAAAAGTTCAACAATTGCTTTATCTTATTTACCAAGATACCCAATACTTGCAACAAAAAAATAGAACCCTTGCTACTTTTTTTGCAAATACAAATTTTTAGACAATACTAGGCAAGATGGCAAACTATCTGTTAAACCAGACAATAGTATAGACAATCCCTTTGAACATTACTCTCTAAATTAATACCTATCCTTGTATATAGTATAGACACTCTTATTCCCTATGAAGAATATACTCTAATTCCTACTACTCTACTAAACACAGGTTCTCTAGCTGCAGAACAAGGACTTAAATTTAGAAATTTACTTGAAAAATTTGCAGGCATTTTTGCAACAGACATTAATAAATTGGGACAAACTAATTTAGTTTTTTATCATATTTTTACAGAAGATGTACTACCAATTTGCTCTAGACCTTATTCTATACCCAAGTAAACAGATATTTATTAAAGAGAAATTTCAATAGATAATGAACCACAAGCTCATTCGATCTTCAAATAGTCCCTGGACTTTCCCTGTTGTTCTAGTAAAGAAGAAAATAGCAAATTATGCTTTTGTAAAGACTATCAAAAACTTAATAATGTTACTAAAAAGAATGTATACCCTTTACCTCGCATTGATAAAATGTTAAATACTCTTGCCAGATCACATTGGTTTTCTACTTTGAACCTTGCAAGTGAATATTGGCAAGTAGCTATGCACTTTTATGATAAAGAAAAGACTGCTTTTGTAACTCACTATGGAACTTATGAGTTCAATGTAATGCCTTTTGAACTTTGTAATACTCCTGCTATATTCCAAAGACTAATGGATCAAGTATATAATGGAATTGCTTGAAAATTTGTAGTAGTATACTTGGATAATACTATAGTATATTCTCAAACATTTGATGACTATCTTAAGAATTTAATGAAGTGTTTCAAAGAACCAAGCAAACTGGATTACGGCTTACTATTAAAAATATAACATATAATTGCTTTAGTGGAATAGCTTCTGACTCAACAAAAATTAAAGCTATACAAAAGATTCAACTACTACAAAATATAACCCAACCTTGCTTATTTTTAGGATTAGCTGAATATTATAGACAATTTATTTAGAACTTTTCTGTTATTACTAAACTAATGAATTGATTGTTGCAGAAAAATAAACTATATGATAGACCTCTATTCACAAGAAGCTTTTATGAATTAAAAGATCAACTTACTGCTGCATCTATATTAGCCTATCCTGATTTCAGAAAGACCTTTATTTTGGCTACCGATCCTTCTTACTATAGATTTGGTGCTACTATTAGTTAATTGGACTAAAACCAAAAAGAACACCTATTGTTTATGCAAATAAAAGCTTACAAAAAGAAGAAGTAAATAGTGTTTCTATAATTAAAACCCTTAGAAGATTACTTTACTGTGTAATTGTAGATCATTATGAATTTAGATTTGATTTTCATTAAATCTAACTCGATTCTTGTATAGCTCATATATGATCTTTCCTTACTTTAGAAAATGCGCTAACCATTTATGCGGATTTGGGCAAGATTTTCAAAACTAATTTTATATTGCATACTTGCATATTTGCAATACGCGTATTTGCAATATGCAATTTGCATACTTGCAATTTGCAAATATGCATATACTTCGCAACTTATATTTTTAATTATAGCAAACTACACGTTAGCACAGTATTTATTCAAGCCTCCAACATTTTTTGAATTACTTCAACATAAATTTATATATAATTTTTTAAGCAATTACAAAATTTATTTTTTTTTGAATCGAATTGTTTGCCGGGTAGATAAATTGATAATCACTGATCGTCAAAGACCATTTCGAAAGAATTTATAAGAAGCCAAGAAGCTTAAAGAATATGTTACTAGCTATTTGTGTTTGTTTGAACTGCATATAATCATGGATTAATTAAAATTTGATAAGTGCATAAGTAACTATTAAGTGTGTTCACGTACGTAAGTATGTAAGCACAGCGTCATATATTGTAATTATGCTTGAATGAATTAATTACCATTATTAGTCATAACAAATTAACATATGCACACGAATTAAATCGAAAAGTATCATTACTGTTTGAGATTAGCATTTACTGAAACCGTAATTAGTATTTATTTGAAGAGAAATTCACACGTTTAAAAACCACTGTGTAATTTACACAACGTAAAAGAAACTACTAGCCATTTATGTTTGTATAATTAGCACAAGGTAAACTAATATGTGTATAAAATACGTATAGCATGTTTGTACAGTACATCATATATACGTACCAGTAAATTATATAGATGAAACAAATTAATTACTATTATTAATTTAATGAAATCGTAATATAAATAAATTAATTGAAAAATTATACGTTAGTGTTTAAAGTTAATTATTGAGACATTTCGATCATTTGCATGATACAGATGGCTAGGCAGGGTTACTAGACATATGCAACTCCAGGCAGCGCAGCAAATCAATGTTATTAAAGTTCAGACATATGACTTTTTATCAATTTCCGGATCCGGTAATTATGAGGTACCGGGCAGTGCAACAAAGATCAGTGTCATGGGAAATATACAAATCAGACTGACCTTCTATCAACTTCCGGATCCAGTAATTATGAGGAAATGATGAGGAAATCATCAAGATCCACAGAGGCATAGCTAAATATAACGGTATATATAATTAGTAGCTGCATGACGCAGTCGCGCTAAACCAAGAACGGATGATAAAATATATAAATACAAAATGTCTAGGAATATTGCTTGAATAATGGCCAGGATTAAGCTTAATTATTTTCGCATTTATACGGAAAGTCTAATTAGAAATTTTGTACTGAATTAGGGCTGTTAATCGATCTGGTCCGGACCGACGGTCCTTCAGTCCGTCCAGGGACTGGGCCGGTCTGGTCCTTTTTAGGACGGACTGAAAGGATCGTTGGTCCAAAATAGTAAATATCAAATCAACTAAATATTATCTTGATAATTGAAACAACTATAAAATGTGTTTGGTTAAAATTCAATTACAAACCCCTTAGTTTGTTAAATAAGATTAAACATATAATATATAATGCGAACGGGCTGTTGTTAACGTTAATAAAATAGAGAAATTTATGAATGACAGCAATGGCGTGATTAGTTAATTTACTGTATTTGTGCAAAATAACGCCTATAGGCATTATTTGGAACACGAGTTTGAAACAAGTTAATGATTAATTTTGCCGAGGATTATTATGATAAAGCTATAATTTGCATTCGACTAAATTAACTATTAGCTTGCTTCAAACTCGTGTTCCAAAACAACTGAAGACTTACCATTCTAAATTTTATTTTTACAAAATTTTTTTCCTGCTAGTAGATTTTTTTTTATATTCGTAAACTTGTATATAATTTTATGATGCTTATACGTATAAAAATTTTATACTATAACATTTTACCAATTAAATTTTTTTTGATTTTAACTTGGAAATAACCCGACACTAGTAGTATACTTTATTTTTTATTTTTTTTTATTAAATATATTAGGTTCATAAATTTTTAAGTGCTTGACAGAAATGTAAACAACTAACAATATTATATTAAAAAATATTTTTTTTTACTATGCAAGTAACATCTAATCGTTTTGTTAATTTACTTCAATATTTTCATATATTAAGACAATTTTTGCCTTGAATCAGTACAAGATTGAACATTTGGCAGCCCAATTTTGATTATATTATTCAATCAAATTATCGAATGTTAAGTAGTTAAAAGTGATAAAATATCTTTAACTAATTTTAACTATAATGTTCATATTTACAAAGTTAATGAAAGATGTTATTTTGCTACATTAATATACTATATTACTTTCTAATCCATAATTTATGTATGACTAAAATTAGCAAACGTATTAATTAATAAATAACTATTGCTCCTCTTATATTATATAAACAAATATTATAAAAATTTGAAAAGCTTATTGTGAAATTCTTTATACTGATAAACTTAATTTCATCGTTATAGCAAAAAAGTATTATATTGATCATTGGTCCGTCCGATCTAGCTCTATTCGGTCCTATTCATTCTGACCGCAGTCCAGTCTGACTTTTTAAAAGACTGGCAGTCTTTTGATCAAGATGGACCGGACGGACTGATTAATAGCCCTATACCAAATTCAGCTGATTTGAAAATTAGTAGGACACATGATGAAATTTGTGATCATTGATAATTATTATTTTTCGGTAATTAAATTAAATAAAAATTTTTGGCCAGTATAAGATTATATCGATGCGATATACTGGCAGGAAAATATATTATCAAAAACTGCATTTTTATTAGGACATGCAAAGTTAATTTTTCGTTATACATAACATGGTGTTCCTAAATTCCAATAGGCGAGTTGGATTTTTTTTATCTACTGTAAATTATAAGCTTATGTTACACGTATAAGGCAACCGCAAAGTTAATTTTTCAGTTTGCACATATGAAATCAGAAAATTTTTTTTTGAATTTTAATAGCACAATTAGAATTAAAAAAATTTTTTTTTGAAAAATTGGATTGGCAAGTTATGCAAAACGAAAAACTAATTTTGCGTAGCCTTACTGAATTTAATGTAATTTTAATAAGTATAATACGGCAGAAGATACTGAGTTGTGAAATAGTGAAATATGCTATGATCATCGCATTATGGTGAAGTCCGCCTTTATTATAATAAAAAGCATAATAAAATGCAGATTTTAACCTATCCTAACACAATCTACAAAGTGGATTTCACCGCCTCGAAACCCAGATTTCACCCTGTGCTTTATAATTATCACAAACTTTCATCAAGTGTCACACTAATTTTCACATTAAGTCCCAAAATTCGCTAATAATCAATGTCATTGCCGCACATACAATCAATCAATTATTCATCAATTATAAGGTTAAATTATCTAAATTAGAATTTTTCTCAATCGACATTGTATGTATTTATAGTAAATAACTAATATAGCATTATGTTCTTTCTTGACGCATCCACTAATTTGCGTGGGTAATATAAACTCCTGGAGAGGAAATAGCCAATCGGAGAGTGCAAAATTTGGACTATTCCGGATCAGCCTGACGAAGAATCCCATCACGCGCAAAAGAAGAAAAAAGTTAAATAAGCAAAAACTAATGTTAATGACAAGAATGAAATTTTACATATAGTATACATCATTCTAACCTTATAGCCACTAACAAGTGGTTTACGTTACATTCCTTTTTCAAAAGGGGGAGGAACGGAACATAATAAATTTTAAAATTTTTTTTCTCTCGATCGGAAATTATCGGACACCCCCTCGCTCGTCTTTTACGTTCGTTCATTTTCTCTTCAGAAAGTTTCGGAACCTTGCAATTTTTAATCTTAATCTTAATTCCACCTGGCATTAAATATTTCGACTTAATACATGCATGAAGATGGTAAGATGGGGCTTGATTTTAGTCAGGCATTACTTTAAACAGGGGGCTACTTTAGATGCAACAGTACTCTTTGTACTCGATCTCATCCAACACTCTGATTCCCTGATCGATCGCATGATCACGTGAGTCACTCGAATTATATTTTCGTTCACCTTTGCTGTTTTCAAATCATTATATATCTCGTCATCTATTTATACCCCTTTTACTAAGTGCAAGGGCTCTTCAGAAACTACGCCACACATAGTAAGGTTTGTAACCGTAACTCGTGATAGAACTATAAGAATTCCAACGTGAACTACGTAATTTAACCCTAATCATATTATTAGAATAACGAGCAAACTTTGTATGAGAATTTTTATAATAATTTATGATAGAAATCAAAATAATTTCGATGCAAACTCAACCTTAAAACGCATTATGTGTCGAATAGGTTTGTAACAGAATTTTTTTATAGAAACCATAATAAAAATCATGATAATTCCAACACAACTAACTCTCTTTTCATTGTTACCGAAATGGCACACAAGTCTTGTATTTTATATATTCGGATAAAACTTGGCTTAAGTACTGTAACACATCAATGGATCCGATAAAAGAATTTGATTGGTTTGTCTGATCAAATGACCAATCAGATTCTTTGTCGAATTTATTAAATGATTTTTATAAGTAAGAGGGGGGGGAGGAAAAAAGGGGGGTAACGTAAACCACCGAATTAAATTGGTCTGGCCTACCCCTAAATTTTTGTCCAACGCACTTAGTTTATTTACAAACTCGGTTTTGTATTATCCAAATAAGTAAAATGCTTATTGACATGTAATTTTCATAACATAAACATATTTAGTTAGTGCAATTTCGCTCCCCGCAATTTAGCTGCACCTCTAGTTTTATTAATAACATTATACAAATTTCTATGATTCTCTAAATTTTACTAATTGATCATAACTTCTTGCACTAAGTAAACTTGTTAAGCACCAAAAATACATCAAATCGGCATATTTTATTTTACTTTTCTTAAAATTTGAAGAAAAGATGCTTAATTTTGGAAATTTTCATCAAAAATTCAAAATTAAGCATCTTTGACGCAAATTTTAAGGAAAATAAAATAAAATATACCGATATGATGTATTTTTTGGTGCTAAACAAGTTTACTTATATCAAGAAGTTATGATCAATTAGTAAAATTTAGAGAATCTTAGAAATTTGTATAATTTTATTAATAAAATTATACAAATTTCTATAATTCTCTAAATTTTACTAATTGATTATAACTTTTTGCTATAAGTAAACTTGTTTAGCACCAAAAAATACATCATATCGGTATATTTTATTTTATTTTCCTTAAAATTTGCGTCAAAGATGCTTAATTTTGAATTTTTGATGAAATTTTCCAAAATTAAGCATCTTTTCTTCAAATTTTAAGAAAAGTAAAATAAAATATGCCGATTTGATGTATTTTTTGGTGCTTAACAAGTTTACTTAGTGCAAGAAGTTATGATCAATTAGTAAAATTTAGAGAATCATAGAAATTTGTATAATTTTATTAATAAAATTATACAAATTTCTAAGATTCTCTAAATTTTACTAATTGATCATAACTTCTTGACATAAGTAAACTTGTTTAACACCAGAAAATACATCATATCGGTATATTTTATTTTATTTTCCTTAAAATTGCGTCAAAGATGCTTAATTTTGAATTTTTGATGAAAATTTCCAAAATTAAGCATCTATTCTTCAAATCTTAAGAAAATTAAAATAAATTATGCCGATTTGATGTATTTTTTGGTGCTTAACAAGTTTACTTAGTGCAAGAAGTTATGATCAATCAGTAAAATTTAGAGATTTATAGAAATTTGTATAATTTTATTAATAAAATTATACAAATTTCTATGATTTTCTAAATTTACTAACTGATCCTAACTTTGTGATTTAGGTAAACATGTGCATATATTATGAACCTAAACATGTTCATGAACCTTGAACTGAACCTGAACTGAACTTTTTTTAGGTTCAGGTTTAGGTTCATGTTCAATAATTTTAAGTTCAGGTTCAGTTCAGTATTGAACTTTTAGAGCAGGTTCAGGTTCATTGAACCTGAACCTGAACCTCTATTGAACTGAACTGAACTTCGGAACCCTAGAAGTAAACTACAGCTCAACTGAATTAGAATGTGCTGCTATAGTATAGGCAATTACATAATTTTATAAATATTTAGATGCTACTAAGTTTATTTTAGTTACAGACTACTTAGCATTAAAATAGCTACATACTGCTAAACCTAAAAGAAGAATTGGAAGTTCTAAACTCTAACTTTACAACCATAAACTAGTAAAATCTACTCTAATGCTGATGCTCTATTATGCCTACTACTGTAACCCAAACAATTAAATCATCCAAATTATAAACTTCAATTAATATAGCCAACTTTATGATTATCTAGAATCAGACAAAATACCAGAAGAATTTACCGGCTACAAAAAGAAACAATTAATCAACCAGGCTCAATATTTTGAAACCAGATATAACCTTTTATATAAAAAGAATTAAAAAGATCCAGAACACCCCTTTCAAGTTATTAAATAGACAGAAGTAGAACTGATCCTATATATGATGCATAAACACCAAACTGCTGGATATTTGGTAACTAATGCTATATACTACAAAATAGCTAAAAGATATTATTGGGATCGAATGTAGAGACATCCAAGAATATATAATGACTTGTGAGACATATCAAAAGAGACAAAAGGGACAAAGAAAAGAACCTCTCCACCTATCCAAATAAAACATGCTTTTGAAAAAATTGGAATTGAACTTGTAGGTCCCTTACCAATAACTAACTGAACCAATAGTTATATCATAGTCACTACTGACTACCTAACAAGTTGGCCAGAAGCCAAGCTGTCCCTGGCTGGAGCTAATACTTTTCTCAATTTATCTTCGAAGAAATCATTTGTAGATATAGAACCCAAAGATTATATATGTTACTCTGGTTATATCGATACCTCAAAAAAATAAAGTAATTGTCCAATATATCCAGATGTTAGTTTAACCAGAGATATTTTCATATTAAGTATATAGGTTCAAAATTTTAAAAAGTATTGGTATAGCCAGATATCTGTATATTCAGATGTCAATATAACCAGAGTAATGTGTACTTTCTGATCAAAAAAGAAATTTCATTAGTAAAACTATATGAATATTGTGTAAAAATAAAAAGTTCCCTATTAAACATAAATTCTTCTAACCATTCTACTTACAAACAAATGGAATAGTTGAAAACCTTATATGAATTTCTTGCAAAAGTAAAAGAAACAGATAACTGGGATTTACACATACCTGTTGTTTTCTTAGCTTATTGAACAAAAAGACATACTACTACTAGATATATCTCTTTTCAGTTAGTTTATAGAAGACAAGCAGCACTGCCCATAGAACACTTATCCATTTATACCATAAAAAAATAAAGACACAGAAATAGATATACAAGACAGTATACTACAACGAACTTATGAGTTAATAGAAAAATTACCAACTATACAAGAAGAAGCCTGAAAAAAATACTACAGTGCACAACACTTAAAGACTAAAATAATTTTAAAAGCTAATAGCTCTTGATACAAAAAAGATATCAAAAAAAGAAAGCTGCTACCTTGTAGTTTAGTTAATTTATTACAACTTAGTGGCTTTGTTTTTTTTAAAAAAAATTATTATTTGTTTTTAAGTTATCCCTTAGATTGTAACACAGGCAAATTTGCCTGCGTATTTTAAAATTTTTAATAAATTTTAAATATTGATTTTAGCCATATCTTTTCTAAGTAAAAAATATTCTTTAAGTTTTGTTTTAGTAACTTTGTTATAAAATTTTTTTAAAATTATTAGAAAACTTTAATATAATAAATGTTTAAAGTTCTTGTATTGGCATTTTTACTATTAAAATTTTTCTTTAGATTTTTTCAAATTTTATATGTTCCCGTCTATAAAAAAAATCTTTACTTCTAATACAAGTCTTAATTTTTACAAGTAAATCATTAAAGTTGCAATAATGAAAGTTGTCATCCTTTATATAAACTACAATATTGTCTTAAGAACTATAGTTCTAAAACTAAAACTAAATAAGATCGCAGAAAAATTGTAATAAAATTTTTTAAAAAAATTTTTTCTTAAAATTATCTATTTTCAGCTTATATGTAACTATAATTTATTTTCTTATAATATAAAAACTAATTTTGCAAAAAAGTAATCCTTATTTTCAAATATAATTGTACAAAGTTTTATTTAATTATTTTAGTATTTTAAAAAAGTAAATCAGAGCTAAAAAAGTTCAAAAACGCAGGCAAATTTGCCTGTGTTCTACTACAATCTAAGGGATAATATTTTAAAGATGCTTAATTTTTATATGATACGTAAAAAATTGCCAAAAATAGGACAAATCATGTGACTTAGTCTTTATGATTGGTTAATTTTAAAAAATAAAATGTTAAAAATTTTTAGCCAATTAGATTTTAGCAAATTAAAATATAAAAATCAAATTTTAGCTAATCAAAATGTAGAAAATCAGCAAAACATCAAAATTTACTATAAAATTTTTCAAAATGAGACGAAGTCATATAATTTTAGTCTTTAAGTATCATGCACTATAGAAAATCACAAGAGAGACAGAAAAAGTACTTTGATAAAAAGATAAAAGAAGAAACTTTTGAAATTGGAGAAAAAGTATAGATATAACAAAAAGAATTAAAAATGTCCTGTCCTGCTAAATTTAAAGACAAAAGAATTGAACCTTTTATAATTCAAGAAAAATTGAACAATAGTGCTTATAAACTTTGAGATATAAAAAGAAAAACCTTACAAAAATATTATAATAGCAACAGACTTGCTAAGTATTATGAGAAACAGATATTGAAACCAATAATTGTGATTGAAAATTAGAATTTTCTAGAAGAAATTTATTGTAAAAAAGAGTAATATTAGTGTAAAACTTTGTACACAGCTCCAAGAAAATCATTATGTTACTCTAATATTTATATAACCCAATACTCGGATTGAAATTTCTCTAAAATATTATCAAAACACCTAAAATAGAATTTATTATCTTACAACCCAATACCATATTTGCTTTTAGAAATTTTCTTTCTATTTGGAGACAGGACCTGCTGTCCATTACAATCTAGGAATTTTTAGCCAAAATGTAATTCTATGTGATGACCAAAATCTAGAACAAAAGTAATTGATATTGCTCCAAAAGAAAAAACAGTCTCTTATCGAACTTAATGTACTATTAAGACCATTTGATAAAGACATAGAAGCTTTATTATCTGAAGTACTGACTGAAAAACTTAAGATTATTACACTACTGCTTAAGAATTTAACTCAGACTCTCAATTCTTAAAAGACTACCTGAATTAATCCTTTTCTTTAAGAGTTTTGGACTGCGCAAGTTAATAAAATCTTATAAAACTTACTTAAATTTAAACAATTTTGATGAGGACAGATACAGGCCATTAAAGCCTATAACTATTTGGGAACTATAATAAAGAAACAAACTGAACATAGATCTCAAATTAAAGAACAAATTCGAAAAGTAAAAGAAAAACTGAAAAACCAAGAGATTTGGAAAGAGACCAGAGAATAAAAAAAATCTTTATAATTTGCTCAAAAGACTTAATGTACCAAACTAATTACCTTTCTGTGACCCAAGTAATTAAATTGAAAGATGAAAATTATACAGCTCTATTAGAAGAATTAGAGAAGAAATTTATGGAATAAATTTTCTTAAAGGGACAGAAATATTATAAAATGATAGTTATTATTTTATTATTATTATTATTATTTTATTTTATTATTTTATCGCACTTTATTTTGTATTTAGTATTATTATATTATTATTTTGAGAAGTTGAATATTTAGAATAGTTTATTATTATTATATTATTATTCTGAGAAGTTGAATATTTAGAATAGTTTATTATTATTATAATGATTATACTACTTATAATATTATAATGCTTATAAACTCTTTCCGTCTATCAATTGTGCACAATTTTTTCCAACTAATTTTTTAAAAAAATGCTATAACTTAAAATATTACTAAGTTAACTTGATTTCTACATCTAAATAAACTTGCTCTTCTTCTAAAAATATATATAATATCAAATTATTACTGTAAAAACTTTTAAACTTACCAGCCAAAGGCCCTTTGGCCTAAACTTGTATTTTTTACAAAATACATTAAAAACAGTATTCTAAACCTATTTTACAAACTAAAGAAAAGTTAAAGAGCTCATCTTTCTCATTATAACAAGCTGTATTTTATGTTTGTAGCCCTAAAACTAACTGAGATACATTTAAAATATCTTTAATTTTTTTTAATTTTTTACTTTTTTTTCCCTTTTTTTCTACTACAAAAAACTCTATAGGCGTTTTTTGTGTAACATAAAACTGAGTTACCCACATTTTTCAATAACCCAGAATTATTGGTTCCTTATTAATTGTACAAATTATTAATTAACTATACACAAAACAAATATTTGCCTTTTTTGCTAAAGTTATCTAACTTTATAATTTAGCCTAATTTGTGTAACACGTGATCTGTGTAACATGTGACCTGTATAGCACGTGACCTATATATCATGTGATCTGTGTAACATGTGACCTGTATAGCACGTGACCTATATATCATGTGATCTGTGTAACCTAAACTAACTTGTTGGTACTACATTACACAAAACAAATTATACCTCATTGTGAAGCCCTCTTTGATCTCTATTATATTATTATATTTATTAAGCCTGAACCCTCTTTTTTAATCCTACATTTATACTACTTGGTTCTATACTTACAAAGCTTATTATACAATTTGATACTTTCAATATGCCTACACTTACTAGTGAAGAACCTGATTCCTATAATATTGACAACTTCTATCCTAAATACAAAGATCGTTTTGGAGTATTTATTAAAGAAGCAGATTCTGCAATCCTTAAAGTAATGCCATCTGCCTTTAGTCCTCCTAATTGTGAAACCAAAACCATAAATACCTATCATTACTTTTCAGTACCAACTCAACCAACAATTAGCACTTGTATTTGTAAAAAATACTATGTTAGTTTTACTTCCCAATATTACCGTATTCCTACTGAACTTACTACTAAAATACTTTCTCAAGGACCTACTCCAATGGATACCTATCCAATGGTTAATATTGAAAAAAGATTTAATAGAATTCAAGATACTATTCCCAAATCACCTATGAAACAACCTACAACTCAAATCTCGATCTTAGAGATGCACAACCTAAAATACTATTTCCAGCCTATCATAAAGATCCAACTCCTATAGCTATCACTCCTCACTCCCAACATTTTCATACTTGTTTTTTATGCAATGCTAAGGATATTCCTTGTGTTAAAATATCTTCAAATGAACAACATGCACCAGACTACACCAAATGTTATATCTTTAAAGGACGTTTATTACATCGTGAATGTGCTAAACTTACTCAAGATTTTAAATTAACTCCTATTCAAAAAAAAACTAAACTCAAAACAACTGTCCTTTTGCTATTTTTATTATTGTTTTATGCTTACAAAAGAACAAAAGCTCAATCTTCTTGAAAAACTTGTACAAAGAAGCAAACAAATCAAAACTAAAAAACAACAACCAAAAAGTACAAAATCTAAACCCAGTACTTACAAAAGTCCTTCAAATTTATTTGATTGGTCTACTAACTTTCCAATTACCTCTGAAATAGAACAATATGACAAACTTTCTACTAAACTTGCCCAACAACTCTTTTTTTTTATTAAGCCCTACCTTAGAGATTTTACACCAGGTCAACCTAACAAATCAAATGAATCACAAGACCAAACTAAATACAACTCCAACAAAGAACCATGAAAATATTCATTTAACTACTTACTTAACAAAATGGCTAATGACAAATCTAAATTTCTTGAAGAATTTATTGATAGTTATAATCTTTTTCTAGACCAAACTATATCTTATCCTTTTCAAGTATACCGTAATATACTTAAAAACCTACTTAAAAACTTTACTACCACACTTTTTACAAAACTAAATTATGCCAAGATCTTTCACTCACATTATTCTATTCCACCTTATTCAACTTTCAATAGAAACAAAGTTGCAATTAATCTTGCATGCTTACACCTTTATCTACATGACAAATACCAAACAATTGACTATTCTAAATTTATTAAAGATCTTGTCTTAAAACCTATTATGGCATCCTTTAATTATACAATTATATATAACAAACCAAATACACCTCTCTTGGATATACAAAATAATAATAGATTTAATATTCATATTTCTTTAAACATACCAACTACCAACTTTCAAACTACTTTTGAAATTCCTTCTCTTAAACCCTTTACCAGAATATTCAACAAATGGTTTGAACCATTTTTCTGAAGATATAAACTACAATTTAATAATATTGACAAACAAAAAACTCAAAATTATATCAAATATCAAATATACCTTAAATTATTTGAAGAGTGTAAAAAGTTACTACCTACTTCATACAATCCTTTATCTATTAACTCACTTAAACAACATTTTAAAGAATCATGCAAACTTGCACTCTTTTACTTACATACCTGCAACCAAGACAAATGTACTTTATTTACAACTAAAGAAGACCATAATATTAAATCTCTCTCATCATACTACTTCAAAAAGTCCTTTAGTACATATCCAGCACCAGAAACCCCAACTGAAAGAATTTGGGTTCTTCCAGAGCTAGAACTTGAAATTTTTTCTCAAAACCAGCCAGATGCTACAACCTTTACCAAACCTACACCTATTACTAAATTCAAAGAACTTGCTACAAAAACAGCAAAAAAATTTGCAGAAAAAAATGATGTATCAGAAACTATTGAACGATACACCTACTACTTCTACTGTTATCTTAAAAACTATCTTCATACTGCTGCAACAAATAACAAAATTCAAGATATGGACCTAAAATAGGCATTAGAATTTCTCATAACTCCTAATATCAATCCACATATACTTGCTAGAGTAATTACTTTCTATGATATTCAACTCCAACCCAAATTTTCTATTAAACAAATCCAAGAAAAATACAATGAAAAATACTTTCCTCAGGCAGAGGAATTTATTATCAATTATTTCAAAATCACAACTCCTATAGCAAATGATGATGCACTTTTTTTTACTCCTAATACCATAAACAATAATACTCCTAACAACCAAACCATCCTCCTTTTCAATAACTTCTTCTGTAGAAAACATGAATGCAGCTACCACCTCTATAACAATAATGTACTCTACATTAAGTAGGCCATTTATAGAGGAGAATGATGTAAGTAGGCAGGTAGGGTAGGAAAGCCTATTTACGTGGAAGAACTAATTAATGACGGTCAGACTCAACGTACAGAGCAGACTTTAGTTTCTTGCACAACTGTGAGAACCGAGTATACGATGTGCGCTTCTACAAAAAACAATTACTGTATTTACCTGAAATAACGCACAGGGGTGAAATTACAAATTTCGGCCTAAATTAAGCTTAATTTGGGCCGAACCTCAAAATAATGCCCCTGTGCGTTATTTCAGATAAATACAGTACAGTACTTTAGATACCATATCTTCATCTCCCTCTGAAGTACAACTCTCTTTTAATACTTCTCTATTACTAACTACTTTCATTTCTAACAACTACCCAATATCAGAAATTTATGATAAATCCTTACTTGAAAAAGACTTTAGTGATGAAGAAATTAAACTACCTAGAAACTCTATAAGTGAAAGAAACTTCTTCAATACCAATCCTAACCCTCTTGAAATATACATCCAAAAGCATGCTATAACAAATTTCTTTACTACCATAGACTACGAACACTCCATTCTCCACAAACTGTGGGTTCTTTCTTGCATTATATACAAGAAAATTACCCTATGTTTTATTCAAAACAATATATAAAAATTTCTATTAAACCACATTCCTGATTCGACTATATTTTTACAGAAGCACACATATACCTTCCATATAAAAATCTTATACCAGACCACACTATATTTTCACCCTTTGAAGATTTACTACATTACGCTGATGTTGAACTCACCAACCAAATATCTTACCTTTAGCTCTTGACCTTATTATTGCTACTCACAATGTTCAAGGTTATAATACTCCTCTTAAAAGGCAACTTTGGGAAGAATTCTGTCTGTCTAATAACATTCAAATTTGTAGTATTACCGAAATAAAACTTTCTGACTCCAAACCAAAAAAGTTCTTTAACAATAAACATTTCTTATACTTTTGGTCCTGCCTCAACAACTCAGCAAAGGGCACTGGTATCATGATTAATAATCTTTTAAAACCTCATATCTATAATATACTTACACATCCTGGAGGCAGTGTTAAAGATTTGATGTTCCCAGTGTTCCCAGGAACATTTAAAAAAATTTAGGAACACTGAATTTAGAATTTATGTTCCCTATTAGGAACAAAGTGGGAACATAAAAGTTATAATTTATGTTCCCTATATAGATAGTTTATTTGCATAAGAGAGAAGAGACGGAGAGGAGAAGAGAGAGAAAGAGAGAGGGAGAAAGAAAGAGAGAGAGAGAGAGAGAGAGAGAGAGAGAGAGAGAGAGAGAGAAAGAGAGAGAGAAAGAGAAAGAGAAAGAGAGAGAGAAAGAGAGAGAGAAAAAAATTTAGTTATAGGAACATTAAAAATTTTTTTAAAACATAAATTTAATATTTTATGTTCCCAAAGAACAAAAAAAAATTTTCAAATCTTTTTCACTGCCTGGAGGTGCAATTGCATTTGATCTATTTTTCAAACATGATTTCAAATTTCGAATTATATCCATTTACTTTTCCTCCACTAACCAAATATACATAACCAATCACAAGAAGCTATCATCTTATGGATACAGCAAGCACTCTCTTTAAACTTACACCCTATAATCCTCAGTGATTTTAATACTTCACTCTTCTTACTAATACCTCTACTGCTAAAACCAAACTTCTTTTCCATCTCCATGGCAACTGTATGTTTGATTTGGCTGATCATACTAATAATACCCAACATACCTGGCAACGCAATAATCGAAGTAGCCATATTGACTATATATGGGCACATGATTCTATAATTCCATATCTTATAGACTTTTTTCTTCTTTCACCACTAGCTACTACCCATAGTGATCATTTAATCCTCATTTCCAAATGGAGTTTTCCATTTGCACTATCTTCAAAACTTCGTCACAAAACATGTTGTAAGCGTAGAGTCTTTCAATATAAATTAATAGACCAAGAGAAATGGGAAGAGTTTTCATCCCAATGTCAAAACAATATTAGTTATCACAATACTCCTCTACACTCTAATTCAACAGAATCTTTAGAATGTACCTGGCACAAAATTCAAACTAGCATTATTACAGCTGCTCTTAAAACTATTCCTAACAAAAAATTTACAGTTCGAAATTTTCATCATACCTTTACACCTAAAGCCTCTGAACTGCACAAAGATCTCAAAACTATTGGAAATATTATGCAACAGACCAAATATGCAATAACACATAACCAAACTATTCCTTCTACAATATCTACTCATATTCAGAACATGAACTCCAAACACCAATTCTCTATTCCTCCCATACCTGCTAACCAAACTGATCTATCTATCTGGCTAACCCAAACCAAAACATACTGGAAAACTCTATACAATGCCAGAAATCTTGAAAATGCTCATCATCTTAAGCAGCATATTCAAACAGCTATTAATACTAGATGTGAAAGATTGCTTACTCATCCAACCAAAATGATTAATAGTATTCTTAATCACCACACTGACCCAGTTCATTTTGACAATATAAAAACTCAAACAGACATCCTTACTGATCCTCTTGAAGTCAAAAATCATATTCGATCACACTTCTCTCAATGGACTGCAAATAACGCTTATAACTGACAAATTTTTTCTACTCATTGGCAAACAGAATATAACCCTAAACACAATATTATACCAGAATGGTACAATCCAGTCCTGGAACCTATATATACTGATGAAGTTATCAGTACTATCAACAACTTTCCCAACAACAAAGCATGTGGCCCTTCAGGAATTAGCTATGAAATGCTAAAACATGTTGGTTCACAAACCATATCTGCTATCACAGCACTACTAAACCGATGTCTAATATCAGGCTCAATTCCCAAACAATGGAAAGATGGTCGCATTTTTCCTATTTCTAAAAAACCAACTTTTGATGGACACCTACATAATACTAGACCAATTAGCCTAATTGAACATATCAAAAAACTATACACAAAAATTCTTACTAATCGTTTAAACTCTATATTTTCCTCTTACAATATTCTTAATCCACACAACTATATTGCACTCCCTGGCAATAGCACTAATATTCCTATCCACATACTCAACAACTTTATTGAAGATGCAAATTGCAACCAAAAGGAAATCTGGCTTTTATCTCAGGACATGAGTAAAGCATATGATACTGTTAATATAGACCTATTTGCTCTATCCCTCCAAAGACTTAATATGCCATTGCAACTTACTACAATCCTTACCAACCTCCTAATATCAAGAACTAATAGAGTAATAACCAAACTTGGACTTACACTTCCTTATGAAGTTCAAGATGGAATTGATCAAGGTGAAACTATTACACCTCTATTTTGGTGTATTTACTATGACCCTCTTATCACCAGAATCTCCCATACTTATACTGGTTACCAGTCTTCCGTATTTTGGCCACACCACATTTCTCCACCAACTTTTGATTCTATGCAAGTATCAACACCAGTTTTTGCATATATGGATGATACTCTATGGATTGCAGAATCTCAATTGCATTTAGAGCAAATTCTGCATACAGCCTCTTCATTTTACCAAATGGCTAATATTAAAGTTAACTCACAAAAATCTATACTTGTATCCAATTCTATACATACACCTTCTATTTCCTTCATGCACCAAAATATTCAATGCCAAACTCCCAAAACACCTTTTAAGTTTCTTAGGTGTTGGTTCTCTACCTCACTCAAATCTACAATACAATCCAAATTAATTACTCAGGAAGCTACTGAACTTATCAGCACACTTGATACCAAACAAGCTACAGATAAAAAAGCATGCTATATTATCAACAATGTCATTATATCTATCCTCGAATATCGTATACACAATACTGTTCTTACCTATTCAATATGCAATAAAATCCTCTTCCAATATCTTACTGTTGCTAAGCATAAATCAAAACTAGCAAGAAACACACCCAATAGTACTATGCTAAACCACAATATTTATGGAATCAAAAATATCTGGGATATACAATTGCAATACCATCTATCTGCTTTATTGCTTCGGCTTAATAATCTATACCTTCTTGGCAATAGTACACATATTCAACTACAGTAGCTACAAAACAATTTATGGTCTACTACTAATATACTACAATATTCTAATCCTCTTATTGATGGTCCTAACAAACTTTTTACTACTTTCAAAATAATTTTATTACTTAAGCACCTTGAATTTTCTATTGCAGCACACTCTGAAATTCTACGCCCCTTTACTATCAACTTACCCTATACCCCACTCGAATCCTTACTATACAACCACCCCCAATATATAATTTTTAAACGGCAACTACGTTCTAAATATATTATGTTCTTAGAACAACTTACTTCCTATGATAATGCAACACTTTTAGCTTGGCCACATATCTCTCCTAGAATTCTTAATCTTATATCAGGAAAAAAACCAAACTGGTTTTGTACTCTTGAAAATAAATCCTATCTAATACTTCCACTCGCCAAATTAATACTTCCCTCCATCTCTCTAATACTAATTCACTCTCATTTCAAATTCAACCCCAAATCTAAACCATGGTTAATAACCTACATAGATCAAGAGATTATAATTGGAAAATCTCGCTGTTTTAATTACTCTACAAATACAATCTCTATAACACACTGGAAAATACATGCTGATCTTAGCCTTACATCCTTATATCCTACACCAAATGCACACTGTACTCTCTGCTCAGGATGTACTCTAAACTCAAACAGAATTCAAAACACTTGCACTCTAGATATATCAGCTACATTATCTACTAAATTTCTTGGTAGAAATATCTATACCCAATCTATAAACAAACTCCAACTCAATGCTAACTACTTAGATCTACTATACTCTATTGCCTCTCGTCATTTTATTAATATTCCACCTCTCCCCCAAATTACAATATATAGCAACCCTATTTTAGACATCTTTCTAAAATCCTCAGCCACTTCAAAACTTCAAACTATAGCACAATCTAATGCTATACTCTCAAACTTTTCCTTCTATACTGATGGCTCTGTTGTTAACATTTCTGATCCAAGATGCACTATGGGAATCGCATGGATCCAGGTTTTTGATAACCAGATCTCTCATACCTTTTCTGCACAAATTCAAAATTGGCCATCATCATACAAAGCAGAATTAGTTTCTATATTATCAGCAATTAGCACATGTCCTCGAAATAGTAACATACATATATATACTGACTCCTTATCCATTATTTCAAAATACAATACTCTAACCTCACAAACACAAAACCACAACAAACTATATTCTTACAACTACTGGCCTATTTGGCACACTCTTCTTAATCTCATTACATCACTCTCTCTAAACATCATATTCCATAAAGTACAAGCACATAGTAATGATATATACAACAACAAAGCTGATGAACTTGCAAAAAATCACTATCTTTCTCCTATTTTAGAATTTCAACCCCACAATATATACAACCCTTCCTTTTGCCTTACCTACAAAAAATACAACATAGAACAACCTACACGTTGTGCTATCAAAAATATTTGCAATGCACATACAATTGCTATGTGGTCCTCTCAACATAGAATTCAACAAATCATTCCTATAGCCCAACAAATAGATTGGAATGCAACCTGGCTATACCTCAACCACAATCATAAACGCACCTACAACTATACTAATTTCCAGCTTAGCTCTCAAAAATCCTTTCGCATTAAATGCATGTTACACATGCTTCCTACCCTTTCACATTTTCTTTCTATTAATTCTGCAAATATACATCCTACCTGCATTACATGCAACCAAACTGATCACGGATTCCATTGGCTAGTTTGCCCAAACTCAACCAGTATCTCAAATATTATCCAAAACATAATTACACAATACTCCTTTTCAGATCTACCAGACTTATCCCTCAATGAATTACAACAGCTACGCAACAATCTTTTAACTCACTATTGCCTTTCACCTACACAATCTACACCATTCAATACTACAACTTTTTACACTACAATCCAGGGTTATATTCCAAAATCACTTATCAATATTATATCCCAATATACTTCTTATAAAAATGCAGCTAATATTACTATTAAGCTTCTTCTACTACTTTCACAAAGGATTCACGAACAATTATGAAAACCATACTGCACAAATCTAGCACATTGGAAATCTATACAAGCTCTACCCCAACCCAATACTATATCTACCAAACCTTTATATACTCTGCGTTATAACAGAACTCTATATACTTATAGCTGCATCTGTGGCTTACCAGACCAACAACATGAAAACAACAATAACACATGACCACCTTTGGGCTTAGTACTTAGAAAAATAGAAATCTGGTCACACAACTGGATTAAATATAGTTCTCCAACTAACTCTATTCTCCATATTCAAATCTAGGTAAGTTTTAACTACTCTAGTAGGTTTAGGTTGCAGATAAATTAGGTAGAAATTACATAACTCTATCTATAGTCTGAGTCTTAATTCTTGTATAATTAATAATTGTAATCTGAGAAACCCCATGAGGAATCTTACACATTTTATTAATAAAGATAAAGGCAAAACCTCACCTTAACACCAAAAAAAAAAAATTATTATAATGCTTATAACACTTATCTGTTATATCACTTGTATTGCTTATAGTGCTGATACTGTCTATGTTGCTCTTGATGATTGTAATGTTTATTATTGTAAATCAATACTTATAGTGCTTATTATAAAATGTATTTAAAGACACAGAACTTCTCTTGTTACAGTAGACCAAGACACCCCACTTCTCTTCATATTTTTTATATAGAGGGACATTAATAGAAAAGGGCCAAATTTTTTCTAAGTAAAAGTTTTTGCAACTTTAAGTTAAAATAACTTAATTTTAATTTTATATAGTTGTAGAATTAAAACAAAAAAAATTTATTAAATTTGATAGTAGTTGTTAAAATATTTTAATTTAAAATTTTAAAAAAAGTTGCTAAAAATAATTTGTCCCGTTTTTATTAATGTCCCCCATATATCTTATACTAAGCTTTCTTAGGAACAAAAACCTAAGGATAGCTCTATTAAAGATTATTAATAAAGAAACTTTTATCTTAATAACACCAAGTTTATTATCAAGTAATATTAAAATCAATAATTTCTCATGTAATTATATTATGAACTGTCCTTAAAGAAGAGTATAATTTTTTACAGACAAAAGAATTATACCTACCTCTTGGACACCACTATAAACTGATAAAGGATCTCTGTAGCAGTGTCATTGTTATGTAAAGAGTTAAAAAAGGCCTCTCTACTGTAATAATATATTTGGGCTAGGTGCTGCAAAAAGGGACCAAATTGAAATTTTTCAAAATTTATTTTTTTACATAAATCAATTTAAAATAAGATTAGGATCATTTTTTACTTAAAACACAAAAGTAGTTGTATTAATAGAATTTTGCTATATGGTTCTTTAAAGTTTGCACTTTTTTATGATTTATTATAAGATTTATAGCATAAAAATTGATTTTCTGAAGATCTTTTGTTTTGTCAATTTGGTCCCTTTTCGCAGCACCTAGCCCATATAATCTATTTTCCCTCCTTTCTCTTTTGAAAAAGGAATATAATGTAAAACACTGAATTAAATTGGTCTTACCTAACTATAACCCTGTTTATATAATAGAATAATATATTTAATACAATTTATAAATTTGATTTTTTTTATCTAAATAAATAAATTTGCATAAATAAAAAAAAGTATAATTCTAATCATAACAGTAATTTGGTTGAGTATATTAATTTTTTTAATTGATGATCTGCCACAAATCGATAGTGTGATCATAGTGTAACGTGATGCAGATCCTTACTATTTGTTGATATGTAAATCCTAAAATGTAGGAATTTTTTTGCCCACCCAAGATAAACTTATTTCTTACTAAGTTAAGGAGTCATGGCTACTAAGTGAAAATTGTAGAGCTCATCAAGACGAATCTAATGGTAGTTAGATTATTGAAATCAGCACAGTAGATGATAAAATACCTTCGAAAAATGATTGGCCGACTATAAACAATAGGTTTGTTTACACAAAATTTTATATAGTCAACCAATCGTTTTTTGAATATATCTTATTATCTACTAGTCCGATTTCGATGATCTATCTACCATTAGACTCGTCTTGATGAGCTCTACAATTTTCACTTAGTAGACTTGACTCATTAACTTAGTAAGAAAAAAAGTTTTCTAAGTTTTCCTTAGGTCGCCAAAAATATTCCTATATTATAGGATTTACATAGTAATTTGCATCACGTTACACTATGATCACACTATCGATTTGTGGTGGATCATCAATTAATACATTTTTTGATTACTATTAAAGAATTTGCTTAATTATAATATGGGTGTCTTCAATTAAAAGGGCCCATTTTTACATTTTTTAAAAAATGTTTTTCGTTAAATTTATATAAATTTTGACATGATTGACTTTTTTTATTATAAATAAAAGTTGATTACATAATAAAAAATCAAGATAATATAAAAAGAAAAATGACATGAGACTGCTTAAAGCAGCATGTCACAAGTTTACCTGGTAGTCAACTGCCATCTTTAACAAATGAGTATTATGAAATTTGATTGATCTTGAATTAGTCTGAAAATCATAACAAATAATTAAACTCAAATATCTCAAAATAAAATATATGTAAAAATGGGCGCTTTTAATTGAAGACACCCTATATAGTAATACAAATTGATAAAAATTCTCTAATTGATTAGTTGATAAATCATCTTATCCAATTAATCAAATAATTAATTTTTATTCAACTAATCAATTAGTTGTCCAATTGATTAGTCAATTAATTGATTAATCGACCAAATAATTAATTGATTAATTAATTGGTTGATTAATTGATAATCTGTTTCTGAATAAAAGAAAAGTACATTACCATATATAGTAAATCATAACGCACATTACTATGAGATTTACTATAGTCAAAATGCCATTTTATATAAACAATAGTTTGTTTACATTAGCTGGAAAATCATTTTATGGCAATATCTCTGCATCTGCTAAACAGATTTTAATGATATTACTACATTAGAATTGGAAATGATGCTCTACAAGTTTATTTAAAAATTGAAAATATATTTACTTAGTAGAAAAATAACTTTACTTTGTTGTGAAGTAGCATTTACTATACTACCTAAATAAAAAGACCAAAGTAAAAAATCAAATAAAACAAATAGAAAGAAAAAGAAAAAGGCAAAAAAAAAACAGTACATGATAGCAGAGTGCTGCAAGCAATACAAAAAAAATACCCAAAAAAAAATAGCTAAAGAAAACAAAAAGCACTACTATAGCCTGTGCTAGGTATAAAAATTATAAACAACTGCAATAATTGTATATCTCTAATGTAAAGCTTCACACTAACTGAATTATTCCTTATGACTCTAACTTGACTTTTAGATATCTCTTTTACTATAAGCATAGATCAATGATACATCACCTGGAGTAGTACATGTTATAACATAACTAAAACAATCACATGATTGAAATCTACTGAGTTTGTCAGAAAATGAAACTATAAACATTATTGATCTTTTGCCAGGAGAAACTGTTTTGCCCACTTTTTGCAACAATTTTGAAGAGAAAGAAGTGAGCCAGAAAAGTGATGTGGAACACTTGTACCAAATTTAAAGAAAAGTATACTAAAGAAGAATACCTTTTCTTGTTGTTTTCTATTGTTTTGCCACAGGTTATTTCATTGATAGAAGAGCTTCTTAGTTTTCTACCAAAATTTCTCATACAAAGGTGTCACCTCCTGCCAGTTATCTTGTAAGAAGATACTTTTGGCTGCATGCTGAATATAAAAAGGAGTCTCTAACGTATAGGTTGACCTTTATAAAAATAGAAGGTAATCTTTTGTTTTAGCTTCATAAAGATCCTGTACATATTCAGGTAGTTCGTCTACAAACATGCCTAGAAATTGGATAATAAAACATTATAGAAAAACAAGATCGTACTAGGAGATCCCTTGTAAATCGAAAAAGAAGTGTTTGGTGGTATTATGGTATTATCCTCAATTCTATAACAGTCTTTTATGATTGCAAACCTTCTCTATAATAAAATTCCAAATATTGACATTCAAAACTAACTTTCAACAATAAAGTCACTTTAATAATAAATTTTTACAGTAACACAATTTTTTCCAATATGTACAAATGAACCTATAGTTGTTGCTTCTTCACCAATAAATGACATGAACTCCAATTTCATAGGATAATAACTAAAGGTTCTATATATATTACAAATTAGATTAAAAAATATTAATTCAACAAATTTGTTATATTTTGGTTTTGTTTAAAATTTGGACTATAATTATTAATTGCAAAAATAAGTCCATTTTATATATAGATTTTTGTAATTTAAAGATCTAAATTTTTTATTTATTATAAATCTAAAAAATTCAATAATATATAAATAATAATATATTATTATTAATTAAATCGTCTGCGAAGCGACGGGTTTATACTAATATGTAGATATGATACTTATTTGCCTACAGGAAATATGTATGCAGAGTTTACAGGTGGTTACTAATAATAAGGGTTTCAAAATTAACTCGAATCATTAATTCTGAAATCTAATATTTATAAAATAATATGATAGGAGTAATCTTCTCGCACTTCATCAGCAGATAATTGCCAATTGAAATATCGAAAATTGCTATTTAATTTAAACTATCATTTAATATTTTTTTAATTATTTGAATAAAAATCATCTCTATAGTAAATCGTACCTAATTTCGGCATTAATTCCACGACCGATATACAATGGACCGTCATTAAAAATAACATTTTGGCGCCTAACGTCCTGGATGCTAAAGAATCCGGCCCATTCACTATTTATATAGACATCTAACCTTTTTTTAGGGTCAGAAAGTGTATAAGCTATATGGTACCATTTTTGTAATAAAAGTCCAACAAGCTCATCAATCCCAACATTTGGATTCCAGTTGCCCGTGAATCGAGCATGTAACTTCTGTACCTATTTATTTATTTTTAAGAACGTAAGAGACATAAGAGCATCAGTTGAATAATACAGTAACCAACGGTAGATGATTTTTTACCTTTTTGAAAAACAGTAGTCCATTCTAATGAATGCTTGTTTAATTTTATTCTCAATGTTATTGATAATTCATTGTTTACAATGGGCAGGTCAGCATGTTAGACGACTTTTTGTTCTTGATCTCCAAAACTAACAGGATTTGAAATAATTTCTGTCCACTCTCTAACTATAAAATTTTTCATTTTCACAAATCTTTTTTTGAAAATATAAACTAATTTTTAACGATTATAATTTAAATAAAATAATAGCACAAAATAGTGTGAACTCAATTGAACAAATATAGTACGTCAACTTTCCTCAAATATTTATTTATAATAATATGTACTAATTAATCTTTGCACAATGTTTATGCATATTGTTGCTAATTGAGTTAACGTTGAGGTAAGCCAACTAAGAATCTACTTTTGTGTAACATTTCGATTCCTCAACGTTAAATACTCTCTAAGCGTCTCAACTCAAAAAATTCTGAATAATTTATGTGAATATTAAAGTTTGCTTAGATATTTGTATATTTATAAACGCATCATCTTGAAATATAAGTGCATCATCTTATATAATTATATTGTGAATTTTCAAGTGAACACACACTACTCTCTGCAACCCGAACTTATGCGTGTGTTCTTCATAAGTGCAGATACATGATTAATAAAAAAATTTTAAACAGGTAAATCATACCAGTAACGTAGTACGAAGTACGAAGTGTATGATTTACAGGCAACTATCTGCGTACAAAAACCTGGATAAGCATGTTCACATATTCAAATTGACCTTTGTACGTACGTTACGTATATGCAACATCTCACGTGTAATTTTTCGGGTAGCTTTTAATACCAGTACGATCAAATGAATATGTAACATGAAATGTGAGAGGGATGGTTTATGCTCGAACAAAGTTGATGCTGAATAAACTGTTCCTGTATTATCCTAGTACATATTACGTGTAGGCAACTCTCCAACAAGAAAATTTTGGTTTTATTTGGTGAGAAAATTTGGTCTAGGTGATCGTTAGAAAGAGTTTTTTGATTATAGATAAGGGCCCAAATTTTATAGTCAAAAACCCAAGTTTATCATAATTAATTAAATTGAATTTTTTAATATTTATAATCATATAAATATATAATTTTTTTGATAGCTAAACATATTACTTTTTAATCAGTATTGCATTTATTCTCTTGACGTCTACATTTTAATTTTCTCTACGAGCACAAATGAGTTTTTGCAACTCTAGGTATTTTTGAATAACATATAGTAATATTCACTATCGTTTTATACCTAATTTTGGTTTAGAATAAACTTATTAGTTTAGGACCAAGTAAACATCACAATATCATGCTTAACCCAGTCAAATTGTATTTTGGTTAAAAGCAAGGTTCATTAAGTAAAAAAATATAGTATAAAAATGTATAATTTAGTATATATATATATATATATAATGCAATTATTTGCTCATATTTACATTTTTTGGCCCTTATATATAATTTCCCTAATAAAATAGTTAAATAGCTATGAACTAATTTAAATTAATAAATGTTCTTTATATTTACAAAATAATGCAATTAAATAGTAAATCTTATAAATAGCTTATTTTAAATGTTTAGATTAATGAATTTTTTTTATACTTAACAATTGAAATTAAATGTAAATATCATGAATAGATAGATTATTTTAAATACTTAGGTTGTCGCACTTTGGATCAACAATCTTTGTAATTTTTTGAATCTCATGGGTCCGTGATAAACACCCTATGCTTGTCATATTTTATGAAATTTATTTATCGATAAAAAGAAAATACAGTAAATAATTAAAATGGGTTCTATGAAATATGAAGTCGAAGTGATTACTATATTGTAATCACAGAACTTACAAGACTCAAAAAATTATTAAAATTGTCTATCCAACTAAATTGAAAAGAACGAAATGCTTTAAATGCCATAAAGTAAATGAATTAAAGCAAATTTAATTATAACACAAATAACATATTTAAATAAAAAAAGTTCTTTATACTTACAATTAATGTGAATAAAGTGAATTAATCAATATGTAGTTACAGAATAAAATAAAATTAAACATTAAATACATATAAATAAATTATTTTAAATATAAATTATATAAAATTAAATAATAATATTCATAACTCAAATAGCTTATTAAATGCATAGCATCGAGAAATATTATTAAAATTTTATATGCTTCTATATGACCTGTTGACTCAGATAATGACTTGGGTCAATTTCTGATCTGTCCGGACTACTATTATCTGATCTGGGCCAGGTATCTAGGCATAGCATCTGATTATGCACAACCTTTAAATAACCCACCAATCGAGCTGTTTGCTAAATAACCCAGATCATTTCTAAACAATCTGAGTTATTTGATCACGAGTCATTTTTAAATGACCAGAATTTAAATGACCATAATGATCAGACATTATGAAGTCATTTCAGATCATTTGCAAAATAGGCAAATGACCAGGTCATTTATTATCCCTGCTATAGGGTAATATTCCAGACCCAAACAGGTTCGCGAACTTTGAACTGAACCCAGACTGAACCTTTAATCATATTTGAGTTTAGTTCATGTTTGGTACTGTCCAAGTTCAGGACCGAAATTTTCAAAATTTATGGTTCGAGCCTGGGTTTGAGGTTGGGTTTAGCTGGACCCATACTGGACCGGGCCCAGACTTCAGAGCCCTATAGGCAAAAATCAAAGAGATCAAAAAAGAGAAAATGAAAATGAGAAACAATTTTACTATAATGCACTAACTATTAACCTAATATAGTTGTGAACCCTAACATAAATGAACTTCAAAAAATTTTATTGATATTCCACACTGAAATAGAATTTGAATATAGAAAAAGTTCTAAAAAAAACAAAATTTGCGTCTTTGTATAATCAATAATTAACTAATCAATTAGATTATTCGATTACTCAACTAATCAATTAACTAATCGATTAATCGATTAATTGACTAATCAATTAATTGATTAAGTTGGTCTACAAAAATGGATTCAATTGGTTTTTATAATAAATCCAAATAGTAATATATCATATTCATTCGATTTTCATAATTCACTTTCATTAATAAAATTTTCCCTTGATTTATATATATAATTCTGGGTTATTTGTACTATTTAACAAATTTGGCAGCTAAATGTTGCAAATTATCTATAGTTTTTATAATTTGTCACTCGATTAATAGGCTCTCTCAGCTGCTTCTATAGTATTGTATGTGTGTTTTTTCACTCATTCACTTTAATTTTTATTTATTTATTCTTTTAATCTTGTCCTGTTCACTTAGGCTTTCAAACTTCTTATTCTGGATATTGAACAGTCCATCTGGAATATAAAAAAGCATTTCTATAACTAATCTAATTCATCTCTTATTTTCTTAAAACTTTTCTAATATTCATCAGCGAAGATGAAAGATAGCAAACTAATTTTTAATTTTCCTGATTTAGCACTTCTACAGTATGACTTTATACTTATCATTATTAAGTAATTACAATTTATCATAACAAAGTTTATCATACCAACTTTAGGCATTGTAATTACTAAAATAAGAGAGTTATGCATTTAACTGATTTAATTCTAAGGCTACACAAAGTTGTTTTTTTGTTTTGCATTACAAAATTTGGGAAGAATGGACAGATTTTTTTCTAATCTACTGCAAATACAGAAGAATAATATTTACATTTAAGGTTATACAAGATCAATTTTTCATTTTGCATGGCAAGAAATTAAAAAGTTAGGCCAGTTTCATGTCAGACCTATCAGACAATTATGGGAAAAAGGCCTCCATCGGGTAACACTAAATGAAAATAGCAGGAAAAATTAGATGTCAAAAATTGAACAATTGGCACAATTAGATCTAAAAAAAAATTAAAAAAATTGCAAAAATAGAATAGTGGATAATGCAAAACAAAAATCAACATTGCATAGCCTAACGAATAGAATAATTTTAAATTAATAGTATGGAATAGGAATTCAGGGTTTTGTTAGTTTGAGTATGACAATAATGAATTTAGTGATCACAATTTGACAGTGTAACATTAAAAAGAGATAAGTATCTAATTTAATTTTCTATGTGAATAAGGAAGGTCTCCAGCACCACAATGACTTACTTCCTTTATTAGGGACACTTGAAGAAAAGTTAGCCCAGTGATCAACAATTACATGATAAACAAATAATAATATCACTTCTTTACCAGAATTAAAACAAACTTGCCAAAAATACCTAACCCTAAATTAGGCTAAATGCTAGTCATGTGGTATTGTGATCTTCAATCTACCCCTTGAAGAGAATCTCTATTAAAATTATAATACATTGGAACCAGTGTTTGAAATTTCAGACTCAAATACTGTTCTTATGAGAGCAGCATAATAGCTATAAGTGTTCTCAACCTATTGTTTATGTTCTCACTTCTGCTTGCTAAAAAAAAAATAAAATAAAAATTTAAAAATATCATATATCATATATATAGTATACATATAATTAAAATATATACCTTTTTAATTCTATAACTAATGTTCTAAAATTACCTATAAAAGCATAAATGGTATGGGTTAAATATACTTAATTTCTATTAACACATCTATATATGAATATACATTAGAGCATATTTTTTCATTTATGCTATAGTAATTATATGTAAGTTCAACTAAATAAATTTGATAATAAATGATTACATTTAATTCAGTAGTTGTATTTATTTATTTTGAATTTGGTATAGCAATATCATGTAATTACCTATTACTACTTATGAGAACACTATTTCTATTTTACTGTTCTCAAAAAAATTTTAATAGTTTTCACAGTAAAAAATTTTTACTGTGCATTAATTTAAAATACTGTTATCATGAAAACTCTGAGAACACTAATTTTGAACACTGATCAGAATGTTAACAAACTTAGGTGCTAACAACTTATACAGGGGGTCCCCAAAATTCTGGGTCAGGATACATTGGAGTACATCGGAATCATGTTCAGCTGGATCGGAATTGATTAATTTTGTCGCAAGATCATAAAAAAATTTTACTAATGAATCATATCCATTAAGTTTAAATTTTGCAATAGATCCTGCTAACTACTAGGGCTAAACGCTAACCTAGATCCGATGCATCCAACCCCAGTCCTGTAAAAATCGTAAGGGGTAACATTTATCCTTGAAAGTGTTCTTATTACCACTTTATTGTGGTAGGCTTATGCGATCTATTTCTAACTTAACCCACGAATGTGCTAACACATATACCTATTATCACCACTATATGTGTTAACACCTAATTTTTACAGGGCTGTCCCCAAATTTCCAGGTTGGATGCGTCGGATCTAGGTCGGCGTTTAGCCCTAGTTGTTAGCAGGATCTATAGCAAAATTATCAGCTGGGGCATTTTTAACTTGACAGTTAATCAATGGATATGATTTATTAGTAAAATTTTTTATGATCCTGGGACAAAATTGATTAATTCCGATCCAGACGAACATGTTCTGATGCCAGACGAACATGATTCTGATGTACTCTGACGTATCCCGACCAGGAATTTTGGGGACCACTCTGTATGAGTTTACCTCTTACTTATGAGTGTGTTAGATGAATTTTACAGGAGGGTCATCAAAATTCCGGGTCGGATGCATCAGATCTAGGCCAGCGTTTAGCACTAGTTGTTAGCAGGTTCTATAGCAAAATTATCAACTGGGTATTTTTTTACTTAATGAATGAATATGATTTCATTAGTAAAATTTTTTATGATCTTGGGGCAAAATTGATTAATTCCGATCCAGCCGACCATGATGCCGATACACTCTGATGTATCCCGACCCAGAATTTTGGTGACACTCCTTTATGAGTTGTGAAAGACTTAGAATCACACATAAAAATTGCCCCCCATAATTTTTACTGAGAATAAACCGTTGTAGTTGGGTTAGGGTTAGGTTAAGGTTAGAGTTAGGATGATAGAGTTCTATTAACTGTTAGTAAATTTCACGAAGAGACATTTTTAATTAGACCGAAGATGGTTTCTTAATATTTTGGTTTTTTATTGTACAAAAATTGTTTCGCTTCGATTGTTTACGTTACACCTGATCTTGAAATTTGATTGGTCAAAAATCACGGAAGGGAACAATTTTTGTGGGTGCGAGTGTGTTAATACATCGATGTGTAAGGCTAATATTACTAAAAAAAAAAGGGTAAATCATATCTGATATGCTACGAAACAGGTAATGGCAAGTTCCATCCGATTTTTCATGTAGGTTTAATAAAATTTACATAAAGAAATAAATATTCCTAAATCGGAACGACAGAAAGGCTTTGAGTAGGGTGGGATCGGTCCCAAAAAAGTCCGGTCCGGACCGGTCTTTGGACCGGGACTAGAGTTTTTCAGTCTCCGATCTTAAGACCAGTTCGAACCGGTCCGGACCGATTATTTAATAGTGGAAACTGAAAAATACAAACTACACAAAAATGCTCATAATTAGTGAATAACTAACGAAAGTATGTGCGAATGTATTAATTTATTTAATCATGAGTGAATTTAATTTATGTAATAATTAGCGAAGATATTAATTTATTTAATAATTAGGATGATTTTTATAATTTTATTTAATAATTAGCGAAGGTATCATCGCTAATTAATTGCATTAATCAGCTAAGATATTAATTTATTTAATACTGTAATTATGAAGATATTAATTTTTTTATTAATTTATGTATTAATTAGCGAAGATATTAAATTAATTAATGTAATAATTAGAGAAGAAATTTATTACTTAATAATTAGTGATGATATTATAAAATTTATGTAATAATTAGCTGAGACATTAATCTTATTCAATAGTTAGCGAAGATATTAATTTATGTAATACGTAATTAATGAAGATATTAATTTACATAATAATTAAGAAATAAATATTATTGTACAATAAAAGTAATTCTATAATTAAAAGATTTCTTATTATTAAATGTATTAATCGCTTTGGCAACTAAGTGATTCTATGCCCTTTATACTAAAAATAAACCATTCTTGTTTTTTTCTATTCTCAACAATAAAATCATCACAATGGATGTTCAGAGCTTATTGTCATCCGATGGTCCACAAAGCGATGAAGATTATGTCTATACTGATTTCGACAATAACAACGATGTTACAGATGCAACTTCAGAACAAGCATTTTCTATCGCCGGTCAAACTATTTCAGAAGAAAGAAGTAGATTAGAAGGTGATTCGGCAAGGCAATCTTATGTTTAAAAAGTTGGTTTCAAAATAAGTCAGTTAATTGAAATATATAAAAAACAATATTTTTTTTAGCATTAGTATTAAATACAGAATTATTAGATCCTGCTATATCTTAAAACAGGTGAAAAATGTAATTTCATATATGACTTATTGCGGAGATCAAAGACCGATTTTGGGACTGCATAACCGGACTGAACTAGACCGTAGGAATTATTTGATTGGTCTCATTAGGACCGAGGATGGACCAGACTGAACCGATCCATCCCTAGTGATAAATTGGGAACTCAAGCCAATGTCACAAATTAAGATTTGTGACAGACTGCATAAAATTGATTTTATTGAATGAAATCATGAGACTTAACATGTATAAACTTTTCATAAACTCTTAAACGTTACCCTGATTTAAATAAATAAAAGTCATTCTTCATCACAGAGTTTGACAGTAACAAATATTACTGTTGTCCTGCTCAAACAATCATTAGATTAACATAGTCTCGCTTGGCACTTAATACACACGCGAACGTTTTAACGTGTGAGTCACTTTCGCTTTACGCTTTTTAACCAGCCAAGAAACTAGTTTTTTTTTATTTCATTTCTCGTTTATATTAAATTTTCGTTTACATTTTATACTGCATTCTTTTATTAACTAAATTTCACTAATAAAATTGTAATCGTTACGTGATCGACGATCATCGTACCTGTTACACCTGATCTTAATAATGTCGCCCAAAACTACAATTCCCATCATAATTCTGCCAAAGCGGTTGATCTCGTGAACAATTCGAAATACATTCCCGACCTTCCTTTGCATCTTTCGTTTCGCTATAAAAACTGCTATCAATAAACATTCCCGTTACTAAGTATGGGGTTCACCGTAAAAAACTATATGACAGCCATCCCTAACTAACTTACTAACCGCTCATTTACCATTATCTCGTGAAAATTAAGCAAATCGAACAAAGCATCCATTGTCCCCATAGTATTACTGCTTTGTCGCAAATGTGCAAATCAAGTTCAAAATTATAAAATGTTAGATCATCTCGAAAATCATTTGACGTGTGTATCTTTTTCTTGGTATTATTCTGTATTTATTCTCGATTTTTTCATGTAAGAACTATAATTTATTTGCATTGTATAAATAATAAATTACACATAATATAATAAAATCACGTTTTATGAGTTTTACACGGCTATTTTTATAAGTACGTGTGAAAAAACTACAGCTTATTACGTAGTTTAATGACAGTATTAATAAATACATAATATAATATTGTATATAATTTGTTGCAGTTTAATTTTCATACAAACATAAAGGAGATTGTGACTCATTGAGTTAAGTCAGCTCAATTCGGATTAAATCAAGTAAGCTGAATCAATTTGACTCATAATGAGAGTATACTCATTCAACAATAATCCGTAAATAAAATTATTGTTTTTATCTTGAATACGTAACCGGGATAAAATTAAATTTAACGAATTGGTTTATCTTCATGACTCAAAAATGAGTCATGTTTACAGTCTCGGATATACCAAATATGGGGTTCGCTAAAGCCTCATACTCATGTGACTTTTATGTGTAGATCAACCAATCAAAATAATTAAATTTTTTTTGCGTTAATCAGCTCGAAGAAATCAAATAAATAAAAAACGTCAAAATATAAAAAATGCCGTTAAACCAACCCTAACCTATTTACAATTAAACTTCAAAATGATGTGGATACAATACTTTAGGATCACACAAGTTTAGTAATATCTGAGTCGTATTAATGGTAATCCGTGCGTGGAATGTGGCGAATATGTGCGTGTTATTATTAGATTATTTAATGATGTCATAGTAATGTATACGTATGAATAATTCCGGACATAGATAATATGGACATTTATGGATTAAGTCATATTGTCCAAATTTCATTATTGAATATAAGGCACTTGGTCCAAATAAACGCACAAGCTTACAGTTCCGAATGGAAAGAACAAATTTGAGAACTTCAGTAAAGAAGATATGGACATGGCACTATTTGGATTAGTTCATGTCCACATTTGTCCAAGTTCAACCAAAATTTTTCATTGGACATAATTCAAACTAATTCCGGAATTTAATGACTAACTAATTTGAGATATATTATTAAATTTCAGGTAGATAGGTCTTTAGTTCATTTAAAATTTCGGTGCTGGTCACTTCACCGACGATCATTTCACCGAAAGTTCACTTAGCCGACATCACATAGGGTTAGGGTTAGCGTTTTATTAGTTGCAGGTATGTATTTTTAGTAAATTTTCACTTGGTGTGATGTCAGCTAAGTGAGCTGTCGGTGAAATGATTGTCGGTGAAATGACACGTATCTTAAAATTTTATATAAATCCAGCGTCACTAAGACAAGCGTAAAGTAGAAAGTTAAATCATTAAAGTTTCATAAAAACATATAAATATATATAAATCATGTTGTTAATATTGTTACATTTTTAAAATCTATCACCTTTTATGCCATTTTTATCCTTTTACCATTCTATTCGTATTTTACAACTTTCGTTTTTACTATGCTTATTATATCCGTCAAATTAGTTACCAGGACCTATTCCTTTACCATTTATGGGTTTAAAATATCGTATGTTTACAAAGAATCTACGTCCAGTAGGAATGGATGAATTATTTAAATAATTAAACTCTTTATATGGTGATATATTTGAAATATGACTTGGTAGTGAACGTGTAGTCATTCAAAATACATGGTTAAGATGCATCAAAATTCTACTAAAAATAAATATATAAAAAGATTTTCAAGCTCTGAAGGCAAAGAATATGATAATTGTGTTTTTAGTAATGATGATATTTACGGTTCTTGAAAGTTTGATAGAATGGTTTTTAGCAATGCGTTAATGCGTCCAAAGTTAGATAAAGATGCATTGTAGAGTTGGTCGAAGAAATGGAATCATGTTGGAAGAGAACTGGTGCATTACAATTGATGATAATAATGTGAACCAAGCGTTATTAGAAAATAAAGAGATTATAAATCTTTCAAATTGGATGCGTAGATTTACATATAATATGATATATATAATTGCAATTGGAAATCACTTAACTCAAATACAAAATTATCTATGTGGATTAAATGATCATGAAACTGAATCAAGTAGTATCATAAAAAGTATTCAAGAAGGAATTATGTATTTTCGTTTATTTCAGAATACGTTCGTAATTATTTTCCATATAAACGAGAAATTGTTCGTAGATATCTAGACAATAAAGAGTATCTCTATGGAAAATTAACAGAAATAATTGAAAGACATCGACGAAACATTATTAAGCGAGGAATTAAGAAATGATTTGCTGACTTCTTTTATTATTGCAAACACTGATAGAAATATGAATAAAGGGAAATGCGTTGAACAGTTTGAAGAAATTTGTGGATGCATTTATTTGAGGGACTGATACTGTAGATTCTTTTTTATCTTTAGAACTGTATATATGTTTTCATAACTTTAACTTTTTAAATTCTGAATTCTTTATTCATTTGCCATATTAGACTGCAAATTTATTCTGCTTTATTATTTATCTCACATCACCCGGAAGTTTCCGTCAAGAACTTCCAAGATGACAGAACTCGAAATATCACTCTTAAAAGATTAGATAATCTTAAATATTGTGAATCAATAATTAAAGAAGTATCTCGATTACAGTCTATAATTCCCTCAAATATTTGTTTAAACTCAGAAGATGATGAGATTGGTGGATAAATTTGGCCTGTTAATACTATATTTCGACTATTTTATGAGCTTAAAGAAGTATCTCGATTACAGTCTATAATTCCCTCAAATATTTGTTTAAACTCAGAAGATGATGAGATTGGTGGATAAATTTGGCCTGTTAATACTATATTTCGACTATTTTATGAGCAATATCTAAACATTCTGTGGCATGGAATGAACCTCTGAAATTCAATCCTGATAGATTTTATAATTATATAACTAATGTTAAAACCATTGATGTAAATGAACATGATGTTAGGAAACAGTAAAAGTGTAGGAGAAAAATCAGAAGGTAGCGATGATCTTAAGAATTCATTTGTAATGTTTGGAGGAGGATTAGTATGTGACCAAGAAGAAAATTAGCAATGGTTGAATTAAAATGTTAAGTAATTATGATTTATAGAAAGTATGACGTTGAATTTGTTGATATGAATGCACCACTTAAACCAAATCTACTTTCATTACAACTTGTGTTGAGTTATTATTTAGATTAAAATTAGAAAATAATTTGCTCTATTTATACAATAGGAATTTATATTTTTTGATTCGAATTTTATATTATATTAATATCATATATCATATATATAATAAAAACATTTAAAATCTATATGGAAAAATATAATATTAATTTAATAAGAAAAATACCTTAATTTAAGTCATTTAAAGTCAATTTCTTGATTTAATAAAGATAAATTTTATGAGCCGGAAACTCGGATTTGTTTATTTAAGAAAAAAACTTTAAAAAAAATATTAAATGCCTTATAAAAAATCAATTGTGATAGCAATCATCTTTTTCCAGTTACGGCCAACTTTGGGATTATCAGTGTAGCGAGAGTATCGATATATTGAATAATGACTACATAAGTACTCGAATGCAGTTGTACAAAACCAAGATTGGGTGCGAATGAGTTCGAATGAGTGCAATATGTTGTATATGGGAAACATTAAATTAAATTGCCATCCATAACTTGCTGTAATTTTAATGAATTATGGCATTTTTGGCATAATTCTTTATAATTATGACGGTTTGACATTTTATTACATTGACTCGAGATGTAATAAAATAATTCATTTGGTATATTTGCTATACGTCAATTCATGATTTATGTTAATTCCCGAATTGACACATGCCATTTTAAGAACTACACTGCATAATTTCTAAATATATAAAATAAAAATTAAATTTTAATTTTAATAATCGTTTTTGTTAGATATGGTTTTAAGTAATTCGCTAGTTTTTTTATTTCTTTTCTTAAACCTTTGACACGATAATAAATGATTAATCGAAAAAAAGAAAGAAATATTATGAATCATTCAAAATTAGTCGTTATTTGCGAAACCTACAAGTATATGTTAAAAGATCTAAATGCAAATATTGGTTTCCTTGCCTTGTTTATACTCATACCTTTGCTGTAGCTAGTTCTGAGACTATTAATCCATTCAAATTGCAATTTCATCAAATTCAAACTTCATAATTTATCTTTAACCACTTCTATACTATTTCCATAGCAGTGTTCAGGACTACAATGTCTATTGGAATTTTATGTTCAAAATTAGGTAAAAAAAAAAAAAAAAAACAGAAGAAGAAAAAAAAACCAACAATTTACAAATTGTATAGATTATTTGGTGTATTGCCATCTTCAGCAGATTTCAAATATTATTTAAAAGCTTTTTTTCATGCCTGCACCTTCATTATAATTGGTTTCAAGGCCACTCATCCATTCAAACTGCAATCGATGTAAACTTCTCTTTTTTTTTTTATTGAATTCAAATTCATTCGTTTATATAATTAGATTTATTATATTACATGTTAACGTACGCTTCGTGCAATTAAACAATAGTACTAAGCGTTGACGTTGACAACCCTAAAACCGGAATGCCGGCGGGTCTATCGGTAAATCACGAGATCAGTTTCGTACGACCGTCAACGTGTCGATTTGGGTCGAAAGAGGCGTGTTAGATTTGGCTAAGTGGTTAGGCAAAGTTGCGGGATAGTTTATGCACAATACTTGGGTTTATGGTAGAACAACGAATGTATAAGTTTTTATGTTTCGGGTTATATGTAATTTTATTATTTTCAATAAAGACAAGTTTTATTGGGTCGTATATATAGTATGTATGTTCTATTAAAGCAAAAGTGGGAATTGAATATCGTTTCCCAAAGGGCCAAACGGCCTTTATTTATAATGAATAAAAATCTATTTTTACATGCTGGAATTGCTGATATCTCTGCAATTACAAATATATCTCGAAATGCCCGTATAGCTGATATCTCACGTATTCCTGATATCACTGATTTTTCCCGAATTCCTCCATTTCCCAGAATTCCTAGAATTCCGCCGGTAAACCCAAATTCGTCAATACTGGGTCACGCGGGCACGTGCCTGCAACTAGGTCACGTTTCCGGTCTCACAACGTGCTATCTAGAATTTTCATAATTCTTACCCTTTAAAGTGTTACGTATGAAGATTTTACAAAAGGGGAGATTATGTTAATTATCAAGTTTACACCACTAACATTTAATGAATTATACAAAAATGGAAATGGAAGTTATTTATACTAATTAAAGAAGCCTTGTACCTACGTGACTTTTGAAATTTTAGTTATAATTAGGGTTAGGGTTAGGGTTAGTTTACCGTTAGGAGAGGGTATAAATATGGGCGCTTAGCAATAGAAAAGGCGGATACTCGAATATATCTAATTTCGAGATAATTGAGTTTTTGATTTTCGGACTGATCCGGATTAATCAAAATTTCACGATTTTGATTGGTTAAAAATAACATGTGACTAACGGGTATTCTCGTGATGCACTTGGCCTTAGGAAGCCTCGTGCAATTTTTCTTCTACATTATCTTGACTTTTATTATGCAAATCGATCTTCATTTATAATAGAAAAATGTTTACCACGTCGAAATATACCCAAATCTAATAAAAACTCATTTTTCGTTTTTGGGGTAGTTTCCGCCCTTTCTATTGCGTAGCGCCCATATAGATAAAATTGCCTTCTCTACATTTTTTATTAATGCGCCAAAACGGGTTTAGACTATCGATTTTATATTTTTGCGGTTTTTTGATTTTTGACTTCTTCGTGTAAACAAAATTTCATGATTATGATTGGCTGATCTACATATAAAAAGTCACGTGGGTACAATGCTTTAGCGGAACCCTAAATAAAGAAAAGAAGATCTATATAAAATTGTGGGTCAAAATTCACACTATGCTGTAAATCAATTTCCATATTTGATAAGTCCGAGACTGTATCACGCTTTGAGAAAACCTCAATTACATAATTATTTACATATTAAAAAATTTAAATAAATATAATTATAGCTGAGCAGCTAATCATATCGAGAATTAAAATTAGAACAACTTAATAATTAAATAATTTTTTTTTTATTGTAAAAAAAAGTAGTTTGCTTCAATTTTTATATACGTTAAAAAAAGTAGTTTGCTTCAATTTTTATATACGTTTTTTAATTTAGAGTTTCAAATTAAATTAATAAATCGAGCATGTGACTTTAATGCATAAGTCACATGATGGTTCGGATGAAAATTTAATATTTTAGTTCAGTATAACCAGCTTAAATTATTTTTAAATTATTATAGAAAAAACCGTTCTGCTAAATCTGGTTCACTATAACCCGATTTCAGTATAAACAGATTGGTATAAAGAGCGTTGACTCATACATTTATATTACCGTAAAACCTCGAAATAACGTGCAGGGGTGAAATTACAAAATTCGACCTGAATTAAGCTTAATTCGGGCCAAGGTTTGAAATAACACCCATGCCTGCTATTTCAAGATTTTACGGATAAAATTTTTTAATTTACATGAATTTAGCACATAATCTTACTTGTTTGAATTTTTTTTTTTTTTTTAGATGGCAATTCACGCCTAACGTTAAACCTGAACTCTTAAAAAGGCATTAGATTATGAACATTATCTTATGTAAGGCATCAGTTCTATTAGACGAAGTAAATTCATCTATTATTATTATTTTGTATTACTGTATTACCTAATTATTGAGCTTAACGTTAAATGGTACAATACACCGATGGATGAATTTGATGGCATAAATTGCTACACATGCAGTACGTACTGTTAAGGAAATAGCGTATATATATATGTGAGCATATATTTTTGGACATCTTATGTGCACATATGATACTGTATCAATATACAGTCTCTGTCATTTATATGACAAGCTGTAAAAGTTTAAAACTTGCATCAATATTGTTAACTCCTGAAAGAACATTTTTCCAAGATATCCATTTCGTTATAAATTTTGGCGTGATTAAGAAAACCAATTTAAATTCGAATTTATCACCTTTACATACCGTATTTAGAAACTATAAAGTAAATTTTAAATGCTTTATTATTCTTACATCATAAGGCAATTTTATTTGGATGTTATTATCCAATAATTTTAATTAAAAGTCATATTCTATCGCCATAAATTACATCCTGTAAGTCACAAGTAACATTAGTATAATCGTATCAAAGTCCGATGTTGATTAAAGATTTTAAGCGATGTCGGAGCATATATGCTAAATGCCACACGATCATAAACTCAGTGATTATATCATATGATTTCTAGGAGAAAGCTCTCAAATAGGGGTTCCTTAAAGCGGGGCAGATTACGTCATAATTAACCAATCAAATTGTTAAAATTTGATGATCCCGGATCAGCCCGAAGAAGCAAAAAAGCGAAAAAAAGAGTAATATGCGAAAAATAGAAGAAACTGTAATCTAACCCACCTTGTAGCATTAATAAAAAATGGCGGGGAGTTAATTTTACCTATAGAAACTCTCTAACCCTAACTAAAGGTGGGCCCTAACCCTAAAGTTAATGAAAAACGGTATGTCACGTGATCTGCCCGCTTTAAGGACCCCTTCAAATAGGGAATTTGGTTATTTTATAATATAACTAGTGCGATAGGTGGCGCTTCGTGCCACCAATCTTATACAGTTTTTTTTGTTCGTTAAAAATTATATTATAGAATTTGTCATATATAATAGTACGCTCGTTCTAGTTACGTTCCATACGTTTGTCTAAAAATACTACGTTCGTTCGTTCAAAAAAAAAAGTTAATGTTAGATTTATAATATATAAAAAAAAAAAAAAAGAAAAGAAAAGAAAAATTAACATGCTAAGTCTCTTTCTAGTCACGTTCTATATGGTTGTCTAAAGTTTTACATTTGTTCTAAAAAAAAGAACGTTAGATATATATATATAAAAAAAAAGAGAAAAAAGAAAAAAAACTAATTTTTGTGTTACGCTTGTTTTAGTTACGCTTCATACATTCGTTAAGTATTACATTGTAAAGTACTACGTTCGTTAAGTACTACGTTCGTTAAGTACTACGTTCGTAAAGTACTATGTTCGTAAAGTACTACGTTCGTAAAGTACTACGTTCGTAAAGTACTACGTTCGTAAAGTACTACGTTCGTAAAGTACTAC